>VDFB02000003.1:88987455-89058447 GCA_007258455.2 Sequoia sempervirens
TGATTTCTTTTGATCCTAAGATGAACCTAAAAAAGACATTTTTTTTACCTAAACCTCGGTATTGGAGAACATACAATGCTTCTATAGACCTTTATAAACAATAAATGGTTCAATTTGTGCATACATTTCCGGATTTTAAACCAAGGACTTTTGTTTTGGGATTTGACTTCTTGGAAATTGTGAGGTTTCAACACATGTGAGAGTTCATTTTGTTTATCTTTGCTTAGTGGCTTTATTTTACCATAAACACTTTTTTTATTAGGTTTCCAAACTAGATGTCCAATGTCTTAATTTCTTTGAATCCCACAAGGTCCATTATGTGAAAATCAAGGTTTCAAGAGCATATTTTCCTATTGTTGACTTTGGAATGAACAAATCAAGATATAGGTCCTAGTGTTTAGAAGCCTTCTAGGGATAAGAGCCCCTAGGGACAAGCAGTAATCTAAGTGTTTAGAAACCTCTAAGGATAGAATCCCAAGGGCAATCAATAACACATGAATTGAGTCAATTGTATTTGTCTTCTAAAGGGTTTGAAATTTTGATGATGAAGTTTAAGTGTTTGTTTGCAAGATGTTTTCAAACAAGAAAAACATTTTGTAACCAAGAATAAGTACAACCCTATGGATATGGAAGACAATATTTGTTGAGTCTCCACTTGGAGAAGTCCAACTATAATTATCTTTAGCGAATGGTTAGATGCTTGACCCCACTGGCCCCCCTCCACAGCTCATTAACATCATTCAGGGTAGCCAAGCATCAACACCCATGAAACTCCCATGGCATGCTCTCCATTTCTACTAAAAGACCATAAAAGTGTGGGGCAGCTTCAGAATGACCATTCTTGCACCAACAAATAGATCAAGGATTTTGGCAATTCTAAAACATGGGTTTTAATTAGGACTTTTCGTTCATGGAGATTGACCCATATGACGAGAGTCCATTTTCAGATCCATCTCATCAAAGCCAATCGTGTGATATTGGCGTTTATTCCAATACCCACATTTATATCCCGGTTGGAAATAATCTTGGCTTTAGAGTGTTACCGGTTGAGTCATTCCCTTGGGTGAGTAATTTTCCCCAAGGCAGGCCCTCTAAGATTAAAAAAAGAGAGTAAATACAATATCCATAACTTGATCAATCTTTGTTTGCAACACAAAGAGAGATAATGTATGCAATAATGCTCTATTCACACTCGCACAATGTTTTGTTCAATTTTTAAACCCAAAATGAAGTGTGGAGGTGATTGCTTTATCTCAACCTAAAATCACAAAAAAAGGCCTTTTGATTCTCAAGATCGCTATAAAGCGCAAGAGAAGCACATACGTCCTTTTTCAATGAAGTTAGTTTAAGTAAGCCCTCACGAAGACAAAGTTGCACTTGTTCATTTTAGAGCCATAAAGCAATTGTGAGTTCTTTTTAAAGCACCAAAGGACAAATGAGAATTGTTTTGTTCAATTGTTAACCAAAAAAATAAAATCTAGTAAATTGTAGTCCTAATGTTTGTTTTAAGCCTTTGCAAAAATTAAAAAGGTTCTTTTTAAAAGCCCAAATGAAATTAGTGTCCTATGCAAAAAGGAATAACAGTTTCCTAAGAGTGTTAAACAAACACTAAAGTGTTTAAAAACACTTTGATTTTGTGAGATACCATCATCATGCTTCTCCTTCTTTTGTTTTCAATTGATCCAACCTACAAGAAATAAAACTAGTCAAATTCTGCAAAACACAGAGGTTAAAAAGCAGAAAATAGAAGATAAACTTATCATTTGACAAATGACACGTGCTAAAATAAAATTTCAACTTTTTACTCCCTATCAGCGGCGCAACCCATGACTATGTCGCAGTTTGATTTCTCTAGCGGTGTTGTATAGCGACGCTTACCAATCAGCAGTGCTATGTACCCAGACCAGTGAGCTAAAATGCATCGCCCTTTTTCCAGTGTCACTGTTTGATTTTTTTGAAAATTCCCACGGGTCAAATTGATCAAGCGGCGCAGTTTGAAATTCAAAATCCTGGGTAGGAAGACTTTAGCGTCGTAGTTTGAATTTCTAGCGGAGTTGTATGGCAACATTAGAGAACCAGCAGTGCTAAATAGCTACGTTGAACCTGTAAACAAAGAAAAACGTGTGAATTTGGTAAAAAATGTGATTGAATGTTGAGATTTCCCTCCTAGCGCCAAATGTGAGAACCCTAATCCCAATACCTACAAAACAATAAGAAAAAACACATTAGATTAGAAAATGCAAGCAAGAACAAGGATTCCCCATGAAATCCATTTACCAAGTTCAAATTAGGAAAAAAGCAATGAAGAACATAATGAGAAAGCAATAAAATAGATTGAATCCTAATTAAACTAGCAAACTCATGATCCCATTGGGGAATTGGTGCCAATTTGATGTGAAAATTGGCCCTTTCCCAATTCCTATGATGCAAGCTTGATGAATGTTGATGAATGATCCACTTTGATGAATAATGGTGAGTGCTCTAATAGAAAAATCTGCATAACCTAGCTAAGATTCAATAATAATGGATGAGGATTGTTAATGATTTGAGCATGGTAACTTTACTCAAATTGTGGATGATGAAATGAGGAACGAAGCCTCTTATTTATAGATAAGATTGAAGGATGAATGTCCAAAATAGAGCAATGTGGGACTAACATTCATCCAATGGCAAAATGCCACTTGTCAACCTATGAGTGGATGGAGGATGTGCAAGTTTTGAGGATTGTGCCAATAAATGCCTATTTTTGAATTTTGAATTTGTTGAAAATGACATGCAAAAGGGAAGGAAAAAAATGCATTGAATGCCACTTGGCTCAAGGAAAATGACATGTAAGAGAGAGTAAATGCCTTGTTGGATGTACATGTCAACTTGGATTTTTAAATTCAAACTTGGAGAATATTCCCAAAAGATGCCTTGTTGAGGAAAATAGAGATTTAATAAATCAATTAAATCTATTTTCATGTGCAAGTGGTAAAAGTTGGAGGATGGGACATGATAGGAGATTAAATTAATCCAAGTTAATTAATTTAATGAAGAGATTAAGATGATGTGACCTATTTGACTTAAATTTGTGGATTTATTTAAATCAAATATGAGAGGAATGCGATAAGAGATTAATTAAATAAATATTTTGATTTATTTAATTAAAAGATATGATTGTTAGATTAAACTAAATAAGGTTTTAATTTATTTAATTTAATAGATATAATTTAGAGATTTAATTAAATAAAATAAATTATTTAATTAAATAGGATAATTAAATCAAGATGATTAATTTAATTATCGAGAAGAGGTGACTTAATTAGATAACTGGTTTATTTAATTAAGAGAGGAATATTGATGAATTTAATCAAATAAGGGGATATTTGATTAAATGGTTAGACCGAAGGATGATTCAGGATGAAACGATGTTAGTAGTCAGGATCAGATGCACAATGTCAATCGGTACATTTTAGGTGTCTGCACTATCTGTAGTACCCTTTTTGAATTCATGCTACAATAAGTACTTGTCCAATCTTGCATACCAGGATCTAGGAGCCTATTTGAGCCCATATAATGCCTTTTTCAACCTACAAACCATATCAGGATCTTTTCATAACTAAAAACCTTTTGGTTGTTTAATGTATACTTCATCTAACTCAACATTCAAAAATGCAAACTTTACATCCATCTAATATACCTTGAAGTCTTTATGTGTTGCAAAAGCCAAAAACATCCTAATAGCCTCCATTCTTTCTACCAAAGAAAAAGTCTCTTCAAAATCTATTCCTTCCACTTGTGAGTATAATTTACACACAAGCTTAGCCTTGTTTTTGATAACTTCTCCATTTTCATTCAATTTGTTCATAAAAACCCATTTAGTTCCTATCACATTCTTATTTGTTGGTCTTGGGAATAGTTCCCATGTTTGATTCTTCTCAATTTGCCTCATCTCTTCTTCGATAGCTTTGATCCAATTTTCATCCTTGCAAGCTTCAGTAACTATTTTAGGTTCTACTTCATAAAGTAAACAAAATTTTACTTGTTCCTCTTTCATAGCAACTTTTCTTCTTTTCAGCACACCTCTTCTTTTATCTCCAATTATTTGATCCTCATAATGATTTTTCTACACAGACTTAAGAGTCTTAGGATTCTTTTTTAGAGCTTCTTCCTCTTTCACTAACATCTCCTTTTCTTTCTCTTCTTTTCATTCTTCTCTATACAGGGGTTCATCAAATTCATATCCTTCTATTAGCATCGAGCTCTGATGCGATTCTTCATCCACTTTGACTCTTGCACTTTCAACTATCTTCTTTAGCTATTTTTTGTAACACCTATATGCCTTGTTATTTGTAGAATATCTAAGGAAAATTCCTTCATCTGATCTTGCATCAACCTTCCTAAGTTTTCTTCATCCCTCCTAATATAACATTTTCTTCTAAACACTCTAAAATATTTTGTAGTAGGATTTTTTCCATACCATAGCTCATAAGGGGTATTTGAACTGTTCACTCTTGCTTGACCTCTATTGAGAATGTAAACTGTGGCATGAATAGCTTCTCTCCAATAGACATCTGGTAGATTTTCTTCTTTCAACATGGTTCTTTTTGCTTCCCAAACTATCTATTCTTTCTCTCCACAAGCCCATTCTCCGTGGAGTCCTAAGATCTAATAAATATCTTTTTATCCCATGATCTTCAAAAAATTGTTAAACTCATTGGAGGTGAACTCACCACCTTTATCAAACCTCAAACACTTGATTTTCAGATCCATTTCATTCTCAACCATAGATTTAAATGCTTTAAACTTATCTAGAGATTCAATTTTTTCTTTGAGAAAGGTCACCCAAGTCATTCTAGAGTAATCATCTACTAACAACATAAAATGCATGTCATCTTGAGAGCTTCTTGTTTTTGTAGGTCCACATAGGTCTATATGCACCAACTCCAAAGGTCTTATAGTAAAATATTATTTACATTTGAACCTCTTCTTTGTAATTCTTGGCATGTCTCTCACAACTTGAGTAGATTTAATCTTCACTAGGGTATCAAATTTGATATGACACATTCTTCTACGTCATAGCTAAATTTCATCGATTTGAGTCATAAAGGCACTTACACCAACACCTTTGAGCTAATAAACATTCCCTTTTGTCCTCATTCCTACAACAACCAAGGTTTTGAAGCTTCCTTTTTTGATTTCACAACCATCATCCTGGAACACTAGATCAAGTATCCTTTCTATCAAAACTAATTGAACCTTTTCCACAAATCTTAGCAAATGTGTCACCACCAAAATTAACAAGACCACCATCATACTTCTCAAGTTTAACAAACTTAGTCTTATTACCTGTCATATGATTTCAACATTCATTATCAATTATACAATAGTTTCTCTCCTCTCTTGCATGAAAAACATTCAACATTGTTCCTTCAATACTATGACCTATTTTTAGAGTAGTTTCCTTCACACATATTTCAATGTTAGTAGAATTAGTTCCAACATTCAAATCCATGAACAAGCATTCATCACTTCCATCATACAGATAGTCAATTCCTCATCATCAGATGTACCATTTTCTTCTTTAACATAATAACTCTTCTTGAAAGATTTACCTTTATGATCTTTATGCTTATCATTTGAAATTTTTCCTAGACATTTTAAAGCACAGTGACCTATCTTACCACAATTGAAACACTTGAAGGCTAACTAACCTCTTTATTTTCTAGTGCCCTTTTTCAATCTTCTTACAAAATTTTCTTCCACTTCATCAAGGATCATCCGGATCCAATAAATCATTCCTCTCTTTCTTATTGACATTAAAAGAAGTTTCTTTCCTTGAAGCATTTGTGTCAAACTCTCTCAATTTAAAAGTAGTTAATGCACCAAAAAATTGATGTCTAGAATATTAATCTAGATTTTGAGATTCCTCAATAGCAAAAACTTTAGCACTATAAAATTTAGGAAGGGTTCTCAATACATTTTTCATAATTTCACCTTCATCTAGTTTTTCACCAAGGCTGTTGATGGAATTGACAATTTCATCCACCTCTAGCATGTAGCCTACAATATCTTCATCCTCTGACATCCTTAGGGTTTCAAATTTTTCTTTGAAATTTTTTATCTTTTCTTGCTTGACCTTAGCATCTCCTTCATAAATGCTTTTCAAATTCTCCCAAACCTCTTTAGCAATTTTGTAGCTCATCACCTTCATAAGTTATGAATCAAAAAGCCCACTCAAAATAGAATTCATTTCTTTTCCATTATTCTTATAATCCTTGATATCATATTCACTTTTCAGAGGAGTAGTAAGCATAGTAGATCCATCTTCAACTTATTTCCATACTCCAAACCATAATGAGACAAGAAAGGATTTCATCCTAGCTTTCTAGAAGGCATAATTTATTCCATCAAACATAGGAACTTTGACACCATTCCTATGTGCCATCTAGATCTACCTCAAGTGGTTAAGCTTCTTCCAAGGAACCATTGCTCTGATACCAATCATTAGACACACAAGACAACTAAGAGGGGGGTGAATCATTTGTGGATTAAAACCTTTAAACCCTCATTAAGCATTAGCATGAAAGTAAACAAATGAAACATCAACACATCAACAACCATACACAATAGAACACCATATTTTATGTGGAAAACACTGATCATGGAAAAACCACGGTGAGGATTAACTCACATATATATGAATATCAACATTGATTACAAAAGGATCACTGCCAAAAGGGCTCACTGCCCCATGGAATCACTGTCCAAAAGAAGGAAAGGCTCACTTACAAGAGCTCACTACCTAGGAAGATCACTTCTTCCAGAATACAAGAGAATAGAAAGATATTGTTACAATGAGATTCACTACCTTAGGACAATAGGAGAATCCACCACAACCATCTACAACCTTTGGCTCACTGCCTCCAACAACTTCAAGCACATTGAAATGTAGACACCTTCTTCTCATTGCATTTGGTAGTCTTAGGCATTCATGCTCACACTCATATCACAACACTTGATCAAACATACATCATTTCACACCACACTTCACATCACCACACATCTCCAAAAATTGACCTTGCATAAATACCATATGTGACCTTGAACAATCTTCTCCAAGTTGGCTTCAACGAAACGTATGCACCTCAAATTTGCAACCACCAAATATTTTAGCACCAAAGACTTCCATGGTGTAAAGAAGTGAAGGCATACCACACCAATCATTAACCAAGACCCAATTCTACATCAACACGCTACAACATGTTTCCAAAAACCATGAAGTACATCCAAAAATAGTGCTAGCACACCAAGTTATCCAAACTAGCATTAATGTTACCAAGAAACCAAATTCACAATTCACCAAGTCCAAAACATCCCGCAAACCACATAGCAACATTACACAAAATCAACTATGGAAACTGTTGATGAGGAGACCATTAGGGAGAAGGTTGGTTGAGTGGTGGGCTTGAGTCATTTGAATTTGAACTCAACCCCTAGTAATCATGGTGACTTTCGGTTCGGTCAGTCTACATAGTTAGGGCTTTCTGATGTTGTTGTTGGGAAGGATAGTTCGTGTGGTGGGATGTGTTGGTGCTCGTTGGTGGCATAGTTGGGAAGGATGGGTCATGCAGTGAGGATGTGGTCAAAGATGTGATTTCTAAGGGAAGTGTGAATTTGAGGCCTTCAAGAAGTCTTGTGATGGCTATCATGTAAAGGAGGCATTTCCAAAGGATCCTAGGCATCATGTGATCACTGGTGATAATGGGTGGGCCCCATCTAGGGAATCTTTTGTGGATAATCCGAGCTCTTCCTGGATTGAGTGTGCTCCGGTGGGGGTTATCCAGATGGTGTGGAAGTCATCATTGTTGGGGTAGAGATGGGTTGACCTTTTTTCCTCAAAATTTAATGGCAAAGATGTTGCATCTAAATATATGACTTCTTCCAACATTGAAGGTGGCTTTGCCTTGTCCATTCCAAATTCTCTTGTTGAAAAGAATATTGTTAGAATGAACTTCTCTCTAGTTGGAAAGTTTTTAGGTCCTTGAACTAACATTGAGGAGGTCTGAACTTGGGTTCAAAAGAAGTGGGCATTAAAAGTCCAAGTTGAAGTTGCGACAATGGATAAAGGGTTATTTTCCTTTGCCTTTTCTTGTGATGAAGACCTAAGAGAAGTGTTTGTAAAAGGCACATCATCCTTTGGTCATCTTACTTTGGTTTTATGCCCTTGGGAGACTAGGATGGATTTATCCAAGTACCTTTTTCATTCAGCCCCTGTGTGGGTTAAGTTGTCGAACTTGCCTTTGGAATATTGGGATGAAGAAGTGTTTAAGGCAGTTGCTAACTTTATTGGGTAGTTAGTCTCCATTGATGAGGCTACTCTCTCTAGAAGGTGGTTTGTGTGTCATGATTGACCAAGATGTTGAGATGCCTAATTTCTTTCACCTTAACTCTAAGGTGGTATCTTGGAAGCAAGAAATTATCTTTGAAAATATTCTATTTGCTTTCTTCAAATGTAAAAAATGGGTCACTGGGCTAAGTATTTCCCTACTAAGGTGGCCCTGCCCAAGGCTATTCTGCATACTAATATTTGGAAGGTCAAGGAGGCCAAGGGGACTTTGGTTCCTCTAGAACAGGGTGAGTCAGCTGCTATTAATGACTTGGAGGGTGAAGCTAATATTGAAGATCATTCTGCCCCTCATCTTGAGGTTGACAAGGAGTCTGAGAAATTTGTGGAGGAAGCTACTAGCTAGTCTATGGATCATGTTTATAATATTTTTTTCTCCACTAAACATACCATTCTAGAGATTCTTGTTGCCCCATCTTGCCCACTGGATCATGCGTCTAGGCTAGTGCTTGGTGATGGTACTTTGGTGGTTGTAGATACAAGGAGTAAGGATGAAGAAGCTTTTAGGGGAAGAAAGAATAATTCCTCTGCTTCTCCTCCTCCTCAACCCCATAAAGGTGTTACCACGATAAGACAAAAAGTGGACTGTGGGTTTGAACATAGGGTCCAGGCGAGACCCTCTCTGCAAAAAAGTAGGGAGAGGGATTGTAAATGGGACAACGTTGAAGGGGTTCATAAAACCCTCTTCGACTTGTGCTTGAAGAGCACTCCCTCATCATACAAATGAATATTATTTCCTAGAACATGAAGGGGCTGAATAATATGCATAAAAAAGACCTCCTGAAGAACTTGGTCCAAGACCATAAGCCGTACATTTTTCTAATTCAAGAAACAAAAATGCAAATTGATAAGTTGGAAGCTTTGAAGAATCTCTTTTTTGAGGACTGTGGTTTTCATGGGGTTAGCTCTGAGGGAGCCTTAGGTGGCATTGCAACTTTTTGGAATGCTAGGTTGATCAAAGGTTTCCCTATTGCAGAAGGTTTTAATCATGTGGAGATGAAGTTTGTTTTGATTAGGGACTCTTACACTTGGGTTATATTCAATGTGTATGCCCCTAACCTAAAGAGTGACAAAAAGAAGTTATGGGATGATCTTGGGTGTCTTCAGTTGAATTTATTGGATAGTCCCTGGTTAGTGATGGGAGATTTCAACACTCCTTTGTGTGATAATGAGAAAGTGGGTGGTTCACAGGCCAATCCAGATAGTCGTCTCTAGATTTAAGAATGTTCATTGATGATAATGCTCTTATTGATGTTAAGATGACCGGGGCTAAGTTTACTTGGTCCAACAAGTGTGTTGGTGGGGAAAATATTCAAGTTAGGTTGGATAGAGCTTTGACATTAGCATCTTGGTTTGTGGATTTTTCTTGTTCCCTTTCCTTGATTACAAGATACGGGTCTAACCATTTTCCTATCTCTTTTGTGGTTGATAGGATTGGAGGTAAGAAGCGTTTTCCTTTTTATTTGAATCCATGTGGTTATGGGATCCAAGGTTTATGGATTGTATTAAGATATGGTGAAAAATGAATATTGTTGGTAGTGTGATGTTCAAAATAGCCAAAAAGCTGACTTTTGTAAAAAAGAAATCTCAAGAAGTGGAATAGAGAGTCGTTTGGTCATATTTTTGAAGCTAAGAGTTTTGTTATTCAAAGGTTGGATGGTATTCAATAGACCATTTAGACAAGTATTTTATCAGAGGACCTCCAGTTGAAAGAGGATGGTCTTCTTGCTCAGCTACATGACATTGTTGCTAAGGAGGAATATTTTTGGAGACAGAGATCTCGTGCAATTTGGTTAAAGTCTGGAGATCACAATTCCAAGTTCTTCCATCTGACTTCTCTCAGGAATAAGTCATCTAATAGAATCTCCTCAGTTTTGGTTGATGGCTTGTTGTTGGAGGATGAGGAGGCTATTAGGAGAGTGACTACTAGCTTCTTCAGGAAATTTCTTAAGGATGATCTTGTGTGGGACCAAAATAGTGTGGAAGCTTTGTTGGATGTTATCCCCACTTTAGTTTCAGAGGACCTGAATAGGGAGCTCACAACTATCCCTTCTACCTTGGAAGTAAAGGAGGTGGTCTTTTCTTTTGAGGGAAACAAGGCTCCAGGGGCTAATGGTTTTCCTTTTATGTTTTTCCAGTCATCCTGGGAGATTGTTGTGGAAGATGTGATTAACAACACCGAGAAGTTCTTTAGTTCTAGAAGATTACTTAGAGAGATGAATGCGACCTTCATTTTCCTAATCCCTAAGTCTGCTGATGCTAATAGCTTTGGTGAGTATCATTCGATCATTTTATGCAACTCCGTTTATAAAAAAATTCAAAGGTGCTTGCCACTAGACTGTAAAAGTGCCTTCTGAATCTGATATCTAAACAACAAAGTGGCTTTGTCAAGGGCTGTCAGATCCTGGCCTCTATTATAATTGTGCATGAACTTATGCATTCTATTAATACTTCTAAGAAGTCAGGATTCTTATTAAAACTGAACCTTCTTAAAGCTTATGATAGGGTAAATTGGAGATTTCCATTGGAGGTGCTAGATCTCTTTGATTTCTATCAGAAGTTTCTTCAACTTGTTGATCAACTCATCTCTACTCTGTCTTTTGTTGTGTTGGTAAATAGTTCTCCTTCTCCTCTTTTTTGGAGCTCGTGCGGTCTTAGACAAGGAGACCCAATCTCTTTGTTGCTTTTCATCTTGATGGCAGAAGCTCTTGGTAGAAATATTTAGAATGCTTTATCAACCGGGTCACTGAAGGGCCTTTCTCCTTCTTCTGGGGGTGATCCTATTACCCATCAACAATTTGTTGATGACACTATTCAGATGGGTGAATCCTCTATCTATGAAGGGGTTGATTGAGGCTTCTGAGAAGGCATCTGGTCAATAGATTAATCTTCCCAAGAGTCAATTTGTTTTCCTTAACACTCCTAAAGCTCTGAAGTTAAAGCTTGCCACCTAGGATTCTATCATGTAATAAGGATGAGCTCTTGTCTATTTACTTGTGGCTTCCTTTATGTATCTCTAAGATCCTAGAATCCTTCTAGTTGGATTTGTTGGATAAATTTAGTAGAAATTTGGAGGGTTGGAAAGGGGCACTTCTCAGTTAGGTGAGGAAGTTATAGCTCATCTCTCCTACTCTTCAAAATTTTCCTCTATATAAAATGAGTCTCTTTAGAATTCTTGTCAAATTTGAAGATAAAATGGAACAAATAATGAGAATATTTTTATGGTCAGGTGTTGAAACCAAAGCTAGAATTCCTCTTGTGGCTTGGGATTTGGTTTGTAAACCAAAGAAATGGGGTGGGCTTGGCATCAAAAATTTAAAATCTTTCAATAAGGCTCTATTGTCGAAGAATGTTTGGAGGCTTCTTAATGGGGAAGTGAGTTGGGCTTCCCTATCCAGTATTAAGTATTTGCATGGTTTTGAGAGATCCTAGAATTTATTGACCTCTGATGATGTTCCTTCTGGTTTTTTCTTTTGGCGGAAAATTGTTCCATGTAGGGACTTGATTGTTGATGGTGTTAGATGGTTGTTGGGTGATGGTACCAATATTCTCTTTTGGGAGGATGCTTGGTGTGACTTTAAAACTTTAATCAGTCTTCCATGGGCTCCTCCCATTGTTCCTTTGTGCAAAAATTTCTTTGGCATTAGGGTGGCTGATTATTTTCATAATGGGGAGTGGAAAAATTTCCAAGACTAGGACTCGTCTTTGAAGGTTCTAAAGGACTTCTTGTGCAAGGTTCGTATCCCCATTTTTCCTAGGCCAGATAGGACTGTTTGGGCTCCCTGTGCTAATGGTAAGTTCTTGGTGTATTTTTTCCTTGTTAATTTGCTAGATAAACTTGATTCTCTTCCTTTTTGGGGGACTTTATGGAATAAGAAGTTGATTCCCAAGGTGAATGTCTTCTTCTGGCTGCTTATGCAAGGAAAAGTTTTAACATAGGACAATCTCTATAAAAGGGGATTTTCTATTCCTAATAGATGTGCTCTTTGTGAAACAGATGCTGAGAATGCTTTCCATATCTTTCTTGGGTGTGATTTTTCCTCTCTTCTTTGGAGTAAATTTCTTGGTCTTTGGAGTCTAGATTAGGTCTTCCTGAATTCCCTTGATAAATTTTTTGACCAGTGGAAGTGCCCCTCAACCTCCCCTATTCTCCAATGGCTTTGGGATATTGTGGTCCCACATATTGCGTGGGGGTTATCGAAAGAATGAAACAATAGAATCTTTCATGACTCTAAGCTAAAGGTTAGCAACCTCTTCATCAAGATCCGTCAGGCAATTCTAGAGAATTTTATTTCTATGGATTTTGAGTCATCTTGTTGTGCCCATACAACATGTCTAGTTGGGTATGACCTCTTGGTGATTTCTAATTGGAAGGCCACTTTTATTCTTTCTATGAATCCTAAGTCTAATTTGAATGCTAGATTGAGTAAAAAGTGACAACTACCTCCATTAGGGTGGGTTAAAGTTAATTTTGATGGGGCATCGGAGGGTAACCTTGGGCCTGTAGGATGTGGAGGTGTGCTAAGGAATGAAAATGGTAGACTCTAGGCACGGTGGCACTCCCATTGGGAAATCATACAAATCAGTATGCTGAGGCAAAGGCTGTATTTATAAGCATAAAATATGTTGTGGACAAAGGTTACTCCAAAATATGGGTTGAAGGTGATTCTTTAAATATCATCAATTATATTTGTGACACTCATCAGCCTAGCTAGAATGTGGATCAATTAATAAAAGATACTATAATAATGTTAAGTTCTTGTGAAGAGACCCATGTATTTCACATTTTCTGAGAAAGAAACTCATTGGCTAATTGTTTTGCCAATGAGGTTGTTAGGTTAAATGAGTATCATGTGTAGGAGGGCTCTATCCTTCTTGAGAATGCAAGGATCTTAATGAGAAATGATGGCATGGGCTGAGTTGATGTGGTGGTAGCATTTAATATTTAGTACCATCTCCTGACTCACATGGTTTGTGGGTTTAGTTTGGATTAATGGCATTTGGTTGTGCGATTATTGCAAGGGTTTTCTTCTTCTGGTGGTTGTAGACATGGGTGGTGATAGAAGTAGAATATATCCACACTCTTGTGTGGGCTTGAGGAAGAAAAAGAGGCTATGTAAGATTCTCTGCCACGGGAATTTCATGCCTTTTTTAGAAAGGTTGCATGGGCATGACCAAAATGCCTCGGTGGAATTTATTTCTTGCTCATATAACTGCAAGCTTCAGATAAAGGGCCTGGTTGTGGAGGTAAATGAGGAGTTGATTGCTATGGTGACTAGGATGTCAATGGCTGGCCATAAGTTTTATAAGGACAAGAAGAGCAATGAGGAAGCAATGGCCCAATTTTTCAAAGATGACAAGTGAAAAAAAATGATTAAGATGGAAAGTTGGGGCTATGATTGCAAGTCCCTCAAGAATATATGGGTAGATGTTATGGAGGTCATAATGCACTATGTGACACTATAAGGTAGGTTTAATGCTATCCTAGATCACCATTTCATGCTTTTAAGCCATTTCAAGCATGGTTTGTTTATCTCTTTTCTATTTTTTTTGTTATCTTCCATGGAAGTTTTTGTTTATGCTCATTTAAAAAATAAGAGGGCTTCGGTCCTCCATGAAGGTCTCATTATTTTAATTATGGGGCATGTTAAGGCTCTATTCCCTACCCCTGTTATTAAGGGAAATGAGAAGATTCTGAGCAAAGTTTCTAGTTCGTCAGGGTCGGATACCAACATTGCAGATGAAGAGGAAGAAGGTGGTTCCCCATCCCCTGTGGCTACCTCCTTGAAAAAGAGGAAGAAGGGTAGCCTTAAAAGTAAATGGGAAGCTAAGCGCCTTGTTCTTTTTGACAGTGAGGATACAAAGGTAGGTTTAGATGATTCCTCTCCTAGGAATATGGATTTGGTTGTTGGTTAGGGAGAAGCTGAAGGTGGAGGTAATGAGGGTTTGTAGGAAAATGTGTTGGTTATGGAGGAAAATGATAAGCCAAGGAGGGCATCCAAACACATTGCCAAATTGAAGAACCAGGCCTCAAAAGTTTCTACAAAGGATTCCAAGGTGATTGGTGAGGAGAAGGTTTCTGGTGAAAAGGTGGTGGAAATTAGTGACTCCCCAGTTGATACCTCACCCACTGTGGAGCTAGAAGAAGAGATTAAGGGTCAAGATGATGAGGATGTGGAGAGGAAGAGAGCAAAGCTAGAGCCTCTAAAGGTAAATCCCCTTTTTGAGGACTTTTCTTAATTTGATGATGATTCTACCTCAATGTTTGAGTAGTTGGACATGGCTAGGGTTGGGGCCACTAGAACTTTTAAGTTACCTAAGTGGAATCTTCAATATTTTAATAAGATTAACATTAAAATAAGGGGTTTGAAGGAAATTTGAAGAATGTTTCGAAAGGCTCAGTGCTGGACATTTTGATCGACAAAATTGTGGACCATGAGGGTTCTTTCCATGACTTCAAATCACTGTATGAAGAATGATTCATTGGTTTAGAAGCCAAGATTTTGAATACAAATGTAGACATAAAGAAGCTTCTCTATGTGAGCCACATTTCAATGAAAAATAGTGTGGACTCTTTGGAATCCCTATTTAGAAAGATTAGTGAGCTCAGGAAGGACCAAGTGTATTTCTCTAAACTAATGGAGAAATAACATTCGACCAAAGGAAAAGGTAATAAAGGTGCAAAAGATGATGGTAAAGGTCTTGTTGTTAGAGTGTCTACTGAATGGAAAAAGTTCTTTGAAGCTGAGAAGAAAGAGTTGTTGGACATGATTGAAGTGGACAGGAGCCAAGAGCTTGAGGTGGCCAACACCTTAAGCAGTATGAAATAGTGTTATGCTCTTTTCTTTACTATTGTCTATTTTTCGCTAGGTCTCAATTTATTTCCTGTTGTTTTGTTGTTTTGATGTTGTTGGGTGCTACTATTAGTTTACTATTTTATCTCTTGTATAACACTCGTTTTGTCTTCTTTTTTTGGTTCTAGTATGTTGCTAGTGTCTTATGGTAGTTTCCTTTAAGAAAAATTTTGTATCTTAAGTTGTAAAGGGTTTCAAGTCCCTTCAAAACCTATTTTTTCCTATATAATCAAAACATTACACAAAATCTTGGAATATTCCAAAACCAACAAATATACAAAATCACTAGTGCAAACACATGAAACTAAAAATGCTATCATCCTGTGCAACCAATCAAAATGCCATTGAGATACAATTCATGAATCAAGATTTTGGAATAGTTGAACACCAAACCATCCAAGGGAAGGTAGATACAAGCATCATTATCACATTTCCAAATCTGCAAGACAAGAAACTTCAGTGTGGAGAAATATGGAGCAATTCCATTTCTTCCAGATATCCCTCTTCACAAGCTAGACACTATCAAACACATCTTCTACTGTTGCGCGATATAGAACCTGAAACTCTAGATATAAAAAATTCAAAGGCTTTTGATCATCATATCCAAACCGCACAAGCATAAATTCAAGAATGAAGAAATGTGGAGCACAACATAGTGCACATCCTTGTCACCTTGTACATTTTTTCTACAAATTTTCTCAAAAGCACTTGGAAACCAAGTGACCTTGTTGCATCTACAACACTTTCTCAACACCACAAACACCTTCTTATCATGACCACACTATAGTTTGACATCAATAACAACACTAATGACACCATAGTACAACAATAGAGGGGAGATAAACCTAGTGTGAAATTATCAAGGCGGACAATTTATGACTACACTAATTTAGAATGATGATTTTTGGGTCCATAATACCCAAAAAGGAGAACGCTACCACAAAAGAAACCATACTTTTCATCCTCATCAATTACTTTCAAAATAATGTCTTCAAAATATAATTAAATCATATGGAAATGTAGAAAAAACATCCTTTGTACCCCTTCTATACCTCTTAACATTTATGGATCATGGGATTGAGTGTATGAACAATTAAATCACCCGAAAAATCCACTAAAATCATGACCTAGGGATGGTATGTTAGAAAATGGATCTAAAACAATAATTGAGGCATGGGTGAGCATCATTTTCCTCCTTGAATAAATTAATAAATGACTTCTACCCACCATTGGATTTGATATAGTGATTGGTGGGTGTTAAAAATGTATTAATGGAGTTACTAAGTCATTCCATGGGTAGGTAAGGTTTTTTCATTCAAATAGTGGAGTGTCAGACTTGGTATGCTAGGGAGGGAAATTTTGATGGGGATGGAGGGAAGATCAACCCAAAAATCTCAAAAGGAATACTTAGGTAAAATGATTTTGTAATTGGAGATTCAAGGATGACAAGGAAGTAGGGGTAAGTTTGGAAGGTTGATGAGGGAATTCCAACAAGGGAAGGGTGTTGAGTAGGAATACTCGATACAAGCCCCCTTTTTCCTCTAAAGGAAAATCCATTTATACTATTTCCCCTACTTCTAGAAGGAAAAATGTTTCTTTTGAGGACTCCCCTTATATTTCAATTTTTGATGAAAATTATGGGTCTTCTTGGTCTCCATTCCCTGATGTCACCCCTGAGGACTCTCTTTCAAACTCTCCTTTGTATCACAACATATCTACTAGCTTCCCTTCCTCTCCTTGGAATGAGGAGATGCATAATTAGGCCACAAATGAAGATCCCTCAACCTCTCAAAACTCCTAAAGGAATTGTGTTTCTCTATGCAAAAAAAAATGATCTATACAAAGCTACAAATATCCAAAATGACATTCTCAAATGGTATCTTGCATAATTTCTTATGACCAAGAACAAGATCCAAATTTTGGAGTCTATTATCCTAAAGAAGGCTAGGGATTTTCCTAGAGAGGAGGCATATGAGGAAAATTGGGAATTGATGAAAGGTATGGTTGAGAATTTTGACAAATGGGTCAAGATAGAAAAGGATGTTTGGAATTTAAAGGAGGTTATTGGGTCTATGGAGGATTGCATGAATTTGAAAAAGGAGGTTGCTAGTATTCAAAGAAACTAGGATAAAATTAATATGAAAGAAATTATTGATTATATTAAAGAGATTATTAAGAATATGATAATGAAAATTTAATTATTTCAACAGAAATAATAGTTGTGTTAAGAGAGCAAGGGATGAAGATCCTATAGCTCCCCTTTTCATTCAAAAAGAAAGGTACAAATCCAAAGAGAATGTCATGCTTGCCACCATTGAAAATTTTGAAAAAAATAGTCCTAAGGTCATATCTTTCAAGGATAAGCTAGAGTTCCTTACCAAGGAGTGGCAGCCCATAAAAGGCCTTCACCTTCTAGTCGACCAGTAATTGGTCTCTTCGGGTTGTTGGTCTTGGGTTAGTCATGTTTGTGTTGCTAGTTATTGGTCCTTTTCTTTTAGTTTTTGTTCTTATGTTTTTCTATTATGTCACTCCTTGTGAGACCCCTCTATATCACATTTATGGTTGTTTTGTAATTGGGTTCAAGACCTTGCCATTTAATATTATCAAAACATGGTACCAAAATAAGGAATGGACAAAATTCTAAGCCCAAAATGACTTTAAATAAAGGAATTTATAGATTTTTTATCTTTCATGGATGGAGGGATGGAAGGACATAGATGGGGGATAGTCAAAATTTTTACTCCAAAAGATTAAAAAATTAGAAGCATTTGATGAGTTTTTGGACCTTTGGGGGTTGGCAAAATGGACAACTAGGTTAGGAGACGACCAAAAATATAAATATAAAAGACATAGGAAATTTTTAGAGTGCAAGTTATTGGTGAATCATGGAATCAAAGAATCAAGGATAAATAAGAATGGATATTGAAGGATGGGAGGATGACAGACTCTAGAAGTCTAATGAGTTGATGATGTCAACATAATTTCATGATACCAAGTCTATTGACATTAGTGTGATATTGAAATGACATCATGAAGGTGTTGATGTTAGCATGACATCCTTAGAGGAAAGGCAAATATTCAAGATGCTAAGATTGAAAGGGATAGGATTAAAGAACACAAAAATATGAAAGTCTAAAAGACTTAGAGGAATTTTAAAAAATATTTAAGGGAATATTGGGGTGTTAGAATTTTGGGAAAGGCATGAATGAGATGAAAAGTAATGGGAATGAAAGGATTTGAAACTTTTAAAGCTGGAAACACTTATAGAAATTGACAAAGAATAAATTAGAGTGTTAAGGCTTTCAGGAATTAAATATGAAGAGGAATGGATATATTGAAGGATTGAATGGATGAATAACTCTAAAAGTCTAATGGGATGATTAAAGCTAATTTTGGAGCATTAAAGAAAGATATTAGGATCAATAGAGCCTGCATGAAGGCATGAGCATCCATTAAAATTTGAAACTTTGACAAAAGCACAAAATTATGAGGAAAATACTAGGACAAACCCAAACTTATAATTTTATGGATTTTTTACATTTTTAGAAACTTACGGGACCCATTCAAGATGTCTCAAATTAGTTATAAATCATTGGTCAAATGAGGCATGAAATGGAAAAAATTTAGTAACCTTTGTGGAATAATTACCTACTGATCATATATTAAGGAGTCTTGCCAATCCATTTGGAATGGAATCATTGAAAGACCATTCAAATAGCCAAGGGGGGAGATTTTTATTGAACACTATATGACTAACCTCACAAGAAACAATAAAATGCCTCAAACACAAGTAGAACATAAAGAAACACATGTATACTACACTTGGAGGATATATAGAAAGACACATAGAGCCATACATTCTCCTGAAGGGAAAGAAGAGTGTGCAACAAATCTTATTTGTAAAAAAATATATTCTAATATGTACATGATGTAAATCTTGAATACCAAATTGACACATTAACTTACCTATGTCAAATACAAGTCTTCTAAATTATTTGATCTCCCTCAGTCCACAACTACATTAATTACCTAGCTACAACAAATGAAGCATTTTTCTTACATACACTAAAACACAAATATTTACCACATGTGTAGTGACTATTCACTTCACTATTAACTTTGTCATTATAGGGAATCCATAAAAAATAGGTTCTAAACCCATCTAATGATGCATTAGGTGTGTGCATAGAAACATGGGCAATTTTTCTATGGTATTAGGTCAACACCAAAAAGACCAAGACTTGTGGAGGGACAACGAATTTCCTCACACAAGGGTACATTATTGTTGTGCTCACAAGCCTTGTCACATGAACTAAAGAAAAATTAAAATTATATTATTCACATTGTAATGAAAAGATTTCCATACCAACTTTATATTATACACAATGAAGATCTTCCTCTTGCATGTATCAAAAATAAATTTTTAAAGCTCTATCATATTATAAAGATAAGTTCAATAAGTTGATTATCTTCTTGAACCATGTTTTCTTGCTCAACATCTTTAATACTAGTATGGTGATCCCAAGTGAAATAATCTAACTTATACATATCATCATCCTTGACATAGGAGGTCACATCTTCATCAGGAATGAAAACCTTGTATCAAATCTTACTAATCTCAAGGAAAATAGATAACCAACATACCTTGCTACATGTATTGATAAAAATTTAATAAAAAAAATAGAACCATGAGACATTTCAGGTGGAGAACTAAATTCTCTAAATTTTCTTGATATTCAATTTATTCTTGGAGACTGAATATGACACATTTTTAAAAAAATCATACCTATGTCACAATTCTTCCCTAATGTTCACTTTTGCATCAATTCTTGGTGATTCTATTGAAACATAATTTGTATGAGGAAGACAACATGTATTGCACCAAACAAATGGGTTCTCAAATGCATTTCCATGATCACCATCTTCACACTCCTTAAGTACGCATAATATTCACCTTGAAAATCAATAGTTGTTTCCATATTATTTTTTGTATCTTTATCTTTATATGAAGTTGTTCCTATGCTATCCTAATGCACACAAACACCATTAGCAACTTCAACATCAATAAAAGAAACAAAAAAGGTAAGATATATAAAACAAGAAAAAACTTCTTGAACCACTTTCATCATGAATTGGTGTATGTTCTAATTGATCAACCCCACAAGTTGATTCATCTAAATTTTCCATGGTACATACATCTTCTCCCTTTTCCTTATTGATGTAATAAATAGTAGGGGCATGCTTCTCATGACCAAACCAGGAGTCATCACTAGTTTCATCATTGGAATCAAGGAACAAAAATTCCTATCAATTGACATCACAAAAATCACACTTATCCCAACTCCTTGAATAATGGGTTCACCTCGCACATGTTCTCACCTTGGTACCCCTTGCTAACATGATCCAACTTGGTATTTTGGAAGTGCTACTTTGAGATATCAAAGCCTACCTAAGGACCCCATTTTGGAATGCATTTTGATTATGGGGTTGTGTCATTCATAATTTTTTATTGGAATTGTAGTTTTTCAAGAGCTTTCAATGGTTGGGTTTAAGGTATTCATAGGCTTAAAATAACTTAACTGATCTTGACCCTAAGCATTTTCTTGTTAAGGTTTCCTATTGGGTTGGTAAGCTTGATTCTAAGGTTGATAAAGCTTGTTATTTTGGGATTTTTTCTTGTTCAAAGCCACTAAATCATTCCCAAAATTCTACAACAAGGTTTTTACTTCATGTAATTCATTGGGAGGAGTAGTAAAAATAGTTAGTTGGTTGGTTTCTACTGCAATAAGAGGTATCAAGATTGGCTAGGTGGGTGGAATCTTAGGGGGAAAAGGGGCATTAGAGGCCTTAGGGCTATTTTCCTAGCTTCTATTAAATAATTTTCAGCCCTTATATCTATGTCATAAGAATTTGGAAAGGTTGTTCCCCCATTTACTATATCATGACATCCACATCACTATTCAAATCCCTCATATAATATAAGGATGCATAATTTGGAGAAGGTTTCACCATGGCTAGAACTATATCCCAAGTGTTTTAGAACCTAAAGTTAAAGTCTTTCATGAATTCATGAGGGGCTCTTTTTATAGTGGTCAATTTATCTATTAGGGATATATGGTCACTTTTATCTTCAAATTGTTCATAGATTTTCTCCCCTAGCTCATCCTAGTTATGAGCTGAATTAGGCTTCAACCCCCTATACCATTGTAATGCCTTATATTTCAAGGAGGTGGAAAGAATTCTAATAGCTGCTACATTATCCTATGTAATATTACGGGAAAAAATATTTCGACATCTTAGATGTGCTCAATAGGGGTATTAGTAGTTTAACTAGTTAAATAGGGTATGCTTTATAAAGTTTCTATTGAAATTCCATCGCTATTAGCTAGTATAAGAGGACTCCCATCATCAAAGGTGACAAAGACATGGTGTCTTGGGATAGCCATAGAATATGTATGGAATAATGTCTTATTTGGCTAGGAGGAACCACTAGGAGTAGGTGTCTAATATATCCTTGGTTGTACTCTTAAATATGGTGAAGGTTGCATATTATATATTTTCCTTCTTAATGTAGATAAAGGTCATTCCAATAATTTAGGGCACTTAAAACTTTACAAGATGATCTTTTCTATATATTTAGCATGAATGATTAGCGTGGTCTAAAAACTAGTGGTTTCCTATAGAATGTGTTCAATGAATGCAATTTCTAAGAACAACACCAATATTCCCAGGAATGATGTAATGCTCATTAAACTAGTCTCATCAAGTGTGCTAGAAAGTTGTTGTCACTTGAAATTACACCCTTATTGAACCATGTTTACTATTTTAGAACAACAATAGGAATGACCTCTCAAGTGTGGGACCTTTCTAACTTTAGATCAAACCTCCAAAGAAGGTTGGTTTCTTTCTAAGCCTAGATGCAATTTTTGATCCAAATCAACACAAATTAAAGCTAAAATATACCCATTCTTTAATGATTCATAGGAGAAAAGGGAGAAGGAATATAATAGAAAAGAAAAGGTGGTGATGCATAAATACTTAGTTTAGTTCTCCTAACTTAAAAAAACACATGAAAACTATGAAAAATTGCATCACTCACATACATCTCTATTTTACTAACTCCTTCAATCATGCATGGAGGTCAAGGATTTGACAGTCACTAGGAGGGAAGGAGGAAATCTATAGATAATTTTTGCAATAGATTGTACATAGCATACATCCTTTTAAATATTAGACTGGAATAGCAAGGGAATAAAAAGATCCACAACCTATGTTGACAAATGAGAAAATAAACAATATATAAGGATTGAGAAGAGACGAAAATAACATTCTTTTATTGATTCCAAGGTATTGAACCAATTTTTTAACTTTAGAAAGAACAAAAAATATGCTACCAATAAAGTTTTTAATTTTTTCATTCTTTTGATGAAAAAATGAGAACTAATTTGGAAAAAAGACTAATAGGTCCATAATACCCATGGAAGAGAACCAAAGCTACCAAAAAATCCATGCTTTAAAGGAAACCCTAGTGACATCCTCATCAATTCTCTACAAAAGAATGTCACTTCAAAATCTGATTTGATCATATAGAAATGTGGGAAGAAAATACTTTGTACCCCTACCATACCTTTCAACATTGATGGCTCATGGGATTGAGCATATAGACAAGAAAATTTCCCAATAATGGATGGCATGTAAGAAAATGGCTTTGCAACAATAACTAAGGCATGGGTGAGCATCATTTTCCTCCCTTGAATTTGTAAGGAAGCTAAGGTAGTGGAACAACTTCCTACACTAATCTTACTAGGAGGATAATGCAAAACTTTATAGAAATTTTCAACATTTACAAAAACATAAACATAAATATCATGCATATGACAACACAGTGATTTACATGGGGAAAACCCTTTCAGGAGAAAAACCCCACCCTCCAAAAGCCACCCAATATATTATTCAAAAATAAAAAATATTACAATATACTTACATAGCAAGCTTCTCACAGGAGTATCATCAACCAAAGATCTGGAGACAACACAACTGCTATCAGAATCTTAGAATACATCACAATATATAGTCGTAATACAATGCCCTCATAAAATAAGGTACCTTCTAGGGAAAGTCAAGCCAACAAAATATCAACCATAAGATTTGAGACCTAATGATGAACGGTCCATATTTACAATAATAAAATATAAATAAAATATAGCTTTTCAAGGGCACTTCCCCCAAGTCCCAACCAAGACGCATAGCCCCCAAACCCCCCACCAGGGAGATGATCCCTCAGGACCCCTTGTGGGGGGTACCCCCATTGCTAATGTATCAATAGTACCTTAAATATAATTGCAACCTGGTTGAGACACATTTTCCCAACAAAATCCATGCAAATTCATTAATGAATGATTAATGGGTCCCATCATATCCAATTTGGTGATTGGTGGGTGTTGAAAATGAATTAATGGCATTCTTGGGTCATCCCATAGGTAGGTAAGGTTTTCTATTTGAATGGTGGAGTTTTGAACATGGCATGCTAGGGAGAAAAAGTTTGACAAGGATGGAGGGAAGGTTAAGCACAAAATATTGAAAGGAACAAGGTGAGAGGCTTTTAGGATAAGAGAGTCAAGGATGAAAAGGAAGTAGGGTTGAGTTTGGGAAGGTTGATGAGGGAATTCAAATAAGGGAAGGGTGTCAAGTTGTAGGAATCAAAGTTTTGAATGGGAGTTAACGTGATATTGTTCAAATATCAAATGGACAAAAGTTAAACCTCAAAAGGAATGTATAAAGGAATCTATGGAGTTTCAATCTTTTAGGGATGGAGGGGTGGAGGTACTTAATAGCCAAAAGTCTAAATTTGAAAGACATAAACTTTTTAGAAGCATTCAGTGGAGTTTTTGGCCTTTGAGGGTTGGTGGAATAGGCAACCAAGTTAGCAAATGTCTTAAAGTTTGACTTTGAAAGTATTAGGAAATTATTAGATTACAAGGCATCAATGAATCAAGGAATCAAAGAATCAAAGATGAAGAGGAATAGATATTGAAGGATGGATGGTTGAGGAACTCTAAGAGTTTGATGGGTCAATGATGTTAGCATGATTTTATCATATCAAGACTACTAACATTAGCATGGAATCAACATGATGTCATCAAGGAGTTGATATCAACATGACATTAGTATGATGTCATTAGAGGAAATGTAAACATTTAGGATGTTGGGGTTGGAAGTGATAGGATGAAGATATGGGAAACTTTAAATTCCATAAGACTTAGAGGAATCTTGAAAAATATTTCATGGAATATTGGGGTATTAGAATTTTGGGGAAGGAATGACTAAGATGACAAGTTCGATAGGGATGGATGGATTTGAAACTTTGAAAGGTTAGCAACATTTGGGAAATTTTTGACAAAGAATAAAGCATAGTGTTGGGACTTCAAGGAATTGAAGATGGAGAGGAATTAATCTTGAAGGATAGAATGGATGAATTTTAAAAGACCGATGGGATGATGGTGTCATGATGACATCATCACATTAGGACTATTGGCATCAGCATGACATCATCAAGGTGTTGATATCAACATGATTTTGTCTAGATAAAATGAGGTGTCAGGGCTTTGGAGATGGATAGAAAGAGTAGGAATGGCCAAAAGTCTAACTTTGACATAATTACTTAGACATTTTATGATTTTCAGACTTCAAGGATGAATGGAAAGAGATGTGAATGTATGGGAAACTTTGAGTTTGAAAGGCTGACAAAATCAACACTTAAGGAAAATGCTAGGAAGAACCCAAACTTAGAATTTTATGATATTTTGAATTCTTGGACACTTAGAGGACCCATTTAGAATGTCTTAGATTGGTTGAAAATGATGGGTCAAATCAGGCATGAAATGGAAATAAGAACCAAACACTATGATCTAATAAATATCATCAATAACATGAGGAAAGCCATTGTTAGGGCAAGTTATGGACACTGATATCTTGATAAGGAAGACCTCATAAGGAGCTACATAGATAGAATAGAAAAAGATCTTAGAAGTGATAGGTGGAAGAAGATTGAAATTGTACATAGGAGGAAGTTGAAATGTCCAAAATATAATACAATCCTTCTCAAAAATTAAAGTCATTTGAAAGGATGAAAATCATACTAGATTTTGTAGATCATTTGGGAGTAATGCCACCATTGATAAAGTTTGTAGAAGTTGATGTATTAGGGAGAAACATATAAGAAATATTTTTTTATGAAAATCACCTCATCTAGTGCATTAGTCTTCCAACATTTAATGGAGCATGTATCTAAAGCAATATTACCTCATATAATGACATCTTCCCACCTTTCTAATCTATATTCAAAGCTCCTATAATTTAGTCATCTTCGATACAACATCAACATTAAAGAGAAAGAACACGTTCAAGAAAATATAAGCTTTGATGTTTTTGAGGATTTTGTCTCCCAATGATTCCATTAGAGAAGTTATCTCTCTTCTTATACATAATTGGTAGATTCAAGCCAATTTAACTATACTTATCTTCTTTGATGAAGATGATGTGGATGAGGATGCAAGAAAGAAGGTATGTGATGAATTCATCAAAATAGATGAAATCTAAATAATAATTGTAGAATTAGGATAAAGGTCCCAAAAGAGACACACAACTAAAAGAGAACATGCTAAATTGATGGGAGAAGAAGTGGATACAACTGAAAGTTCATCATCAATTTATGAAGTGAACATTGAAGGCGTGACCCCTCAACAAGAAAGAAGGTTAATAAAATCACCTCATATATAAGTGATAAATCTAAATTCACCACTGTGACACTACAAGTGATAAGTCTCAATTCACCACTGTGACACTACAATAAGATGCTCCAAACAATTACTAAACAAAATATATGCAAATACATAATCAGAAGATGCCTTCCTATTTTGAATTGTTCATTTTAGGCCTGCAAGGACCCTCTATTTCATGAAATTTCAATAAAACTTCAATTATCAAGTCGATTTAAAGTCCAATGCTTGTATTTAAAACTGAAAACATCATGAAAGTCTCATATAGTCATATACAAAGTAGCAGTTTTGGTCTGAAATTCGACCTCGAGATTCTTATATTAACTTCAACTTCAAATTGATATAGCCCATGGGTACTACCATTTTTCTTTGCAAAATGCAG
The DNA here is from genome assembly GCA_007258455.2 of Sequoia sempervirens. NCBI lineage: Eukaryota > Viridiplantae > Streptophyta > Pinopsida > Cupressales > Cupressaceae > Sequoia > Sequoia sempervirens. Next base: position 89,013,859 of record VDFB02000003.1, read on the forward strand.
TGACAAACCTCATTGTGTAAAATTCCTAAAGAATAGATCAATACATCAAAGTCATCAGTGCAAGTATTTAACTGTAGACATTACAGATATATGGGATGTTTGTTTTATATGTACATATAAAACAAGGACAACTATACAAAATAATTTCTAATGTCTGCAACAAAAAACTATACACTCCCTTTCAAATTATTTCCATAGCTCAAATGGAAAACATGTATTTAGGAGCCTAGAAAACGAAGAATGATGGATTTCTGCAACTGTAATTTATTGGTGGTGTTCATTCCTGGCATGGAGAGGTCCATTTGTTAATGGAGACTGCTGTGAATGGTTGGCATTCGAATTGGCATTATTGTTGTTTTGAAGAAGAGAAGTGATAGCCGCTGCAATGGCTGTTGTGAAGTTGGGATCAGCTGTTATAGCAGTGACAGTGTCTGCTAGTGAAGGGTGTTGGGCAGGTTGGCCATTATTGAACCCCAATGGTGTTGCTGCTGTAACTCCACCAGTGTTGGGAACCTGCATCATTAATGGGGGCCGTTGCTGTCCTGCCAGGGGGGCAAACATGGAATCATTGCCATTGTAAATAGGATGCCCATATGTCTGAGATACTGAATTGGTAAAGAATTTTTGTGCTGGAATCTCTGCTGCTCCTCCAAAGGGCAATGACTGAAGGCCTGTAAGTACCCTTGGGTGAAAACCCATTTGACCTGGTGGAAGCTGGTTGGGGTTCTGTGTGAGGTCTAAGGTGATGGTGGGAAATGGAGCTGAAGCTGATATGCTGGCACCTGGAACATGAGTGGAAGGCATGAGAGCACCAGCCATGACAGCTGCAGCTGCTGCACTGAATCCAACATTATCAGTGGATGTGGAAGAACCAGAAAGAAGCATGGAGGCGGCAGCAGATGTGGTGGATGCCATGGCTGTGGCTGCTGGAGGAAGTGGGTGGTTGTGATTTCCTTCATACGTTGTGATAAGTATGGATCTGTCTTCTGCCAAGCGTTGCACTTGTTTTCTCACAGGACACCCTACTGACATGGTGCATCTATAATAAGCTCTCGGGCATGGATTTCCCTTGGCCATCTTTTGTCCATATTTTCTCCACTGGCAACCATCGCTTATCTGAGAACAAAAAGTCATTTTGCATCAGGAATCACTTCAAGGAATGGCTGCAGCCATTGTAGGATCTCTCCTTAGAGTAGAAAGTTTCTATTGGTAAAGAGTCATATAATTTTAAAATTGAAAATGCTTTGACTGTTGAACGCTTTGATCCTTCGAAAAGTTACTAATCTTATGGTAAAAAATAAAACAAAATTAAAACTTGTGTTTGACTACTCCAGGATGACATACCATGGGTGATTCAGTTCTAGCTCTGACTGAAACTCGGGCCTTTCTAATGGTCGCCTCACTTTGATGTACAATCTTCTGCGCCTTGCTGGGCCTTCCATCCAAGTTATCCTCCCTTGTATCAGTCTGCAGTTCATCTTCATGATCATTCAGAGAATGATCTGGAGAAGCTAACCCATCAACAGTTTCATTGCCTGCATGCACCTAAATCTCTTTAGTAATATGTTTTACAAGGCTGGATTGAGCAAATGATTTTCATAAACACTTAGGAAGAAACGTAAACTTCTTATAGCAATTGAATTTGAACATCAAAAATACCTCTTAAACTCGATTCATGGATTTTATGCATATAGCTGGGCTTCATATCGATATGATTCAACATCTCTAGAGACTTGGGGGCCTCCTCAACATGGTCTTCGAACATATGAGAATCTCCATGCCCATCAGTGCTACTAAGCTTTGACGGATCTCGGGCTTCTAGTAACTGTTTCTGTAGGAAGGTTTTGTTTTGTCCCACTTTTCCAGCCACTCCCATAGGAGGGTTTTCCAACTTTTCTTCACTCTTAGATGGTACCTGCAAAATCCAGGATTGTTGTAAGAAACAAGGGTAGGATTGAAATTAATGGAAAAATAAGAATTCGAATGGTAGATCGGGACATAGAAAAGTTTTTATACGTTACTTTTCATTGCGAATGGTCCTGATCGGGACATAGAAAAGTTTTTATACGTTACTTTCATCAGCTTTCCTATGCATAAGTGAATGGAATTCAAAAGCTGTAAATCTTCTAAGTTATGGTATGTTATTGCAATCTCGAGAATATTAGAGAACATATATCTCACCTGATCTGAAACTGTATTATGAGAGTGACGAGACTGCTCCATTAAAGAAGTAAGGTGGTTCTGCAAGTTAGTGTAGTTGGTGGTTATGTGGTTCAACATGAATTTCAATTTCTGATTTTCTTCATTGATTCGAGTTAGTTCCCTCTGAAGCATGCCCACCTGCATCAACCAAAGGTAAGATGGTAAGAAACAAAGATTAAAATCTTTCTATTATATCTTTATGACGGATCACAAAGATGCAAAAACTTTCACACAATCCAATTAGAAAACAACAATCAATATTATAGATTATAAAAACAGTAATGATCAATATTATGAATTGTGAAAATATGGTATAATTAATATCTTAACGCGCAAGTCAATGTGCTGGATATTTCAACGCGGAAACCTCGCCAATGTCATGTTGTCAAAAACTAATCAAATGCAAACCAGTCATAAGAAATTGTTTAGCAAATCCCTGAAGTAATACCTCATTTCTTGGATCACGATCTGTGTCCTCTGGATCAGAAGTTTGGGGAGAGTGGGTTGGAGACACACAATCTTCCACAGTTGACCGATCACTTGCACAATTTGGTTGTGCAGTCACCAATTGCAATCCAGTCTTCACAAACCAATTTTCAAAGAAGAAACAACTCATCAGACCCCATGGAAAATGTAACCTCAACCCTGAATTCTCCTTCACCCTTAAAACATCCCACAACCTAATACAACATACATATAATTCCAGATAAAATCCTTACCGAGATATTCTTATGCAGATCATGGTCCTCAGTAGCAGCGCCATTGAGGTCTGCAGTCACCAATTGTTGGGTTTCATCATCTTGGAGCTCATTATCATTATCATTTGAGAGGAGCTTGAAACTCAGGCCGCCGTTGCCTCCTTCCATTGAGAAGAAATCCTTACAATTGCTGTAATCAGAGCCACCATTCGAGCCCTCTTCAACTTTGACAGAGAGATCAATCCCCATGAACCTGTCAAACCTCACACCATTCATGATTCCACGCGGCGCTCTTGAACTACAGTTATGCTCACTAAATCTGTCGGCCAAAAGCTTTTCCCCCATTAAAAACTATCAATCCCTGAACCCACAGATCTGAAAAGGCCAAATACAAAAAAAAATGGTCCAAATGTTATAGCAGGCAAAAAGAAAAAGAGGGCGTGGGATCCAAAGAAGGGCAAGAAAGACCGATTTTCTAGCGATGGGAAGTTGGAAGTTTGAGAAAAAGCAGGGAAGCAATGAATAAAACACCCCCACATCTTCCCAGCCAATTTCCTAGTCTTTTCCGGGGTGACGTGTCACACCTGCATTAGGTGAAAAGTTGTCAAGTTAGAACGCTGGTTCAACGCGTCTTAAAGCCCGCCATTCCCGCAGCCTACTCGACGGCTGGGATTGAAACTACTATTCAGCCATGACTTTGAATACAATAAGGCCACGTTAGCATTGACGGCGTCAGCGTAGAGGTGATGGCCTTGACCCGCCGGTCTTTTTTCCTTTCACAGCCTGGCCCTCCTTTCACTTTCTAGAAGATCTGTTTTTTCTAACTACTGGATTACAGAAGTGTCTGTACCTTTGATTTTATACAATATTATTAGAAAGAGTATTATTGAAATAATAATAAATTCATTCAATTGGGTTTAGTACAATTTGTGAGAGTGATGGTATGTTGATTGATTACGCCATCTATTAAGATTCAAACTTTTAGATGTATGATATAAAAGGTGAGAGCAGTATCGTATTATGGACAATTTTGGTGGAATGAATACCCCACAATTCTTGACTCTGAGAGGAAGAGATACCAACCCTTCAGTCCTTGTCTCTCAAACGAAGAGATATCAATATAAACTTGTGCTTTTGAATAACAAAACGAAAGCATGAATCTGCCAAAATTTCAAAAACTTAACATAATTTATTATCCTTAACCTAATCTCAAAACAAAATTATGAGGATAGGACTGTGTAATGGGCAATGTTGGTGGAATAGATAACCCAGTCTTTGACCCTCAGACGAAGAGATATCAACCCCTCAGTCCTTGACTCTCAGACGAAGAGATATCAATATACACTCGTAGTTTTTTGAATAATGAAACGATACCATGAATCTGTCAAAATCTCAAAAATTTGACCTAATTTATTATACTTCTAGAAAATTTACCCCAATGACTAATACAGTGAAAAATTAAGCCTTCCAAATTTTCTGAAGGTTTGAACGAGAGTTTCAATTTTGCTTTTAACAGGCAAACTTCCTACAAACTTTGAATTTGGGTTTCTACAGCAGTTCTTTTCAGACTTACCCATATAAGCTGGTTGTCTTAATTAAAGTTGGACTTTGAAGCTGAGAAGATATTTATTTAATCAGCATTATTGGCGGCGCACGTCGAGATGATGCTGAACGCGGAAGGGTACCACGTTGAGCCGGACCTTGTGTCCAATTATTTTTACACAATCAATGAATGGGGATACCAAGTCAAAAACTGTAGGTCCCTCACAAGAGATAAAAGTTTATTTGACAATATCCATACATTTCCTCCTCATTTCCTTTCCTTCAAACACAAGCTACCCATATTCGTCAATGCCCGCCTCTTTGCTACAGTGAGATGGGTTGAAGCAAATTTCTACCTTGGTGAAAAACATTCTTCTCAAGTTTTGAGGAAAAAATGTTGTCTTGAGAGCTACCCCTTTGATTTGTCTTCTAACATTTCAAGGTTTTTTTCTCACCGAGAAATTAACACAGTTGACTTGTATCCTTGAATTGTATTATGGTCGACCACGTGGTGGACAAAAGAGCCTTGGTTTGGTGAGAAAAATGGAGAAAAATGGAGGATTCAAATTATAACTGACACACGTTATTATCCAGCTACAACCATGGACGCCACATTCATATTTATTCCACAATGTTATAAATCTCCACTACAGCCGAACACGTTTCATGTTTTTCTGAGAAAATAAGTACAAAGATTGACCAATTAGATGGGCTGGGAGATCCAAAGCACCTTAGAAAATTCTAAGCATGGAGACTTAGAAGGGTTTTTCATTATAAAGATGAAATGGCCTTGGTTTGGGAAATGTAAATACATGCTTTTATTTTTGGAGCCTTAGTAATGAATTGAATGATGGGGTCACTTTCATTCCTGCGTCCACCCCCAAAACAAAACATGGGACATTTATGTGATGCTTTCCCATGTAGATAGAGAACACTACCTTTTTTTTAGTTTATATTAAACACATAAAATTGTTTAGTTATTGGAAGTATGAGTCTTAGATTATTTTTTTTTGATTGAGAGTCGATTGATGGGTATCTATTTCATCAATGTCATCTAAGGCATGATCTCAATCTCATCTTTTATGGTGTCAGAGTACTTGGTGGACTCGTTCAAAACCCAATCTCATCCCTTATGGTGTTAGAGTACTTGGTGGACTCGTTCAAAACCCAATCTCATCCCTTATGGCATTAGAGCCTTGCATTGAGCAAGACTTGATCCTTGGTGAACTCATTCAAAACCATTCAATTTCACTGGTAGATCAAGGACCCATTGAGAAGGACATATTTTTTAATTCAAAAAACAACAATTAAGTTAAAAGATATTTTTGGGTAAAGATGTGATATTTGAATAATTTATGGTATAAATTGCAAAGCTTTTGGTATAAAATTGTGTACATTTTTTGTGCATTGACATTTTTATCCTCATCCTAATAATGAACTATGGAGTGTGATCCAAAATGTTGATGCTCAAAAAATTATGTGCAATTTTCTACCAAAAGATTTACAATTTATATTTTTGGATTATTTTCCACTTTTAAGTATTTTTATTGAAGTATCAATCTCATAGATTTGGAGAGTTTTAGTAAAATTAAAATAATTATTTTTTAGTGTTTTCTATGTTATAAATAGTTTTATTGAAGAGATAGTCTACAAGAGGAAAATATGGATCCATAAAAGGAAAAACACCAACACTAGTCTGGAAAAAAGATTCCATGAACATGAAGGAAGGAAGGAGCGTCATCAAAAGAAATAAAATCACACAAAATTAAGATTACTCCCTAAGGCCTCCCGAGGTATGAACATTAGAAGGATAAAATCATAAAGTATAAGTTTCCACATCATTGTATGCCATATACATAATGATACATAGAAGAACAAACATGGGATAACACATCATAGCATGCAAAAGCATAAAATTGTAGATACATTATAGGTGAAAACATGACATATAGATATAAATGGAAAATACACATCAAACCTCATATATGTGTAAATGCATCATAATGATTATCCTAGAGAGAGTTTTAATAGATATATTCATCACAAATATCATAAATTACCTTAGAACAATGAAACCAATATAAGATATCATACAAAAATTCTATACGTAAATTTTCTTATATACTATCATCTTGAAGGAACAAAATAATCATCATGAACAATCATAAAAGTATCCATGATATAAAGTCTAAATATAGTATAAAGGTAGATAATTAGAAATGATCAAATATAAAATTGAAGTCAAAACTAAAGACTAAATTCAAGGATGGATGAGAAGGGATCAAGGAGATATTAAACAATGAAATACCAAACCCAAGTTAAGAGATATCAATAAAATATAAATAAGGCTGGATCCAAACCATAATTTAATTTGAAATGTAAAATAGATAATAAGAAACATAAAATCTCAAACCCCAATGTAGAAGGATAAACACTAAAGAACAAAACCTTCCTCCTCTAGGAACTATAAGGATGTTGAATTCACCAAAATTATAATAAAATAAAATGATATTTTTATGTAAATATCCTTAATAAATTTATTTAAGTCACAATGAATAAACAACATAACCTAAGATAAATAAATGTGACTTATTAAACTACTAAAATAAATGCATTAAATTTAATATAAATAAAACAATAGACATAGCTCCAAGTATAATGAAGCTTTAAGCATGACAAATGTCACTAATTGATTAGCCAAAGTGTTAGAAAATAGGAGCATGTCAACCAATCATGTCAAACTAATAAATTGTTTTTCTTGTTATGGTTCACTTTCATCCCTTTAGAATTGACCTCTACACCCATAGAATTGAACCATGTATGTGGATCTAACCTTACACATGTATTTGAACTATATTAAAAATAATGTGAGATATCTACTCGAACCTATGTCCTAAAGAGGGTGGTTCTAGTAGAAACTATTGAGGAGCTTGTTATCATAAGAGTGTTTTACTTTAGTCAAACCATTGTTATTGATTGAAGATAACATATAATTATGTAGCATGTGTATAATGTTGATGTCATGTTGATCTACTATGATACAATGATGATCTAGTGTGTAACAAAGATCTATTTTTTCTCTTAGATTATCTTAGATGTATTTCATATGCAATAAGGGTTACATATTTAAATAGAACACCCTAGAACACAAGTTAATAAAATTTGTACAGTCAAGTCATCAATAATGAATAGTTAGAGGGAGTAAATTTGGGACCAAAATCATAGTTATAATTTACTTTTTGGATCATTTTTGTGCCTATGAACTTGATTTGGGCTAGTTTCATGCCCACATATTTGACACAAGATAAAATCCACATAAGCTAATTCTTAGGACTAGTTTTGGGGAAATGTGTATATATGGAATCAAGTAGGGATCATGTTATATGCCAATTTTTTCTTTAGAACACAATTTGTGTATGTTAGTCATTACATTAATGAAAAATGAGCTAAAGTGAGTCCAAAATGAAGGAGAAAAATGTAAGGTTTGCATTTTCACCCTTGCACCACGGTAGCTTTTAAATTGTGTTCATCACTATGAAACAGGATTATTATAATTTTTAGTTGTAAAATGGAATGTCGTGAATCATTTATTAACAAGAGAAAATACACACTCATAAGTGTCCATATCAACAATTCTATTGAGCAATGATGCATGGATATGGATAAAAACTTTTGACCAGACCTATCATGCTATCATGAATAACTTTTTAGATCAAATTGATTATAATTTTCAGGTGTTTGAAAACTAGATTTTTAATCTTAAGACTTACACTCAAAATTAGGAAAAATCATTAATTTAAGAACTCAATTCCTTCTTGTAACGAAAGAGGACACACTCAATTAATTAATTTAAGTTATATTTAATATAGATAATTGGTGCAATTAATTAAACTTTAAATTAATTAATGAGTTGAGATTGACAGGTGAAAAAAATACCTAGGAGAAGTTAAAATAAGTGTTTTCCTCTTTGTAGACACCTAAGATGTGGCCATACCATAAGCACACTTGACTTTTACGTTTATTCTAGCCATTAATTAAATAAATATTTATTATTTATTTTATTAATTTATCCATCACATTTATCCCGCCTTGTTCTAAGCCATTAATTAAATAAATGAATATTATTTATAATCTAATTAATTTAACCTTCACCTTTATCCCCTATTTTAATTAAATAAATATTTATTATTTATCTAATTAATTTATCCTCCACCCTTATCCCCCACCTTATTTAATGAAGTCTACCCTTATCCCTAAATCCTCCATATAAATTAATTAAGCTAATTAATCCCCAATACATTTTCCTCCAATATTTAATTCCACTTTATCATTTAATCCTTGTCCATTTAATCATAGCCCTTAGATTCAATCATATGGATCACAATCTAAAGTTATCATCATGTGACAAGTGTCCCTCTCACATGACTAACAAAGACCTTGTCTAAGTTCATTGAATCTAAACACTTGCCAAAAAGCCAAACTAACTTTTCATCTCATCCATCCATTTCATACATCTCCAAATCTCAACCATTCACATAAGAAGATGTTGCCCTAATCAAATCCTAAACCTAGCCCTTATCTCTCATGTGACAAATGTCACATGACTATAACTTTTATCCATTAACCAATCCATCTTCGCCCTTAATTTCTCTCATGAAAATTATATAAATGAGAGGCTTCTCATCTCATCTAGATATCTCTTCTTATGCTATTGTTATGTTGCTCTATTTTCTATTTATTTCTTGCATATCCTAGCTAACCTTCCATTATCTTACCCTCATGTTATTCATCATAGAAATCATACCTCATGCTACTCATTTTATAAGCAACCACATTCCTCTATTAACACATCAAAATAAAAAATCAAGTGGAGCTATACTGCACTCTACTTTAGCTCTATCTAAGGAGAAAGAAGGGTTCTAGGTGAAGATATTGTGTGTGTATTGCATTATCTTATATATCTTATTTACCTCTAACATTTTCTTGTCTTCACATTTGATTGGTATTGAGATGATGATGCTACTAATTTGATTATGTGATGCAATCAATGATCAAATCTTGATTTTTCATATCATATCCTAGCTAGGGACTTGGTTGTTAACTTGCTCCCATTGTTTTCCTTATCTATGGTGCAATCATGTCCACCCTATAGTGATTAAATTATCTCTACTATCGCAAACTATAGAAACCTCTAGTCTTGTAAAGATATCTACTTTCAAAACCTAACAGTGTTAAAAAGAACCTTAGCAAACTACTATAAGAGGGTTGAGGTATGAAACTTTCTTACCTCCAAGTTTGACCCCTTTATTGGTTTTAGAATATCCAAAGACACAAAAGATTCACAAATGCGATATTCTCATGCATAATATCTATGAATTTACTAATGTAATTTTCAAATGTTCATACTTTATAACAATCTCAATGTAACCCTTAAATTATTATTAGATGTGGGATGTGTGAAGGACAACTTCTAGTGTCCTAGATCTTATCCTTAAATTTGACATCCTAGACACTAAATTTCAATATGTTTGATGTGTGACAAACAAGTGGTCCAATTTAACAAAAGATTGACTTAAGATTAAAAAAGAGTATATTTGATTTTGAAAAATGTAACCACATAAAAATAAATCTATATAAATGAACTTAAAAATGAAAAACCAACAAATTTTCAACTTATATATAAAACATGTAAAAAATAAGTACCATGACAACATATCTTATGAGCAAACGAGAAAATAAAATAAAGTACACTTTTATCCTCTACACTTCTTTACAGACTGACGGTCCAATCAAGAAGAATCCTATAACAAAGTCCTCCTTAAATAACAGACTAATATAATAGAAATTCTTAATGTGAACGCGGGTGATCCGCTGATCATTTCAGCTACGCATTCGTTGGAAAGGCGGTGGAGCGGATTGACGACTGATACGTCGGGTAGAAAATCAGATTTTCTGTACGCTTTTTCCTTAAGATATATGCATGCATTTGGCCAAATTGGATTTTGTAATACCCACGAGGAGCACAGTTTGACCAACATGTAGTTTGGACTTGTTGCCATTAAATGCCAACGTTTTCCATGTGGGTTGCTAAACTGGAACGCGTAGGAAGAGCGTATAATCCCACCAGATACGTTCACATTCAACCCAACTGTGAGCTTCAAGCTTTTAGTTATCGTTTTAAACTACACAACCGACATGCATGATGCAGGTGCACCAATTTTAATGGCTTCAAAGTTGGTATAGTCTTCCATGTTATCAACGTGACGTTTATATCTAATGACGATAATTATGAAAATTCTGAATCTCGCTCAGTTTTATTGATAATCTTGAGTGTAAAAGTAAGAGAATTGGACCAAATCAGTAAAGAATTAAGTGTCATAGATTTGAAAATAGCAATGGAGGGAGAACGGAAGTCTCAAATGGAAATAGCAGTGGTAGAACTTAGGTTAGAGGTCACCTTTTGGTCAATACAGCTTCTGATTTTATTGCTTTGTTTCAAAAAGTCTTCCAAGCGACTAAAGAAGATTAGAATGGGCTCTTGGTGCAGACCAAACATTGGCCCAACTGGTATCCACCAGCTCTAAAAGTCCACGAATTGTTGAGGCAACGATTCAAAGTTGGAGTTACAGGAACAAAATATCTGTTAAATATTCCGTTCTTGAAGGGAAATACAATATTTAAGTCAAGAGTCGTTATTTAGAATTTTATTTTAGATGTTTTTAAAGATTCAAATACTTACATTATAAAATAACTATTGTGAAATTAAAAAACTTTTCAATCTTGATCTAAAGATTAATTTTGAAGACATGATTAACTGTATGGTCCTATGGGGGCTCGGACTTCTATTTCCATGTCCATCAAGTAGTTCCCTGAAGAAGAAAAAAATTATGCTATACGATTAATTGGAATCTTTTCCTGAAAATAGTAGCCCCTACCTATTAGGATTGCAAATTTCAGTGGGGCTAGAAATGGGCCCTACAGCTTAGGATTTTTTTAGAATTTTTTTCTACCACTTGTCTATCACTTAAAATTTTAAATTCCTAAAACAACCAAAAAATGAGAGAATTTTTATTTATTTATTATTTTTTTATCAAAATACCCCAGTTTGTTCCTTAGATTTTGGAGCTCAAACTTTTAAGTTGGATTGCAAAACTGAATTCATGGGACCACCAGCTTTAAAATATTCCTAAAAACTCTCAGCAGCACCCGCTGAAATTTTTTAGGAAGCCCCCCTCCATGGGACCGTACCCTAAGCAATAGCATGAGAAATTCAAATGTAGAAATTTTGAAGTGGTTGAATCATAAACTAGGATGAATGGGTTGTTACAAGAAACTATCATATATATATGTTTAATAATATATATAAAATACATTGAGAGATATATTTTTCGAGGCATCTATTTTTAATCAATTTTTCACATAAAAATGCAATAGGCGTCTCAAAAAGCATATCTCTCGATGTATTTTATATATATTATTAAATATATATATATGATAGTTGTTGGGATAGGTGATATTATAATTGCTATTCTAAGTTGATAATTGTGTGTTTCCACATTTTTTGGAAAGTGTTCTAGAGGACATGAGGGGCAAAAATTTATTTATTTTCCTATGACAAATTGTAATTGCATTCAAAGAGGTGGACCCTCTATGGTGATGGTTATAGGGCATCTCGGAAGAATGTTCCTCTTAGGTGTCCAACTTTGTGAGTGGGGACCACTTTGGTGTGCATGTCCTTGCATGTTTTGCATGCTCTTGCATAGTTGAGTGTCGAAGCTTGTATGTTGGTGCATGTTCTTGCATGAAGCCATCGAAGCTGTCAAAAAGTTATGGAGCACTTGGTATTGACCAATTCTAATTGGCTATGGGTTAGGCACCCATGTGAAGACCATATGATTATTCAATATTTTATACCACGTTTATGGGTCGTCCACTAAGGGGGGCATGGGTTTTTTCAGGTGGTATTTTGTTGTTGCTTTGGGATACCATTTGTGGTATTCTCTCCTACAAACTTCTATTTATTGGAGCCTTAAGATGGTGGTTTGTAAGAATTTGTTTGTAGTTTGTCAAAGCAATGAAGTGTTGCCAAAATATAGAGACAAAGTGTTGTCTTGTTGCATTTCAAGATTAATACAAACATTTAATTTGTCTTGTTGCATTTTTAGTTGTAATTTTTTTTCCCGCAATGGTTTCTCCACATATATCTTATATCACTTGTGGATGCCAACTTGTGGTATTGTTGTTTTTTCTTTCATGTTTGGAATTATTAATCACATAATCCTTTTATGGTAATCTTGTAAACACAATTTTATATTTGCAATCACTTTATTAAGTTCTATTGTTGCAAATTTCACCTTGGATTTTCAACATTTGGTATCAAAGCTAATGGGTATGTTGAGTGACAAATGCCTTTCTCTTAAGTGTTGAATGTTTTTCGGTTGCGATGGGAGCTTGTGCATTGTGGGTTTTGCATATTTGTGAGGAAGATTGAAGACCATGGCTTCTACCTCTCATCTAGATATTGAGAATTTCAATGGTATTGGTTATGAGATGTGGAAGTTGAAGATGGAGGATCTCCTTGAAGACAAAGATCGGTGGTTGGTAGTTTCAAGTGAAAAGAAACCAGAATCAACGTCTGATGAAGATTGAAACAAAATGGACAAGAAGGCACAAGAACAATTTGATTGTGTCATAGATTTCATCCTCCTAAATGTTTTAGAAGAATCTAACGCATTCAAGTTGTGGATGAGGATAGGTGAAATATATCAAACTAAAAGTCTAACAAATAAACTGTATCTCAAAAGATGTTTGTATTCTTTGAAAATGAAGAAAGGTGATTCTATTGTAGAATATTTATTTAATGCTTTTAATATGATTATATTTCAGCTTGCATTTGTAGATGTTAAAATAGAAGAGGAAGATAAATGTATTTTGTTGCTTTGTTCTTTACCCGAATCTCGAGAAAATCTAATTATTGCCATAAGTGGTGGTGGTACAAACCTGAAGATGGATAGTCACATTGCTATACTTCTTTTAGAAGAGATGAGGAGAAATTACATGAATGTGGGCTCCTAAGATGCCTTGCATGTGTGAGGAAGGTCCAAAGAAAAAGAAGGGCCTAAATGGGAAAAAAGGAGAGAGAAGTCAAAAGGATGTTCTAAAGCCCTCAGTGGGAAGAGAAAAGTAAAGTGTTGTAATTTTGTTAAGATAGGGCATGTGAAGGAGTGTAGAAACAAGAAAAAGAGTTCAAATAATTCCATAGAAAATTCCTTAGAAGATGGTGATTCTGACAAGTTTTGTTTATTTCTGCTAAACCTATTGGTGATGATGCTTTGCTTATTGATTCAGGTTGCTCCTACCATATGGATCCTCACAACGAGTGGTTTACTTTATATTTAGCTTATGATGGGGGAGAATTTTTCCTTAGTGATAACAACATGAAAAATATTGTTGGTAAGGGAAAGATACAGCTGCGTTTCAGTGATGGAAGGGTTAAAACCCTTGATCATGTTTTACATATTGTAGAACTTGTGAGAAATTTACTTTCGGTATCCAAGTTGAATGATTTCAGAATGCATGTGACATTTGACAATTATGTTTGTAGGTTGGTAAGGGGGAGTTTGGTGATAGCTAAAAGATCTCGGATTAGGACTTTGTTTAGACTTAATGCTTCCATTTCTTGTAACTTAGCCAATGTAACTAGAACTAAAAATGCATGTATGTTATGGCACCATAGATTGGGTCCCATAAGTGAAAAAGGTCTTTAAGATCATTTTGAATAAAAAATTGGTTGACGATATTTTTTATCATTCTATTTGAAAAAATGATTTTTGTGATTATTGTGTGTTTGGTAAACATAATATATCATCATTTCCTAATGGGACTAATAAATCTAAGAGATTATTAGAGATCATTCATTCGGATTTGTTTGGACCAAGGGATGTTGAATCTTTTGGAAAATCTTGTTATTATGTTACTTTTATTAATGATGTGTCAAGATACACCTAGATTTATTTTATGCGTGCCAAATCTAATGTTTTCACTAAGTTTAAGGAATTTAAAGCCTTAGTTGAGAAGCAAACATATTATAAGATAAGGCTATTGAGATCTTTTATCTTCATGCAACTAAAGAAGATTAGAACATTTGGGCTCTTGAGAGTGTAAGTGGAGACCGAACATTGACCCAACTGGTATCAAGCAGTTTCTAAAACTCCATTGGTTACTGAGGCAATGGTTCAAGTTGGAGTTAAAAGAACAAAACATCTGTTAAATATTCTGTTCTTGAGGGAAAATATAACATTTAAGTGAAGATCGAGAGTCATTATTTAGAATTTTATTTTATATGTTTTTTATTCAAATACTTATATTATTAAATAATTATTTTGAAATAAAAAAATCTTTTTAATCTTGATTTAAAAATGCAATTTGAAGATATGATTAAGCAATACTACATGAGAAATTCAAATGTGAAAATTATGAAGTCGTTGGATCATAAAGTGGGATGAATGGGTTGTTGTTTAATTATATATATATATATAATATATTGAGAGATATATTTTTCAAGGCATCTATTTTTAATCATTTTCTCACATAAAATGCAATAGGCGTCTCAAAAAGGATATCTCTTGGTGTATTTTATATATTTTATTAAAAATATATATATATATATATATATATATATATATATATATATATATATATATATATATATATATATATATATATATGATAGTTGTTAGGATAGGTGATGTTATAATTCCTATTCTAAATTGATAATTGTGTGTTTCAACATTATTTGGAAAGTGTTCTAGAGGACATGAGGGGCAAAATATTTATTTATTTTCCTATGACAAATTGTAATTGCATTCAAAGAGGTGGACCCTCTATGGTGATGGTTATAGGGAATCTCGGAAGAATGTTCCTCTTAGGTGTCCAACTTGTGAGTGGGGACCACTTTGGTATGCATGTCCTTGCATGTTTTGCAAGCTGTTGCATAGTTGAGCATCGAAGCTTGCATGTTGGTGCATGTTCTTGCATGAAGCCGTTAGAGAGCTGTCAAAAAGTTATGGAGCACTTGGTATTGACCAATTCTGATTGGTTGTGGGTTAGGTGCCCATGTAAAGACCATATGATTATTCAATAGTTTATACCACATTTATGGGTTGTCCACTGAGGGGGGCATGGGTTTTTTCAGGTGGTTTTTTGTTGTTGTTTTGGGAAACCATTTGTGGTATTCTCTCCCACAAACCTCTATATATTGGAGCCTTAAGATGGTGGTTTGTAAGAATTTGTTTGC
This sequence comes from Sequoia sempervirens, assembly GCA_007258455.2. NCBI lineage: Eukaryota > Viridiplantae > Streptophyta > Pinopsida > Cupressales > Cupressaceae > Sequoia > Sequoia sempervirens. The sequence goes on from VDFB02000003.1 coordinate 89,029,597, forward strand.
AGGTTGTCAGAGCAACGAAGTGTTGCCAAAATATAGAGACAAAGTGTTGTCTTGTTGCATTTCAAGATTAATACAAACATTAGATCTCTTTAGGTGTGAAGTTTTTTCCCTAAAGGGTTTCTCCACATATATCTTGTGTCACTTGTGGATGTCAACTTGTAGTATTGTTGTTTTTTCTTTCATGTTTGGAATTGTTAATCACATAATCCTTTTATGGTAATCTTGTAGACATAATTTCAGATTTGTAATCACTTTATTAAGTTCTATTGTTGCAAGTTTCACCTTGGATTTTCAACATTTGGTATCAAAGCTAATGGTTCTGTTGAGTGAAGGATTCCTTTCTCTTAAGTGTTGAATGTTTTTCAGTTGTGATGGAGCTTGTGCATTGTCAGTTTTGCATATTTGTGAGGAAGATTGAAGACCATGGCTTCTACCTCTCATCTAGATATTGAGAATTTCAATGGTACTGGTTATGGGATGTGGAAGTTGAAGACTGAGGATCTCCTTGAAGGCAGAGATCAGTGGTTGGTAGTTTCAAGTGAAAAGAAACTAGAATCAACATTTGATGAAGATTGAAACAAAATGGACAAGAAGGCACAAGAACCATTCGATTGTGTCATATATTTTGTCCTCCTAAATGTTTTAGAAGAATCTAACACATTCAAGTTGTCGAGGAGGATAGGTGAAATTTATCAAACTAAAAGTCTAACAAATAAATTATATCTCAAAAGATGTTTGTATTCTTTGAAAATGAAGGATGGTGATCCTATTGTAGAATATTTATTTAATTCTTTTAATATGATTATAATTTAGCTTGCATTTGTAGATGTTAAAATAGAAGAGGAAGATAAATGTATTTTGTTGCTTTGTTCTTTATCCGAATCTCAAGAAAATATAATTGTTGCCATAAGTGGTGGTGGTACAAAATTGAAGATGGATAGTCACATTGCTATACTTCTTTTAGAAGAGATGAGGAGAAATTGCATGAATGTGGGCTCCTAAGATGCCTTGCATGTGCAAGGAAGGTCCAAAGAAAAAGGAGGGCCTAAAGGGGACAAAAGGAGAGACAAGTCAAAAGGATGTTCTAAAACCCTTGGGAAGAGCAGAGTAAAGTGTTGGAATTGTGGTAAGAGACTCAGGCATGTGAAGGAGTGTAGAAACAAGAAAAAGAGTTCAAATACTTCCACAGAAAATTCCTCAGAAGATGGTGATTCTGACAAGTTTTTTTTATTTCTGCTAAACCTATTAGTGATGATGCTTGGCTTATTGATTCAGGTTGCTCCTACCATATGGCTCCTCACAAGGAGTGGTTTAATTCATATTTAGCTTATGCTGGGGGGTAATTTTTCCTTGGTGATAACAACATGAAAAATATTGTTGGTAAGGGAAATATAAAGTTTTTTTTTCAGTGATGGAAGGGTTAAAACCCTTGATCATGTTTTACATATTCTAGGGCTTGCGAGAAATTTACTTTCAGTATCCAAGTTGAATGATTTTGGAATGCATGTGACATTTGACAAGTCTGTTTGTAGGTTGGTAAGGGGGAGTTTGGTGATAGCTAAAAGATCTCATATTAGGACTTTGTTTAGGCTTAATGCAACTTCCACTTTCTATAACTTTTCCAATGTAACTAGCATTTAAAATGTATGTATGTTATGGCACCATAGATTGGGTCACATAAGTGAAAAAGGTCTTAAGATCATTTTGAATAAAAAATTGGTTGACAATATTTTTTATTATTTTGTTGGAAAAAATGATTTTGTGAGTATTATATGTTTGGTAAACATAATAGATCATCATTTCCTAATGGGACTACTAAAGCTAAGAGATCATTAGAGATCATTCATTCAAATGTGTTTGGACCAATGGATGTTGACTCTTTTGGAAAATCTCATTATTATGTTACTTTTATTGATGATTTGTCAAGATACACCTAGATTTATTTTATGCATGCCAAATCTAAAGTTTTCACTAATTTTAAGGAATTTAAAGCCTTAGTTGAGAAACAAACATATTATAAGATAAGGGTGTTGAGATATGACAGTGGAGGTGAATATTGTTCTATGGAATTTGATGAGTTTTATAAGCATGCAGGTATTGTTCGACAAAAGACTACACCATATACACCTCAACAAAATCCAGGGTAGCATAAAGAATGAACTAAACCTTTATACAAAGAGCTAGGAGCATGTTGAGTTGTGCTAAGCTTGATAGATGCTTTTGGACTGAAGCTATAAGTATTGCATGTTATTTGATTAATAGATCTCCTTGTTCAGTTCTTGTTGATAAAACTTCTTAATATGAAGTGTAATAAGGTAGAAATCCTTCTATTTCACATTTAATGGTCTTTGCTTGTGAGGATTTTGTTCATATGACTCAAGAGAAGCATTCTCAATTAGATCCAAAAGCACAAAAATGCATCTTTTTTGGTTATGGTGAGAATGTATAAGGTTATAAGCTTTGGAATCCACTAACCCATAAAATGGTTTTCTTTAGAGATGTGATTTTCAGGGAGTTTAGGGCTTACTCGGGTGAAGAACAACCAAAGGAGAAAGATAAAACAAAAACAATGCACTTTGAGACAAATATTTAAAAGAAGGAAGATGCACATGTGGAAGAATAACCAGATGGATTAGAGGGTGGAGAAGAAGAAAAGGATTCAAAGAGTTTAGATGATGTATAGGATGAGCATGTAGAAGAAGAAGAGCAACAAGAACCCCTTACTCCTACCTTGAGAAAATCCAGAAGACAATGAAATCTAGTTAACAAGTATAGCCCATCCAATTTCAATTGTGTACTTGCTTTGTTGAGTACTAACGATGAACCTAGATCCTATAGGGAGGCTCTTCCTTCAAAAGAAAGTGAGTCTTGGATGCAAGCCATGTAGGAGGAGATGATGGCTTTTGATAGTTGTGATACTTGGGATCTTGTGAGTTTTCCCAAAGGAAGGAATCCCATTGGTTGCAAGTGGGTATTTAAAAAGAAATTTGGTGCAGATGGTTGGCTAGAGTGGTACAAAGCTAGATTGGTGGCCAAGGGCTACTCCCAGAGAGAGGGAGTTGATTTTGGTGAAATTTTCTCTCATGATGCTAAGTTAACTTCTATTAGATTCTTGTTATCTATTTTTGCTACTTATGATTTTGAAATGGAACAAATAGATGTTAAAAATACTTTCTTGCATGGGGATCTTGAGGAAGAAATTTGTATATGATAGCCTGAAAGTTTTGTTGTGAAAGGAAAAGGACACTTGATTTGTAGGTTAAAGAGATCTTTATATGGTTTGAAACAATTACCCGGGATGTGGTACTAGTCAAAAGTTTGATGCATTTGCATTAAATTTGGATTTTGTTGGAATGAGGAGGATCATTGTGTTTACATTAAGGTTATTGATTATCAAATACTAATCATTGTCTTGTATGTTGATGACATGTTTTTTATGGGTAACAACAAGGTGATGATTAGGGAGCTTAAGGCTCATCTTTCTAACATATTTGATATGAAGGATTCGGGGGTTACAAAATATATCCTTGGGATGGAGATCAGTACAGATTGGGTTCACAGAAAGATTTGGTTAAGTCTGAGTAAGTATGTTGATACCATCTTACAGAGGTTTAGTATGCATGAATGTAAACTAATAAATATTCCATTTTTGATTAGTACAAAGTTAATTTTAGACATGTGTCATAATTCTGATGATGATTTTGAAGAGATGTATAACATTCCTTATACTAGTGTCATTGGTATTTTGATGTATACAATGGTTTTCACTGGACCAGATATAGCTCAAGCAGTGGGAGTTTTTAGCAAGATTATTTCTAACCCTGGTAGAAAACATTGGAATTTTGTTGAGAGGGTTTTTAGATATTTGCATGGTACTTTTGATTACTATTTGCTTTATTATGGTATTGATGATGTGGCTAATTCATTGGACATTTAGGGTTTTGTTGATGTAAATTGGGCAGGTGATTTGGATAGTCGAAGGTCCACTAGTGGCTATGTTTTTACTTTGTTTGGAGGTGCAGTGAATTGGATGAGTAAGAGGCAGCCAACAATTGCATCGTCCACCACCGAAGCAGAGTATATGGATGCTACACGTTCCTTTAAGGAGGAGGTTTGGTTATAGAGACTTGGTAATGAAATTTTTTTTATTGTAGGATAGTGAGGATTAGATGTGATAGTCAAAGTGCCATATATTTAGCCAAAAATCCAATGTATCATGCTCGTACTAAGAATGTTGATGTTCAGTATCAATTTGTGGGAGAAGTGGTTGAGAATGGTAAGGTTTTGATTGACAAGGTTGACACTTTGGATAATGTTGCAGATTCTCTCATGAAGCCAGTGACCACAAATAAGTTCTCTTGGTGTAGGAAGGCCATGGGCCTTGATCATTGTGCTTTATTATATTTCATTTGTATCTCATAGATGTAATTGTAATGTATAATGTCAAGTGGGAGAATGTTAGGATAGGTGACATTATAATTTCTATCCTAAGTTGATAATTGTGTGTCTCCACCTTCTTTGAAAAGTGTTCTAAAGGACATGAGGGGAAAAATATTTATTATTTATTTTCCTATGAAAAATTGTATTTGCATTAAAAAAGATGACCCTCTACAGTGATAGTTATAGGGCATCTCAAAAGAATATTCCTTTTGGGCGTCCAACTTTGTGAGTGGGGACCACTTTGGTGTGCATGTACTTGCATGTTATTTGCATGTTTTACATGCTCTTGCATAGTTGGATGTCCAAGCTTGCATGTTGGTGCATGTTCCTACTTGAAGCCGTCAAATTCATCGAAGAGTTATGGAACACTCGAGGTATTGACCAATTTTGATTGCTTGTGGGTTAGGCGCTCATGTGAAGGCCATGTGATTATTCAATATTTTATGCCATGTTTATGGGTTGTCCACTAGGGGGGCATGGGTTTTTCCAGGTGGTTTTGCTTGTTGTTTTTGGATACCATTTGTGGTATTCTCTCCCATAAAATTCTATATATTGGAGCCTTGAGATAGTGGTTTGTAAGAGTTTGTTTGCAGGCTGTCAGAGCAACAAAGTGCTGCCAAAATACAAAGAGGAAGTGTTGTATTGTTGTCTCTTTTGAAGATTAAACAAACATTGGATCTCTTTGGGTGTGGATTTTTTTCCCGCAAGGGTTTTTCCATGTATATATTGTGTCACTTGTGGATGTCAACTTGTGGTATTGTTGTTTTTTCTTTCATTTTTGGAATTGTTAATCATTTAATCACTTTATGGTAATCTTGTAAACATAATTTCATATTTGAAACCACTTTATTAAGTTCCATTGTTGCAATTTTCACCTTGGATTTCCAACAATTTTGACCTCTTAATCTCCACCATTTATATAAATATAAATACATATAAATATATATATGCACGCATATAGATTTAAAATATATATATAGTAATATGTATATGCATGTGTGTGTTCATATATAGATGTATATAGATATATTTATTTATCTCTATTTTACATTTATAATAGTATAGTATTCAATCATTTCCAAGCAAAGAATAAACTTTTATATTATTCGAATAATAGCTTTTTCTTAAATGAAGTGGTTTTCTTATCCTTCAAGCATGCCTTTTTAATTGCATATATGTTTAATCATGCAACTATCATTTTCTTTTAAATTTTGATAACATAAGATTAAAATAAACAATTGAATAAGAAGTCACACGTATAACATTCCTCAAGCCTACTTTTCAAGTATTGAATCATTTCGAATCAAGTCAATATAATCTCCTATATGAAATTTCAAATGCAAATATCATGTCATTTGTGGTGTGTGCACCCATATTCCATCAAGCTTACCATTCAATCCAGATAAACGATCCTACCTCAACTATGTTCTCATCCTTCAACCTATTTCCCTGCATTTGCACACACTTGCACTTACACAGTTCATCAGTAACGTCAATTATGATTAAGCACAAGATAGTTCAAAAGCTCACATAGTCAAAAGACAGTCAACTTCTTTCAAACATTTCAAAAATATCAATTTTTTTCGTTTAAAATATTGAATTTCCTCAATAATTCAATTTATCATATTATAATTTAAATGTAATAAAAATTGGGTTATGATATCCTTCCCCTCCTGGAAGAGACATCGTCTTGATGTCTATTTAATCAAAATCTAAGCATTTATGTCTATTTCAACATCATATCATATTGTTTCCAAGCAAAAACATTATAATATTCAATCCAAAAAATTTAAACAAAATTATCAAAAGTCTCTTTCTAAGAAAGCAAATGTGGGAAGGAGCATTTTATTTCTTTTGCATCCTCCCAAGTAGCACTGTCTTCTGAATACTTGTCCCATTGGACCTTAAACTGAGCAATGTCTCTACTCCACAACTTAATGTTGCATCTATCCAAGATTCTAATGAGATCCACTAGCACCACTACTGGGTCCTATACCTGTAAACTTTTCAAATCAAGCACATGAGCTACATCAGGATGATATGGCTTGAGCAAAGAAACATGAAACACATTATGAAGTTGAGCTAGAGCAAGTGGTAGAAAGTCTATAACCAACTGGGTTGATCACTTCCAAGACTTCAAATGGACCCACATATCTCAGGGCTAACTTGGAAGACTTTCCAAAGGTGATGGAACTTTTTGAGGCCTGACTCTTAAGAAGACTTTATCCCCTGCCACAAACTATATAAGAGTTCTATTCTTGCCAGCATAACTCTTCTATCGGTTTTTCACCTCCTTCAATTTTCTCTTAATTTAACTCTCATTTGTTCTTCCATCTCCTTAAGCATTTCAGGTCATACTATGATCCTATCTTCCAATCTCTCCCAACTGATGGGTGTTCAACACTTCTGCTCATAAAGAGATTTGAATGGTGCCATACCTGGAGATGTGTGATATGAGTTATTGTGAGAAAACTATACCAACGATAAATATTATTCCCACTTATACTGTTGGTCCATGTAGTACATTCAGAGGAGATCTTCAAATACCTGATTTACTCTCTCTCTCTCTATCAGTTTGAGGATGGTAAGCCAAACTAAAATTTCACTTGGTTCCCAATGCGGCATTCAAGGTCGTCCAAAATCTTTAGGTCATTCAGATGTCCCTATCAGAAGTGATAGTCTCTAGCACTCCATGTGAGTAGAAGATCTCCTAGAAAAAATTATTAGCCAGGGTCAACGATCCATCCTTAAGGTTTCCTGGGATGAATACTTACTTCACCTTGGTCAACTTATCAATCACAACCAAGATAACATTATGTCGATTCTTGCTCAAAGGCAACCCTTGTATGAAGTCCATACTGATCACCAACCATTTATACTCAAGTATGTCATAAGGATACATTATCCCTAAGTACTGGATGTGCATGCTTAGCCTTGACTCACTAACATTCTAAGCATCTGGCTACATACTCCACTACATCCTTCTTGAGTTTAGGCAAAAAGGGTAGAGTTTTCAATTCTATGATCATTTTGGATACTCTAGGATGTCTTGAATAAGGTACATTATGAACTTCCTCTAGAACCAACTTCCTCAGCTCTCCAGAGTCTAGAATGTGCATTCTTCTCTAGTATCTCAAAATTCCATCTGGCTTGATCTCATACTCATCGAACTGATTCTAATCACATTGAAATTAGTAGTGTTAATAATCAAGGTAATAATTTTGTAGTACCTCATAACCGAAACTTGTAAATATTTACTAATTCAATGCCAAATCATAACATTTCCTTTGTCAAAGCTAGTGAGACTAAGAATGATGTGATCAATGTTGACGCAGATGATGAAAACATGAAAGACAATGAGGAAAATCCTATGGATAATTTGGTTGAAATCGTTGAAGTTCAACCTTGTAAGGGCCTAACCAAAATGTCCCTTGACATTTCTTTCTCACAACATGACATAATCAAACATGCACCTGATGGTCCTCTTTACATAGTTGGAAGAATCAATGACAAACCTACTAATGGGATATTAATTGATCCCGTTTGTGTAGAGAATGTGATCATTGAAAAATTATTGTTTGTGCATGAGCTTTATCAAGATAATTATGAAAAATTGAAAGCATGGATCAAAACACATAATGGTTTTGCTTTCCCTACAATAGGTTTGATAACTCTTCCTTTAAAAGTTGGACCAAAACATTAAGTGTCTCATTCTCCATCATCCCATCATCGAACCAATTTTGTGTGAAGTTCGGCTACCCATGGCTTTGCTCCATGAAATTCATCCTATCAGTTGTGCATACTTAAAGTTTCCATTTGGAAATGAGATATTTACTATGCACCATAGTGGCTTTAATCTTGTGTCTTCTTGTGTGAATTTATCATTAGATTTATTTTGGACCAAACCTATACAACCTATTAGGCCTTGTGAGGACTTCTTTTTCAAATCCTATCAAAAGTTTAAGGCAAAACACATAGCAAAAATATGCCTTTGCAATATGCCTCAGCCCACGATTGAGCCTCCTATCCTTGATGAAACCATGATTGAGCAAAAAGCCCTTTCAAGTAACCAAGACCAAAACATTTCAAATCCTCCACCTATTTCATATAAGAGACCACGAGATAACCAAATAAGTCTCATTGTGCCTTCTAAAATCAAACAAGTTTATAAAGCTAAAGAAAAATTGGTTGAAGAACCTCCCATGGTTCCTTTCGTTCCTCCCTTAAGGGAAGAAAATAAACCTACGGTTGATAAACCAAATCCTACACAATCACAACTTGAAAAACGAACAAAAAGAAACCAAAATGCTAGAGAGCATAGGCATAGACGGTGTGCTCTTGATCGTTGGTTGCAAGAAAAAGAAGAAAAGAACAACATAGAAAATCAAAATCCAATGAGCAAGCAATGCATGATGTTCCTCCACCTTCGCTGAAACATGAAAATCCTAAACCTCAACTACAAAAAGAACAAGCATCTTCTATGGATATTATCATTAGACCTTCTGTTGTGATAAACTTGGATGATGATAATGAAATTGCAAAAAATTATGAGGAAGTGCATAAAGAGTTAAATTTATTTTTTTCCTCTTATGTGAGCTTAAATGATGATTCTCCTAAAATGAGTGATTCACCACGTGCAAAACTTGGTGATTGTCCTAGTTTGGCACTTGACATTGTCCCTTTGGCTAGTTGCTTGCCTTCCACATATACTAAACAAGATTGGGATGCAAATGAATTGCTTTAGGTTGACTCACATGTGCCTTACTAATTTTTGTCTTTGTTTTCTTTTCATGTTCTCTTTGTGTGATTGCATGTACGTAATTTGATCCCCTGTACTATTTTGTTCGATGTGTCTTTATGTTCATTCCTCTATTTGTATCTACATTCTTCTATATGTCATAAACTTTAATCTTTTCTTTTTTCTTGTGTTTTCCTTTTGGGGATGACACAAGGTATTGGGACATTTAGGTCTCTTCCATGTTGACCCAATATATATATATGTGTGTGTGTGTGTGTGTGTGTGTGTGTGTGTGTTTGTGTGTGTGTGTGTGTGTGTGTGTGTTAATATTCCTATTCCATGAGTTATTTGGGGAATGATGATGTTTCTAAGCTCTATAATATCATTGTATTAAAGACATATGCTCTACTAAAGCTTAAAATTATCCCCACAAACATTAGATCTATGAAAAGGTCCTAACAAGCCTAACTTTGAAAAAAATGCTATTTTTAGTAATTTGTATTTAAGCATGGATGGGCCTCAAAATTATTGCATAGCCTCTACACAACTAAATGAGCCTTATGATTAAATTTTAACCCAAGATCACACTTAATAACTAAATTATTGAGTTAAAAAAATCATTTTTTTAAAAACATTTACAAATTTTGACCCTTATATGGTTGAATTTGACCCCAATAAGTATTAAAATGAGTTGTAAGTAGCTAGGGATGGTAATGGTGTTGTGGAGATCTCAAATGGCTTCCATGATCAAAATTTATGATCTCTGCAAGTTTTGGCTCCTACATCAAAGATGAATTTTAAAACTTGGTCAAAGATGAATGGATCAAGTATAATAGTAACATGAGAGGTACTACTATTTTCAATTTTATCAAAACCATTTAAAAATAAAGTCTTATATTAAACTAAGTGGGATTTTCAAAAATATAGACAACAAGATCTCATACATACACAAAATGTGGGAGAGATATCTATTTTTTATGATACATCAAGTTTAAGGGAGAGTTGAGTGAGGTCTTGTTAAATTAAAAATTTGCACCTTGGAGGGAAAAAATGATATTATTTTTAAAGACAATAAGGCTATCTATTTGGAGGCTAGTGATGAAAATATATTTTTTCATAAGTATGCTAACCATGTGAAGAACATTAACGAAATCTAGAATTTTTTTTTAACAAATGGTTTAGTTTATATGACTATTGAGGATCTTATTGATTTAGGGTTTTCTCATTTCTAGAATTTATATAGAGAGAGAAAGAAGATTAGTGGAAACTATTATCAAGCATACTACCTTTTTCTAGTTGTATCAATGGTGAAACTAATTTGATGTGTTTAGAAAAGGTAACCAAGGAAGAGTTAAAAAAATTCATCAATACTTTTTAAATGGACAAAATTCCTATGCCAAATGGGTGGGTAGTGAGTTCTTCATTGGTATTTTATTTAATTGGGAAAGATTTGCTACAGGTAATTGAAAAGGCTAAAGAATCAAGAAGAATGCCTAATAAAATTGATTCTTATTTTATTTCTTTGATTTCTAAAAAGGATAGTCAATTTAACTTATTTCATGATTTTAGGCATACATCTTGTTGAACACACCAGAATACTGAGATGGGGGGAGATGAATCAGTATACTTCAAATTTTAATCTCAATAAATAACTTTTGAAGCTAAGTTAAACCTAAAGCATAGAAAATATGGTACTCTCTTTTCGCCTGTAAGGTTTTGGACCTAAAAGGAGAGAGGCTATTTTCTATCTTTCACTCAAGAACAAACCCTTGAGATTTCAATGCAAAGGAGATTGAAATTTGATGAAGGGAGAGTTTCAGGGGAAGGATAACAACAAATGAGGGTTCACCACCAAGTGTAAACTTGGAAAATGTAAGATGTTTGAAAACACAATGTGATATGCAAAATGGTTTAGAAAATGACTTAGAAATGCAAATAAAGCAAAAAAGAAAGCTATGAAATAGAAAGTGTTCACCTAGAAATGTATTGCAGATTGGAAACAACTCTAAAATTCTGGAACTGTTGATTTTTAGACCTGGTGGGACTCATTCACCATTTTGGGTGAATCAGTCTTGATTTTGAAAAATGCACCAAAGCCTGTTTAAACCAAATGGGTATCCAAATCCACAAAAATCACTAAAAAATAGGTACAATAGGACTCATTCGCCACTAATGGAGAATGAGTCCACTTTGACTTTTCTGGAAACTCAGAAGTGGAATCTGTAGCTCTCGGTTTGCTCTTTCTGCTCCTCCAGGTGTATGGATCCGAAATTCTGATTTTCGAGACTGTAAGTGACTTTTTGTGAAGATTTTGACCTTGCAAATAGGGATATGACCCTAACAAGTTTAAAAGCTAATCTTCAATGATCTCCTAGCCTTAAAAACACCTAGATCTACAATCACAAAGAGAGAAAGAGAGAGGGAGAGAGAAAGAAAATGTTGATTGTTAGGGAATAGGGGTTTGCCTTGGTCAAACCACTTTTAGGTAATTAAACCAAAATGATGAAACAAGATAATGAAGCATGAATATGAAGTAATGCAATTAGAACCTTTCCATGATGATGGATCTTGGGATGTTGCAACAATGGATGAAGAATCTGCCCTTGAATGCCTTAGAATTGATCTTGATTGCTATCTTGATGACTTTGTAAATACTTTAAATGCTTAACCCTAGCTTGCTTGACTTGATAACTAGAATGGATGATGAATGAATGAAATAATGATTTGAGAGCTCATTTATATAGGCAATCTACTCAAATGGTTGTTAATTTGATCTCCAAGGCCGACATTAAAGAAAAATAAACTTAAAACCCAATTTTTCTCGCTCAAACCTCAAAAATGGCCCAAATGGGACTCATTTGCCATATTGGGTGAATGAGTCCCACCTGGATGGGACTCATTCACCCAAAGTGGAAAATGGGTCCTACAAGGGCTTTTTTCTAGTTGGGATATTGGGGAATGCATAAATTAAGTTCATGCATTGAGCTAGTCAGGTTTTTGATCAAAATAAGCCTCAAGATGCACAATATGGGGTCATAGGGCCCTATTAATGATTATATAAAGGGTGATTAGGGCTAAGGACACAAATTTCAATGTGAAAGTGTGAATAAATGCACTCTACAACACTAAAATGAGGTCCACATAGCCTAAAAAGGTACAAGATCCAATGTGAATGTCTAAAACACATTACAACACTAGATTAAAACCAGGTTTAATTTACAAGTCTTCTAGATTAATGTGAGAATGCCATTAAATATATTTTACAACATTGAATTAAGGGAAAAAATAGGTCCATTAGACTTAAATGCTTAATAAAAGTCTAGAAAAGTGTGAAAGTCATTTACAACACTTTACAACACCTTTAGAAGACATCGATAAATGCATTATATTCAATTTGCAAGGGCCTAAGACCTAATGTGGATGTGTAAAACACATCACAACACTAAATCAAGGTGTCATTAGGTCCAACTTGTCATTAATTATTCCTGAATCAAGCAAGGTGCACTTTTTTCTATGCTACATTTAGCCCCCACTTTAGTGAGAGGATGAACTTGCTTCAAACTCACACTAAAGTAGACATTCAAGAGGAGTCTAATTGTACCAATGTGGATGGTCTAGGATAACAAAGATGAAGGATGTGGTTAAGCCCCCAGGATCTAGGATCCTAGGTCAAACCAACATAAGCGCAAAAGGACACACACAAGATGAATGATTTGCAGCAAAAGGAGATACACAATCATGCAATGGAAATAACTAGAAGGAAGATAAGTACAAATGAGAAAAAATAAAATGGTGGATCAAGCTTCGACCATTTTTCCAACACGATGCAGATCAGATCTAGGTTGTTTGTCCAAAAATGCATACTCAATCTAAGGCAACAGAACTCTTGGATGTTTGTCGGGTGAGAAGTCCTAAAAGGTGAGAAACATACACTCATGGTTGGTATGCACTCACACACATGCAAGTGGCTATGGGGAAAGTCATGCCTCAAATTGGGATTCCTACTCAAACCATACCAAAGTTATACCTCCTAATAAATTTTATAAGGTGCCACAAAAGAAAATGACTTTTGAAGCTTCATGAGACAAGCAAAACTTCGTATGCTTGAAACTCATAGATATTGTAAATGCAAAATGGTGTAAGATTTATTCAAAGGTATTTTACTTAGTTCATGCAAGGTCTCATCTTAGGGGACATTGTGCTTAACTTCTCTAAGAGAGGACAAATACAAGGTCTTGACATCTTGTTTTCAAGAGAGGACAAGTCAAAGAAATATCATGCTTTTGGAGGAAATCAAGCCCAATGACACTACCAAGAAAAGGACGTATTACAAAAAGAAAGAAATCACGCAATGAAATATGAGTGTCGATGTATGCCCCCACTTCAAAGCAGTTGCTAACATAATTACTGTGAGCAATTGATTTAAAGTAGAAGAATACATGAGAGCTTATTCGGAAAGCCCTATGCCAATTCATATGTTTCTGATAAGATGCATCATGAAAAGGTAGTATGTCACATGAGAGCCAACTTCGGGCATGTCGTCCACATTCCAAGCTTGCTCTTTATATTCATGAAAGGTTAACGGCTAGCCAAAAGAGGAAAAGACAAGTGACATACGAGGACAAGGCTACCTAACCCCTTGCCACCACTTAGTGCAAGACAAGGATGAGCCAAAATGATCCATGAGAAACATGTTATAATGAAAATCAGTATCGATTAGAGGAATGAGGTGCCCCATATAAGGAAGAGCACCAAATTCCTTAAGATGTTGGATTTTACTACTCAAAACCTTACATTCATTAGTAGCATGACCATGAACTCTATGATATGCACAAAATAAGTCTTGTAATAAAATTTATTTCGAGTTCTTGGAGGGAGAGATATCAAGTGATCTTAAAGTATTCTCGACAAGATACCCTCTTGATCAATAGATGTTCCTTTATTATACGACAAAGATATCTCTTGCTTAGTATTAGTTGTCATACCTACGCAAGGCTCTTTAGATTGCAATATTTTGTTCTCTCTATTACATGAGGGTGTAAAATCTAATGAACTCAAATCATTAGTGTTTTGTGAGATGACATTGACATTAAGTGAAGATGTCTTTTCTTGTTTCATTTTAGGTAAAGGATAATACCCAAGACTATTAGTGTCTATTAATTCAGGATGCATTACTGTTAAAGTCGTCTTAGAAGAATCTTTTGTGAGAGTGTTGATGTTAAGTGAAGGTTTGTTTATTTCTATCAAAGGACAATAACCAATACCATGATTTGTTTCTTGCGTGTTAGGCTCTAGAGGGTTGCAGATACCTTGTTCTCTAGGTATGTGCAGGATCATCATGGAAAAAATAGATCCTTAAGTGGCGATGAAATTCAGAAAAATCAGAGTTAGGCAACTTGACGTAAAAATTTGAATAAGTTATCTCTATTATTTCAAAAATATGTAAGAATAGAATTTGTAGCAAGTTGAATGTAGTTTCTAAACTACTAGTTTTATTTTTATTTTTAAATCTATTTGGTGAAAATTTGAAATTTCAATGCAGTAGTACTTAAATTTCAAGGAAAAAATAAGAAGTAGGTGTCTATCTGACCACAATAAAATGATAATTATTTTTTATAATATTTTAGATATAAGTAGAGGAATCATGTTCTAATGTGATGCATATTTTTTTGTATTTTTTTTCCAAGTAAATAATTAATTATGATTTTTTTATTACAACTTTTAAAAAATATAAAAACTTGTATGTCCGACCACCTTAACTTGGTCAAAACTTTGTGAAATTCATTTTTTTTAATCCTATAGTATGCGAAACATAGAATGTGACACATGTTTTGGATTCAAAAAATGTGATACCGTTTGAAAGTTATAGATGTTTTTTAATCAGCCTATCAATCAGGACTTTAGTCGCAATTCAAATAGAAAATGAATAATAATTATTTATTAAATTCAAAGTAAAGCATAATTTATATTGGTGGAAAGTTGAGAATCTCCTTTAAAAACCCTTTTCGTTTCATCAATTTTGGGTAAAAAAAAGTCGTCAGCTACATACCCTACACATACCCATCATATCGCCACTTTTCGGTCCATCATGATCCTGCACATACCCCTCCAGCACCACATCCTTTTCCAATATAGCCAAGTTGTTTCATAAGTTCATAACCTTTTCCATAAATCTTTTTCATCTCTTTTGGATTTGGTGGTTGTTCATGGTTGAGTTCATCAAAGTTTGTCATGTAATTTGTTGTCTTGTGTTCTAAAGTGGTTGAGGTGGATGCTTGCAAAGGGTCTTCCAAGTTTTGTGTTGAAATGACTTCTTTTTCATGTCCCTTATTTGAATCTTTGTTTATGATCTTGTACTCTCCCATGAATCTATGTTCAAAATCTAAGGAACCCCAATCATCTTCTAATAGCTTTGTGACTTGGTCAATGTGTTTTTCTTTGTCTGTCTATTGTACGGGTTCCACTTGTGTAGTTGGTGTTAATGTTATAACTAAGGGAAAATATTAGGTTAGCATTATAAAGCATAAACAAACTAAACCCTAGCAAAACAATGAAGAAAAATGGAAGAAAATAGCATAAAAACAAAGAACAATCTCACCAAGTCTTCATGCCTTCCATGAATCACCTTCATTGAACCTTCTCCATTTGCTGCAATATTATGTTTTCCCTCATATTTTTGATGAGAAACCTATGACTATGACTATGCCCTAAGAAAATATTGAAGGATTCTATCCTAAAGTTGCTAATGCACTCAACAAATGCAAGTATGAAGCAAGCCTAATGTCTAAAGCATGAAATTGCAAAGTCAAGAGATATCCAAATGAGGCTAAAATTATCTTTTTATAGAAAAGAAAATTTTAGATGCAAGACCAAGATTGTCAGATGAGAGATGCCCTAAGATCAATAGCTGAAATTAAATGTGACAACCCACAGTTAGGGTTAGGGAAACATTAGGATGAAATTTGAAATAAGGGCTGAGAAAATCAAATCAATGGACAAGGTTGCATGTGACAAGGAGATATTAGGCACAAAAAAAGAGATTGTTGGAAAATCAAATAATAATTTGAAATTATTTGATTTAAAAGACTAAATCAAATTTTAGAATTAAAAATTAATTTAATTCAAAAGTGGTGGGGCCATGTGACAGTAAATAATGTTTTTAAATTATTTACTTGAAGGAAGAAAAATAGAAAGTGGACAATTTTAAATAAATGTCTTTATTTAAAATTAGAAAAAGCTAGAGTGGACAATAATTAAATAAATTATAGGAATTTATTTAATTATAGGACATTAGAAATTAATGACGTATTTAAATAAATAAATAAATAAAGTTTATTTATTTAAATAATCAGGAAGGAATAGTGGACAAGTAATTAAATAAATTTAAGAAATTTATTTAATTATAGAGGGACATAAGAAATTAGTGACGTATTTAAATAAATAAATAAAATTTATTTATTTAAATAGTCAGGAGGAATAAAAGACATGAATTAATTAAATAATTGAGAATTATTTAATTAATTTAGTTGAAATTGGACCATAGGAAAAATTTGCAAATTTTGGTCCGCGCGTTGGAAAAATTCAGAAAGTGACCCGATAAGTCAATTTGATGACCAGAAAAACAATGGCACGATTGGTTTTGGATTTTGAAATGTTTAAGGCAGTCAAAAGATCATTCAAAGATTGTCAAATGAGCATCCAATAATAACCCCTTCAAGAAAATCCTAATATTCACCCTATAAATAGGCTTCATTTGGGTGAAAAGGTAATTCATTTTCACATTTACCTTTTGAAAATTCAAAGTTCAGAGAGAGAGGAGACTGCGCAAAGATGGTGATTCCAGTGACCGAGCATCACGGATTTTGAGTATGAACCTTGCAACGGCCAGAGGGCGCAAAGCCACCAATATGCACCCTATTCCCGCTTTGTGATTTTCTCATTTTTCATGCATTTTTAAGTGTTAAAGTTAGGGTTTCAGATGCGTTGCGACGCATCTGCATTCGTGAAAGATGCATTTATGTTCGCATCACATGCATTTGATGTGTCATGACACAAATGTAGGGGACATGCTAGGTCTAGGTTTATAATGACGCATTCACTTGCCGGTGGGACGCAATCACTGAATCACAACGCAAGTGTTAGGTTTTGCAACACAATCGCCAAATTAAAGCGTAAATGCGGGACCGTGTGATGCAAGTGTTTTACAGTGATGCAACTGATTGAGGGAGTGATGCAAGTGCTCTAGACTGGTGCATTTTTTAGGTCAAATGACACAAGTGATGTACCACGATGCAACGGTGGATGAAACGACGCATTCGAGTTTGTGCGATGCAAATGAAGGAAAAATAATGCAATTGACTTTGACCACTGTTGACTTAGTTTAGGCTCAATTTACTTGTGCAATTTTGATTAGATAGATGATAATGATGATGTTCAATGATGTGCTAACTCTCGTTTCTGCATGTGTAGAAATGATTACCACCTATTTATACGCACGAGTTCAGGCCAACGATGTATGCATTCAAAGATCAACTGTAGGATAGGGAGCGTAGGCGACTGATGTAGTTAGGATTGTACTATGTTACCTATATGCCCATTTACCAAGAAAATAGGGGTTTCTGACAACATTGGCAGAGAGGTGGCACTCAGAGACATGCTCACTTCACTTGCCGATAAGAGAGGCTACTATGATTCTCGAGGATGTGTACAAGATTCTTCGCATTCCGACCAGAGGAGAGCGGGTGGTTTACAATCTATGTCAGGGACTTTAGGCTATGACAGAGTTTTATGAGCCTGGTGATGTCATGCAACTAGGCATTGATAGGTATGAGATTAAGTGGGATTTTATGGTCGAGCACTACACTCGATGGGATGCAATGCTATGCACCTTGATTTTCGGTGTGTTGATTCCTGATCACCGCAGTCATGGTTTTCCTATCGGATAGGGAGATGTGCTCATTAGGATGAGGCAGAACAGGACTGTGTTTGCATGGGGACCATGTTTACTTGGGATGCTATATCATCAATTGCATGAGGTGGCCTACAAGGAGGTGGGTAGTATTAGCTGTGGGACTACATTATTGATGATCTGGTCCTGGGAGCATATTCCCATCTTTCGACCAACCGGAGGGTCATCCGCCACAGGGAGAGGTGCCGAGGGAGGAGGATGTATTCCTAGGTGATCAGGCACTAGATATCAATGGAGAGGACGAGGCAGTCGATGGAGAGGAGGATGAGGAGATAGATATCAGCGGAGAGGATGACATGGATGAGGCAGAGAGATAGCTTTGAGAGTGGATGGTAGATGGGGAGGAGGATGTAGCCAGGAGGCCACCACTACCTTGAGATGCGACAGTGGATCAACATCTAGTTGATATGCAAAGAAAATTGGATGAGGCCTTAGCACAGATCAGGACCTTGGAGGTGGAGCTAGAGGTTACGAGGGTGGATTAGGATCCAGCTATGATTATGCAGTAGGAGGCATAGAGCTGGTGCTCAAAGTTTGCTCAGCTATGCGTTGGACCAATAGGAGAGATCGCCAGGGAGTTGGCCAGGGTGAGTGCAAGCCGAGGATAGTACATGATGCTTTATGAGAGGGAAATGTCGGTGGAGTAGCGGGATCTTGGTTTGTCTCAGACTCAAACTGGGACAGGTAGTGGAAGTAGTAGGATTCATAACAACTACAACCAGAGCAGTGTGGATGGATCTACTTCATCTAGGCAGTCCTCAGGACACAGGTCATACCACAATCACAGGTGTTCATTCAAGCACATGTCCAGTCACAGTCATGGGTCCATATCATCAAGACATAGGTCCCATCACAACCAACCACCTGTCACTAATCCATCAACATCACAGACTTAGCCTGTTGGGTCCTCACAGGTTCCATCATTTCCCCTCACCAAGCATCAGTCACCCCACTCTTCACCTCGAGGAGATGAGGAGAGCATTGTTTAGGGCCTTTGTTATTGTTATCTTATCATTATGTTGAGACATTTTATATATTGACCATCGAACCTGCGAGCTCTATTTTTGGGATACCTTGAGACTCTATCCTGTGACATGATTTTGAGATATATATGTATGATGCAGTTTTGGCATAGACTATATGCTATGTGTTATGTTGTGATGCATTATGATGTTGTTATGCTTATGTGATGTGATTTATGTGATGATTCCTATGATGATGCCTTTTTATGTTATGTGATGTATGCATTTATGATGGTTATTTATGATGGGATGCCATGATGATGTTCAATATGTATGCATATTGTTGTATATGTGATGCCATGCTTATGATTATGGATGAATTGATGTATGATTATATATGTATGGATAATGTGACATGTGATGCTTTATGTTATGATGTGAATGCATTAATGATATGGACGATGTATGAAAATGTTTAATGCACTTATATGTTATGTGAATGCAAATGAATTGATGCAACTGATGTATGTATGCTAACGACGTGAATGCACATATTGACTAGATATATGTAAATGTTTAATGAACTAATGCAATGTCTATATATGATCATGTATGCAATATATTTTTGTATGTCAAAGATATCATCAAGAGGCGGAGGAAGAGAAATGGCCAGATAGAAGGAGATGGATATTAGTGCAGAGAAAGAATCCTTCAATATATTACCAAAGAACTAATAAGTGTTGCTCGAATCATCATTGGGAGGATTATTGTAATGGCCAACAAACACCATGATATGACATAGATCAATGGTGTGCAAGGTCATACCATCACATAGAACAAGCATTCGTAGATAAGGATGATCATGACTCATACTAGGAGCTCTGTTGCCCCAGTCTTTTTGTCACAACCAACCACAAACAAGAAAGACAATCCATAAAACGTCATTGCTCCTCTAAATCTTGATGCTAGGACATCCTCAAGGAACTAGGAACTAAAAAAGACAATACAATCATCATGATACATCACTGCTCCTCTAAATGCTATTGTCAGGACATCCTCAAGGAACTAGTAGCATGATGAAAAATCCAATGACAAATGCCAAGACAGTGTTTTCCAAATGTTTTCCAAGTGTATTCAAATGTCAAGTGTTTTCATGTCGAGATGTCAGGTTTTGATGATGTCTAGATTTGTGTATGACAGATGCCCAGTAATGCCAAATTTAGGAAGGACACATCTTGAATGATGTTGATGTCGAGAGGATTGATCCTCAAATGTGAAGAGGATCCATCAAAATTCCAGATAACAGTGATGATGGTTTAGAAAGACATATCCTAAAGCATAAATAAATGAAAAGAGTTGTTCTTCACGAGGACACAGTCGAAGAATAACCAGGAGTTGACAGGTTGAAATGTTATGACAATTTGACCAAAGTTGACTAGATGATTGAATTGACCGCATGAACATGTCAACATGCCAATGTAATTGAAATGTCAATTTGATTGATTGCCAAAGTTTTTGTAAGTGTTGTCTGATTTAGGAATGGTAAAGAATTTGTTTGATTTGAAGATATCTAACATGTGTGAAAGTGTAGTGAACCCTAATGGACTAACCTAGTGTGGCCTCGAGGGCTCATCGATTGATGGCCTTGCCTACGTCATACACTCAGAGAGCTCGTAGTTCGACACGACCAATGACTTTGGCTTGATTGATCAAAGATTAAGTCATGATTTTATTTGGACAAACCTAAAAGGATTGACCTAATGTCTCGGGGGCTAAAAAATGAGCCTTGCCTACATAGCAAATGCACACAGACAATGTAGTTCGACAATGATAAAGACCGACTGACATGACTAACGGACTTTGACTTTGTTTTTGGAATTTTAAGTGTTATTTGGATGTTTTTGTGTTTTTGACATGTTTTGAATTTTTTGGATTTCTTCAGGACATTTCCTAATTTTTAGGATTTTTTCAAGACATTTTCTGATTTTTAGGGATTCTTTTAGGACATTTTTTGATTTTTATGGCTTTTTTCATGACATATTATGATTTTTATGGCTTTTTTTAGGACATTTTATGATTTTTAGGTCTTTTTTAAGGACATTTTATGATTTTTAGGCCTTTATTCAGGATATTTTATTATTTTTAGGTCTTTTTCAGGACTTTTTCGATTGACGACACCATGTGTGATACCCACTACAATCAAGTGATAAAGGATTTCCCCCAGTCAGGTCGAGGACTAGCCAAGTTAAAATAGATGGAAAAGGATGTGCTCGAGGTGAAAGATGGACAATATGCGCGTGAGACTTGATGTCAACCTTTGTCAGCCATGGAAAGAAATGGTAGGATAATATGACAAGAGTCGTGAGGGTGTCAAAAAATTGGGTACTTATTATGGAAAAAAGGTAGATAGAGTGAAAGTAGACGGTGAAGCAAAGACTGACTACACATGGTGACTGTTTACCAGGGTTTCTCCATGGTACTTATCCAAAGTGCCATTGCAGTGGTTTTCACTATCGGACGAATTATTTCTCTTTACTATTTTTGATATATATATATATATTTAGTGTCACCAAGACACGTGTTTGCCAATTTTTCATCAGGGTGACGATTTTTTGTATTTTTGTGGTTTCCAGCTAAGCGCTTTGATGCTATGTGTAGAATTTACAAAGATGCAAGCTATTGATGGGTTTTATCAATTGTTCATCATCTAGAGTAGCTAGCTGGTAAGCTCCAAAAATGAATGTAGCAGTGATGATTTAAGGGCCAAACCAATTAGGCTCAAACTTGCTAGGCTTCTCTCGATCAGATTGATTCTTAGGATTTTGCATTAAGACCAAGACACCAATGTCAAACTTTCAAACCATGACTCTCATATTATAACTGTGGCAAAGGTGATTTTGATATGCCTGTAAGTGATTCAAGGAATTTTTTCTTCGTTCTTCTAACATTTCTAGCTCATGCAGTTGTGACTGTCAGTACTATTCATCATCAATCAAGTCCTTCATGGAGACTCTGAGAGAGGAAATTTCAACCTTGATCGGAAAGATGGATTCAACTCCAAAGACCAAAGCGAAGGGGGTGGTTCCAGTAGGAGTGTATATACTAGTAGAGTAAGCCCATAGAGCAGGGTTGAGTTGTAAATGCTAGTCATGGCCAATGTCAATGATAGTCTTCTTAAGAATTTTGATAATTGTCTTATTGGAAACCTCAGCTTGACCATTTCCTTGTGGATAGTATGGCATGGAGAAATGGTGTTGAATGTGGAAGCATTCACAAATCTCATGGACGTCTTGATTTTTTAAAGGATTCCCATTTTCTGTGATGATGGACTGTGGAACACCATACCAACAGATGTAGTTTAGGATAAATTTAGAAATTTGCTTGCTAGCTATGTATGTGAGGGGGATGGATCAATCCACTTGGTGAAATACTCAGTGACAGTGATAATGAATTTATGGCCATTGGAGGAGATGGGATGGATTTTTCCCACAAGGTCAAGTCCCCATTGTGTGAAGGACCAAGGAGAAGTGATGGGCCGAAGTTCCTATGTTGGTGCATGAATCAAATCATTGTGTATTTGACATTGGCAACATGTTCTTACAAACTCAAGTGCATCTTTTTCCATAGTCAACCAATAATACCCAAGTATCATGATCTTCTTAGCTAAGGTTGGGCCACTCAAATGAGATTCACATATACCCTCATGTACCTCATGTAAGGTTGTTCATGCTTCGTCAGTGTTGAGACATCGAAGAAGGTTATTGTCAAGTTACAGTGGTATAAGGTGTCATTGATGATGGTGTAGCAAGTGGCTTTGCAAATAAAGGATTTGTGTTGATTGTTGGAAAGGTTTGGGGGGAGTGTCTAGGACTAAAGGTAATCGTATGTCTTGATACCTAGGTGAGTTTGGAACAACAAGCTCACAAACCATTTCTGACTTAGGAATATCATATGCAAGAACCAATAGCTACTCCACCAAGAACTCGAATTGCAACACGTTGCTTGGAATTTCTAAAAAGATCCAATCGTAGCCATTACGTTTGCTATCTTATTTTGTGCCCTAGGAATTTGTGCAAAAGCAAGTATGTGGAAATATGACTAAAATCTATCAACCATGCATTTGTAGGGCAACAAATTTTCATCCTTGGTGTCATATTCATCATTGACCTGGTTAATGACCAACTGAGAATCGCCACAGACAAGAAGTTTTTTTATTTTCCATTTTATGATCATTCAGAGTCCTGTGACAAGTGCCTCATATTCTACAATGTTGTTTGTACATGGGAAAGTGATCCAGAATGACTTAGGAATGGAGTCCCCTTGTGGTGTGATGAATGATATACCTACTCTCGAGCCATGACCAGTATGAGATCCGTCAAAATAGAGTTTCCAAGGTGATTTAGGTTCCACATGAAAGATGCACTCGTCGGGGAAATATGCTACCAAAGGATGATTTCCTTGTACGAGTGCATCTGCGAGTTGATCAGCTATTACCTATCCTTTTATAGCCTTGTGTTACACGTACTATATGTCATACTCACTCGATATCATAACCCACTTTTCCAACTGACCTATTAATGTTGCTCGACTGAGGAGATACTTTAATGGATCAATCTTTGCCACTAGTTGTGTCTTGTGATTCAACATGTAATGTCTTAACTTCTAAGTGGCGAAGACAACTACAAGATAAGGACATTCAATGGGTGTGTAATTGAGTTCATATCCGACCAATGTGTGACTGATGTAGTATATAGCTCTTTCTTTTTCATTATTATCATTTTGTGCAAGCAATACCCCCAGTGCTGAAGTGGTTGCAGAAATATATAGAATCAAATGTTTTCCTTCAATGGGAGGCATTAGGATAGGTGGTGTCAATAGATAGTCTTTAATCTATTGAAAGGCCACTTGACACTTTTCAGTCCACACAAAGGGGATGCCTTTGCGCAAGAGATATTGGAATGGCTAGCATTTATCTGCTAGTTGTGCAATGAAGCATCGAATGGAATGTAGTCTACCTTGCAATGTTCTTAGCTCATTGATTCCTTTTGGTAGAGGCATGTCTAATATTTCTTTCACTTTAGCGGGGCCCACTTCAATGCCTCAACGAGAAACTATATACCCTAAAAATTTTCCTGAAGTTACACTAAAGAGACACTTCTTAGGGTTCAAATAGACCTTGTATTCTTCTAGCCTTTTGAAAATTTTGTCTAGCACCTTAAGATGATCGTTGCATGTCAAATACTTTTCCAAGAGGTCATTCACATAGTCTTCCATTAGAGTGTGCATGAGGTCATGAAATATTATTGTCATGGCTTGTTGATAAATGGAACCTACATTCTTGAGACCAAAAGGCATGATGTTCCAATAGTATGTACCCCAAGGGAAAGTGAATGTTGTTTTATGCTAATCTTTAGGAGCGATCCAAATCTAACTATAACCTAAGAAACCATCCATAAGGGACAACATCTTGCACCCTACTATAAGTTCCATAATTATTTCTATGTTTGGAAGTGGAAAGTCATATTTCGGGCATGCCTTGTTTAGATTATGGAAGTCTATACAAATGCATATTTGACTATTTCTCTTAGTGACTAGCACAAGATTTGAATCCAGTCAGCATAGTCTATTGATCTTATGAACCCCACATCTAGCAATTTCTTGAGCTTAGCTTTGACTAACAAGGCAATTTGTAGGTGCATCTTTCACAATTTCTATTTGATTGCCTTGACGTCTGGCAGTAAGGGAAAATGGTGCAAAAATAATGTTGGATCCAATCCTAGCATATCGGCATAGGACCATGCGAAGTTAATCTTACGTTCTAAGAAGAACTTTTGAAGCTCAAGATTTTCTTCATCTATCAAAGATGTTGCAAAGAGAACTGTTTTAGGGTCCTCTGTTGTGGCTATATTAACTTTTATGGTGTCCTCAATGAGCATTGCTGATTTTTCCTATGTAATGGGGAGAAATTCCAATCCTCCATCCTTGGGCGCCTTAGAGAGGTTTTCACCCTCAAATATGTCCTTTATTTTTACTTTTGTATCGCCAGAAGGTGTCTTGCGGTTTTCACCTAAAGACGTATCTTTTTTTATTTTATTTTTATTATTTTTGCGACTAGAGGATTGCACAATCTCCCCTAAGTATGTTTCACAATATATATCAATAGTGAATTTGGATTTATGGTCCCCACTCGATATGCCCTCATAGAGTCGCATGAATTCTGCAATAGCTTCATCATTCTAAAAAATGTCCATAGCGGGTGGGCCTTGTTGATCCCAGTCAATGAGCTATGGGTAGACAAGGGAGATACCATTGTTAGTGTTGGAAAATGGTGAGGATGATGCAGAAAGCATGCAGACTAATGCAGAGAGGGTAAAGACGGAATTGTCATCCTCAAAGTCCCATTCAGATTCTATCTAGTAGTCTTCTTCACTTGATTCGGGAAAATTAGACTAATTGGAAAAAAAGGGGAGAAATGGATGGAAATCACAGTCAATAGTGTCATGTGACTAGTCAAATGAATCGATAGGATGGTCAATAGGGTCAAACGACCGGACAGGCGAGTCAAGATGATGGTCAATAGGATCAAATGACGGTTTATATTTTTCATCATCACAAGGCCAAAAGAGTCTTATCCATTCTTCTCTTTTCAATGGGACATTAGGAGTGTCTATAGGAAGTCCAACTTTAAACATTTTTTGGAATCTTTCGTCAAAGGAAAGCTCACCTAGTTCTAGAAACATTTCATCAAGGGTATAATCATTTAGGGATCTTTCATAACCAAATTCCCACTCATGTGAGTCAGTTTCAGTAAAGGAATCTTTGGTTGTCTCGACACTTTCAGAAGCATTCATGCTCTCACCTAAAAGTACATTGGTATGTGGATCATCAGTTTTGAATGGCCCAAACCCTAGCCCTAGATACTTTGGTCTTCTAGAAGGCATTATAGGTTCCTTTCTTCACGTCTTGTCTTTACCAAGGCCAATAGTTATGTCCTAGCCTTTGCCATATTGTTGTATTGGTAAAGGAGGTAGGTCTTCCATCTCTTTTTAGATCCAAACTGATATATCTTCAATGTCTTCTTCATTCAATTCCCTCCATTTTGTGAAATTCATTGTCGGGTGAACTTTAAAAATATCTTTGGGCTCTATTTTGAAACAAGGCCTACCATAAGCTTTTGGGGACTTGGGTATTTTAGTGATACAATAGGCCATGTTTAATTTGTATTCTCCACACCCTTGGTCCTGGATCTTGATATTAGGGATGCCACTTGGGATGCTAGTGGAAGATGGTATGGTGGAAGACAAAGGAGTGGATGTGGATGGTTTGGCAAGTGTGGATGGATCAATGTATTTGGAGGAAGTGGATGTCGGAGCTTCATGGTTAATTGGAACCTAGTGTTCAGAAATACCTCTCAAATTGATGCAATACTAGAAGGGGTCAGGATCTCCAAGTATAGTAATTTTAGTGCCATCGAAAGGAAACTTCAAGCATTGGTGGTAAGTGGACGGTACAGATTTTAAGGCATGGATCCAAGGTTGACCAAGTAATATGTTGTATGGTAGCTCAAGATCCAAGACCTATCATGTTGTATCTACAATGACCGGCCCCACATGAATAGGAAGTGTGATAATGCCCCTCGAGGAGCATTCCTCATCATCATACGCCTTTATGACAATACTTTTGGTAGTGTCCACACAAGCATCAGAGAAACCTAGTGCTTTAACCAATTTTAGGGAGCATATATTCAATCTTGCTCTGCCATCTACTAAGACTCATCTAACCTTATGTTTATGGATAAAGACTTCGATATGCAGTGTGTCATTGTGAGATGGTTTAGGTGATGAATAGTCTTGGTCTGAAAAGGTAATGTGATAAGGAGTAGTCAAGTATCTGACCATGGCTTCAAATTGGTTGACATCAATGTCATTAGGGATAGAAGACTCATGTAAGGTTTTTGTTGGTATGTGGTGACTGATCATGCTATACTGTATAGCCCATGGTATACTCTATACACTGGATAATAAAAGTATTGGATGGTTGTGGTTTGGTGGATGTAGCCCGGATTGGGTGAACCATGTTAAATTATCTGTGTTATGATTTATTCTGTGTGTGTTTTAGTTTCTTTGTTTATTAATTAGATCTGCATTTAATTGTTAGATATCTGCCATCTCTAACCCTAACAAGTGGTATCAGAGTAGGTTGTGTTTTGATTATCATATGTAGGAAGGTCTCACGGCTGAGTGGGAGTCTCACAATTGAGTGGGAGCAATGGCAGACGAGGGTAAGAAGGTTGAGAAGTTTAACGGGAAGAACTATCAGTTATGGAAGATGCAGATGGAGGACTATCTCTATCAGAAAGATTTATGGTGGCCATTGGAAGGGAAAACCAAGAAACCTGCAACAATGTCAGATGAGGACTGGGAGATTTTGGATAGAAAGGCTCTTGGCAGTATTCGTCTATGCTTGGAACAATCAGTGGCATTCAATATTACAACAGCAAAGACAACTCAAGAGTTGATGGAAACCCTGGTGAAGTTATATGAAAATCCTTCCGCTTCGAATAAGGTATTTCTTATGAAGCATTTATTTAATATGAAAATGGTAGAAGGTGGGTCAGTTACTGATCATTTAAATGAGTTTAACACGGTCACTAGTCAATTAACTTCGGTTAAAGTAAACTTTGATGAAGAAGTTAGGGCTCTTTTGATTCTGTGTTCTTTGCCTGAAAGCTAGAATAGCCTGGTAATGGCTGTTAGCAATTATGTTTCTGGTTTAAATACATTGAAATTTGATGATGTTGTTGGTGTTATTTTGAGTGAGGAAATTTGTAGGAAAAGCTCAGGTGGAACATCCACATCAGGCAGTGTTTTGAATGCAGAAAGTAGGGGCAGAACAAAGGAGAGAGGAAACAATTATGGAAATCATGGGAAGTCACGAGGAAAATCAAAGGACAAAAGGTCTCAATCTAGAGACAAGAGGGATTGTGTACTGTGGTAAGCCGTGTCATCCGAAGAAAGATTGTTGGTCTCTAAAAATAAAGGAGACAAAAGGAAGGAAGTAAAGAGGCAAATGTGGTAAGTACAACTGGATGAGGATGCTTTGATTCTTTCTCTCGATAATGCCGACGATTCTTGCGTTAGATTCCGTGGGCTTCATTTCATGCTACCCCCATAGAAGCTATTTTCTTGATAATGTCCAAGGATTTTGGGATGGTTTATTTAGGAGATAAATCTAACCCCTCACGATTGTTGGAAAGGGAAGAATCAAGATTAAGTTGGCATCGGAATCATTAGCTACTACGTGAGGTAAGGCATGTTCCAAAGTTAAGCAGAAATTTAATTTTAGCAGGGCAACTAGATGATGAAGGTTGTGTTGTTACATTTAGTGATAAAAATTGGAAGGTCACAAAGGGTGCCTTAGTGGTAGAAAATGGTGTGAAAGTAGGCACCTTATATCTTTGTACAGGTCATACTGTTCCTTCTACTTTATTTGTTATGGAAAAGGGTCAATGTTCAGGAATAGTTGATGTAGTTCAGTAGGTAGAAGATCATACAGTTGTTGTGGACTCTAAATCAGCACTGTGGCACAATAGACTTGGGCATATGAGTGCAAAAGGTATGAAAGTACTTCATTCAAATAATGTTTTACCAGGTCTAAAATGTGTTAATATGGATTTCTGTGAAAGTTGTGTGTATGGAAAACAAAAGAGAGTAAGTTTTCAAGGATGGGAAGCAAAAGAAAGA
>VDFB02000003.1:89058547-89484594 GCA_007258455.2 Sequoia sempervirens
GAAGAAGGCACAAAATCAACCATTAATCACTAAAAATGTAGAAAAGATGCAGATAACTGTGTAGTTTATCAATTAAAATCATGGAATAATAAGAATTTATCATTAAAACCATCCAATTCAACCAATTTTTACATTTCACCAAGCTTCCCAGAAAATCCAAAAAAATCCGGTCGGACTGGATTTCCGTGAAAATGATAACACTGCATGAATTTTGGGAAAACGAGGGGAAGAAGGAGAAACCAGGAAAATCCCAAAGTTGACAGAAAACCCGAACATCGGCAACCTAACATGATCTCACTCAAATTGATCGAATGATCACAAATTTGAGGACCTGGGCATGGAACCAGTTTAACCTGAACCTCCTATAGATCTTCTTTGAATTCTAGGCTCATTCGAAAGCAAATTAAGATGCAATGGGGATGCCCTAGGCATGAAACCCTAAATTTTAACCATGAATGCACAGAGCAAGCTCGAGACATAGAAAATTGAACTCCAAGCAAGGAAACATGCCAAAGCACAACAAGACCAAACATCCCATCTCAACGGGATGCCAACGATAAAGCACAGACGCGCAAAGCTCCAAAAAATCAACAAAGTTCGGAAACCCGACGGCAAGATGAAAATTCGAGAAAATCTGGCCTAGGCGGAATTCTGCGAAGACCCAAAATCTTTGAACTACATTGTAAAACATGCTAAGCCAGACCTCAAGCGCAATCCGAGAAAATCCAAACGGGGCGGAAAATTCCAAACCAGGGCAAAAACCCGAACTTGGCCCAAAATTTAAGATTTTCAATATGCAACTTAGGGAAAACACTTGGGAAAGTAAAATAAACATTTTAAGCTCATGCCAAGGCAAAGCAAATCCCCAAAATCAAAGAGCCAAAACAACAAGAGCGAAAGCAAAAGAGGGTCCCTGCTTTCAGCAGGGCATGTGTTTAAAAACTACACAACAATAAGTTATTAAACCATTCAAGTGCGGGACCCGTGAAACTCCTAGGGAAGACTCTCATTAGATAGGTATGTTCATATGCAACATCCACGCAATTGGTTGTAAATTCTCTTATGTGCTCAAGGGGATTTCCCTTGCCTTTGTATTTGGTGAAGTTAGGTACCACATATCCTAGAGGGAACTATGGCATGTATAAACTCATTTCAAATGGGTATGGACATAAGTCATATGATGTGTGGGTCTTTTTGTGTTGCAATTGCATATTCTTCATTTTTTTTTGCAAGGTTGTGTTGATGTGTTTTTTATGCACTTCTCAACACAGGCAGTGCGTAGGTGCACTACCTCTTTTGAAAGACAATCTTCCACAATTAGATTGCTGAACACTATCCCAAGGTCTCTAATGTCAGGTCTTGACAGTATTTGGAATATCTCAATTGATTTATGTGATTTGTTGGAATCACAAGGCAGACTTACAGATGAGTTAAAAAACATCGGAAGTTGGATTTGCAAATGCAGTTTCAAAGTGCTAGAAGTGAATGAATAGTGGTTGTCCACTCAAAATAGCAAGTTGAAACTCATCAAGTTCATCTAATTTAGCTTCATGGTGACGCTTGAGATCCTACTCTAACCAAGGACTAAAATAAATAAATAAAAGAGAAGGGTTAAGAAAGTTGTTATAATCCTAAGCTACGAATGAACAGTAACAATGGTGGCTGCTACAGTAGACAGGCTTCCTAAACTGAGTTTTTCTTGACCAAGAGAAACCTATAGCTACACAAAACCAGTGCAATCTTATAAGGTCTGCTGATTTTCAAATTACACATACACATCATGAACATGCAATTGAACTAGGTTGCAGCAATGACATAAAGAAGCCCAAACTAACTTTGCACAACAACTTGTCATCAACAAGTGCTAAAAGTATGGGCTGGAAGCTCATCAAATACTATAACAGCAACACCATCATGACAACCATTCAAGAAACTAATACTAAAACTAACATAAAAGGTAGAACCATGCAAGCAAGATGAGAAAAATCAAAGAGAACATCCATAAAATCATGCAATGCTATCTTCTATTGCTGCAAATGCTTTTTACAACATCTCTCCAACCCTTACAAATGAGGGGCAAGCCCCTAGTTATAGTTTTCCAAAGCCCAAATGAATGGCCCAGATTTGTTTATAATAGGGTTTCACCTACCCCGCAATATTCAGCAATTAAAAATACATTCCTTGTATTTTCTCTATTTTGTCATCTAGTGTCAGTCACTGTAGCAATTTCATCATTTAGCTGATTGCCCTTTTACTGTAGTTGAAACTGTCATAATGTTTCCCTCTTACTTGATGTGTTTGCAGTGTTCTTCATTGGATCAAACAGGCCCGTTGATGATTAACATCAATGGATTAGTTGCCCTTGATTCAGAGAACAGGTCATCATCATCTGGTGAAAAGTAGGACAACTCCCTCATGTGTTCTTCAAGGCAACCCCCTTGCATTTTTTTCATTGACTTCCTTGGCACAGGCCTACTTCTAACACTGACCGTGTTGGTGGGTGCTAGCGGGAGAGGCGAACATGAAATGAATGTTGACAGGAGCTATGCACTTTTCCTTGTTCATCTTTCTCGATGGGTCTCCTCAACAGACCCGTGGTAGGCTTCTTGAATCCTACATACACAAAGTTTCGTAAGTGATTTCATACACAAATCAAGGAAAATGTTCATCAAATCTTGCAAAATACTTGTTAGATCCATCCATGCATCATCAAAATATCATAATATTCAGATTTGGAGCTCATTTGGACCATAAACATTAATGTGGGCCCAAGAGGGCGGGTAGCGAATGAGGGACAACAAACCAGAAGGGAAGTTCCCGAACTTCACAAAACATAGCAAAACCAAGATTTTTCAATTATAGCGCATGGGAAAAGGGGAAGGAAAAGTGCCGAGAATAACTTCCTTAAGATTGGACTCATTTCAAAAAAATGGAAGCTTAGAAGGGGAAAGATGGAGGGTCACCGCCCTTTTGAAAAGTCAATGAGCACACGGTGGCCTAGAAGGAAAGTCTCAGATGGCGATGGAGGGGCAGAGTCCTGGAAATAGCCACGGAGGAGCCAGGTCCCAGAGGTCAGGTCGTCGGGGCTCCACAGATGTTTCAAAACAACCAAAGAGGGAGAGAGTTTCAAAGGGAAAGTTTTGAAACCACTGAAACTTAACGGAACGTTAACGAAACCTTGGCAGTTCACTTAGGCACCACAAACACATCCCAAATCCACCAGAAAGTTTTCCTGAAAGTAAAAAATGTGGAAAGCGGACCATCGGGGGTCCACAGATGTTTCAAAATAGCCAAAGAGGGAGGGAGTTTTGGAGGGAAAGTTCTGAAACCACCGAAACTAACAGAACATTGATGAAACCTTGGCAGTTCACTTAGGCACCACAAACACATCCTAAATCCACCAGAAAGTTTTCCCCAAAGTCAAAAATGTGGAAAACGGACCGTCGGGGGTCCACAAATGTTTCAAACCAGCCAAAGAGGGAGGGAGTTCTGGAGGGAAAGTTCTGAAACCACCGAAACTTAACGAAACATTTACAAAATCTTGACAGTTCATTTAGGCACTACAAACACATCCCAAATCCACCAGAAAGTTTTCCCCAAAGTCAACAATGTGGAAAGCGGACCGTCGGGGGTACACGGATGTTTCAAAATAGCCAAAGAGGGAGGGAGTTCTGGAGGGAAAGTTCTAAAACCACCAAAACTTAACAGAACGTTGACGAAACCTTGGCAGTTCACTTAGGCACCACAAACACATCCCAAATCCACCAAAAAGTTGTCCCCAAAGTCAAAAATGTGGAAAGCGGACCGTCGGGGGTCCACGAATGTTTCAAAACAGCCAAAGAGGGAGGGAGTTCTGGAGGGAAAGTTCTAAAACCACCGAAACTTAATGAAACGTTGACGAAACCTTGGCAGTTCACTTAGGCACCACAAACACATCCCAAATCCACCAAAAAGTTGTCCCCAAAGTCAAAAAATGTGGAAAAAAGCGAATTGAGCGATTAGGGACCAAGTTAGCAGGAACAAGACAAAAGACAGAAAAGGGATGGGGCACTTTGTTTCTCCCTGGACTTGAATACCCCAAGTAGGTGAATTTGGTAAGGGGAGTTTGATCATTTGAAGGCATATGACCAATTTGGGCCTGGAAAATGGGGCACGCAAAACAAGACAGGAGCAAATTAGCCTATTGGGAGCGAAAAAAATGGGGTCCCTACCTACGGCGGGGTGTGTGTGCAAAACATGCACAACAAATGGCGACTCGCTGGGGAACTTCTCTAGAGCATTTTGATGACAAACTGGAATCACGAACCCAAAATCTTTGGTTTCGACCTTCACCTTAGGGAAAACAAACTAGACGCTCAACCAAAGGATCAAAACCACTAGCCAACCCAACCTTCAGTATGCTGAAAATCCAAGTGTGTGCAATTGCATTAATTTCCATCCTTCAGTTGCTACAGGAACCCAAGCTCCATCAAGTTAAGCTACATAGTTTATTCTAACTCCAAAAGCATCTAGGACATTTCCTCATTGCCAATCAAGCGTCCATAGCCTCAACGAGGTTGTCGCTGTGATTCTCCCGAACATTGCTCTACTACCGGTCGAGCGTCCATAGACTCGGTAGAGTTCTTCGAATACCCCTGAAAAGTTGAATTTTCTCTTTCTTTTAATTTTCAATGTTTTCTTTCTTTCTTTTCTCTTTTCAGCTCTTTTATTTTAACCCGCAAGCATTGAAGCTCATGCTCAGGGCTGAGAATCACAGTGGTGCTGGAGTAAAATTTTAGATTTTTCACTTAACTAGACTTCACAAAAGGCCCTACAGTGACCGTCATATTCTTAAGATGTGTAAGAGCTATAAGATTTTAGAATACATCAGAGTCGGACTAAACCAACAACTTATCCCCTTTGAATCAAACACCCAGATCACTTGATGCTAACAGAAGACCTTCACCATCCACTCTGAAGACTTGATTAGAGTTTGATAAAGAAAAATACGTAGAACAAACCCAGATGATAAGTATGGTTGTTGCGCACACAAATGTGCCCAACTAAAAGTAGAGGGACCCCGAGCAAAGCAACAACAAAGTGAAAGCAAACAACAAGAAAACAACCTACAAAGCAAGCAACCTACATCAAACCAACTAACCTAAGGAAAGCAGGAAAGCAGAGTATTTACAGGAAACCTATACTACTAAAAAATGATCTATGTACAAAGATATTTACAAAGCACTATGTTCAGGCAGGGTGAGCTGACATTAACGTTCATTGGATTTCGCAGTGCATGCACAAGTAAATGGGCAATCGTTGTAGTTCTTAACCATGCAAATTT
The DNA here is from genome assembly GCA_007258455.2 of Sequoia sempervirens. NCBI lineage: Eukaryota > Viridiplantae > Streptophyta > Pinopsida > Cupressales > Cupressaceae > Sequoia > Sequoia sempervirens. The sequence continues at coordinate 89,063,871 of VDFB02000003.1, forward strand.
ATCCTTATACTCAAAAAAGGAAGTTCAACATTGTAGCATTCAAACTTAATCGCATGTTCATGGAAAATCAACAATTGAGGAGGTTCGTTAAAACCATGGTTGATCCATAAGCAAGTTTTCCTCCCCTCACTCCCATAATCAAAATGATAAATGTAGTTATGAGAAATAATAGGGGCAAGGAAGGATAGAACCTGGATGTCATCACATGGAGGTGGTAGCGTTGGACAGTCAAGAGCAAGCATAGCATCGTTGATCGTTGCATCGGTAGCATCAAGTGGGCGCAGTGGAGGGTGCAACACTTCGGACATTAAGCTTGCATAAGGATGGGAGGATGGGACAACAAACAACTCTTTGAATCTACCAATGGGACCTATAGCCCCAATTGGCAGTTCTTCAAAAATAAATGCTTCTCCACATTGATCATCTGCAAACTTGGGATCCACTTGGTTATTGTCCTCAAGGGGCAGCATGTTGTCTCATCTCCTTCCCCAAGTATCAACCTCATTTTTATGATGTTCAATGTCATGGGATAATGGCATGGACAAATATGTCTTATTGCAGCTCCCTGAATGTGAAGGAGGATCAACAACGATCATGGAGGAAGGGCTCCAAGTTGCATCTTGCAATTGGTCAATTCTGTCATACTTATTGGAATCCATCAAAACACCCCCACCTTTGTCCTCTTCCCTTTGTTGTTCATGCATCTCATTATGACATTCACTTGTTTCCTCTTGCTCACTATTGCTGTAAATGGAGAAGGAGCTCCTGTCCCAATCTGGAAACTCTAGTGCATCACTGTTCGGGGGCTCAAGGAGTATGTATTCATCGCTACCGTCTTCTGGGATGTGCTCTTCCTCGGCATGAGCATACATCCATAGTGCAGCTCCCAATGGAAAGAAGTCATCAATTGATGGCACCTCATCAAGGGGACCAAATTCTACTACACAATTTACCTCTAAAGACTCACCAAAAAGCCCATCGTCCATGGTACACAACTGCTCTTCAAGAGGAAGAACTTCTTGATAATTGGTGGACAACATTCCTGCTTGATCTACTTCTTCGCTCGGAAGTCTGAGACTGTATTGTTGTCCTTCTTCTATTGCTACCCCAACATCCTCTTGAGGCCTACCTTTAGCTGAGTCATCATTCAATTCAGGCTCTTGGTCTTCACGTTCCATCCTTGAAGCAACTGCAGGAAGTGGTATGCTTGGCTGTCTCACTTTTCCTTTGACTTGGCTTCCTTGCATAGCTCTCATGCAAACTCAGAGTGTGATGAATCATGAAGTCTGCACCAATTTGGTAGCAACAACACCTCCAAATCCACTTGACATTTTCATTCGGACCAATCCTTTGCTAATCTGGAGACGAGTTGGTCATATCTTTCTGCTACTGGGTCCTCATCATCACTTGAAAAAGAAGCTTGATGGTAGATAGTCGTGGCGAGTGGTTGCTCCCACTCCTCCAAATCTGCATTTTCAGATCCTCGATCACTGTCATGGGTGAAGGGGAGTTCTTCTAATCTGATTTCACTTATACCTTCATCATCATTTTTTGCTGCTCCAAGCTTGTCAACCTTTTCTCCTTCATGTTCTTCAGCATCTTCATTGGTTGTCCCAACATGCACTGTTGCAGACTTTGTTGATTCATCAACTTCCAATGACTCCTCTTCTAGATTAGAGGATTGCTCTTTGTTGATAGAGGAAAGGCTTTCCAACTCCCTTCCAACTAAATTTTCATCACAACGTTCTACTGTCCTACTGAAACCAGCTTCTTCCTTTTCATTTTCAGCTTCAACATTCGTTGTCCCAACACTAGCTCGTGTCAAATTTCTTGGTTCATCTTCAATGTGTTGTCCTTCGGATGTTGACAGCTCTTCTACCTCATGGATAATTTCTCCTCATTGGGAGTTGGCTGCTCCAACTTGTCCGAACAACCCTTGGCTTGAGCGATGATTTTTGTGCATGACGAGCAAGTGAATTCGGAGTGGGGTGCATTGTGAAATCTGCACCAACTAGACATCAATATTTCCTCCAATCTTGGTTCATCTTTGCTGCTCAAATGTTCCTGGATCAACTCCTTGAACACCTTGGCTGCCATGGTTGTCAATTCTTCCTCTGGGTCTGTAAGGGCTAAAGGTAGATAGATTTCCCATAAGGGGATTTCTCCTTGCAAGACCTTTTCAATTCTGCTCAAGAAAGTCAAACATCCCAATTCGTTGTGCCTGCGAGTGTAATGGATCCGACATCTATCCACCAATGCAAATTGCTGCAATGGCTTCTTCAATCTCTTATTCAACTTTGCATGCAGCTAAGTGATGCCAATTTGTGCATGCTGCTCCATTTTGACTCAGCTTCTACTTGCCTTCAGAATTTTCTAATTTTTAGCATTAAAAGAGATCTCCCTATCTCAAATTTCTTCTTTGAAAGTGCTATTTTCAATTTCCAAATTTTAGCTTTGTAGCCTCAACATGTCATGCCCTCCTTCTAGCACCATTTCTATTGATGTGTTTTTTATGCACTTCTCAACACAGACAGTGTGTAGGTGCACTACCTCTCTTGAAAGACAATCTTCGACAATTAGATTACAAAACACTATCCCAAGGTCTGTAATGTCAGATCTTCACAGTACTTGGAATATCTCAGTTGATTTATGTGATTTGCTGGAATCACAAGGTGAACTTATGCATGAGTTACAAAACATGGGAAGTTGGGTTTGCAAATGTAGTTTCAAAGTGCTGGAAGTGAATGAATAGTGGCTGTCCACTCAAAATAAAAAGCTGAAACTCATCAAGTTCATCTAATTTAGCTTCATGGTGATGCTTGAGATCCTACTCTAACCAAGGACTAAAATAAATAGAAAAAGGAGAAGGGTTAAGAAAGTTGTTCTAATCCTAAGCTATGAATGAACAGTAACAATTGTGGCTGCTACAATAGACAGGCTTCCTAAACTGAGTTTTGCTTGACCAAGAGAAACCTACAGCTACACAAAACCAGTGCAATCTTCTAAGGTCTGCTGATTTTCAAATTAAACATTCACATCATGAACATGCAATTGAACTAGGTTGCAGCAATGACATAAAGAAGCCCAAACTAACTTTGCACAATAGCTTGTCATCAACAAGTGCTAAAAGTATGGGCTAGAAGCTCATCAAATACTATAACAACACCATCATGACAGCCGTTCAAGAAACTAATACTAAAACTAACATAGAAGGTAGAACCATGCATGCAAGATGAGCAAAATCAAAAAGAACATCCATAAAATCACGCAATGCTATCTTCTATTGCTGCAAATGCTTTTTACAACATCTCTCCAACCCTTACAAATGAGGGACAAGCCCCTATTTATAGTTTTCCAAAGCCCAAATGAATGGCTAGGATCAATTTCCAATGAATGGCCCAGATTTGTTTATAATAGGGTTTCACCTACCCCACAATATTCAGCAATTTAAAATACATTCCTTGTATTTTCTCTATTTTGTCATCTAGTGCCAGTCACTGTAGCAATTTCATCATTTAGCTGATTGCCCTTTTATTGTAGTTGAAATTGTCTGAAAGTTACCCTCTTACTTGATTTGTTTGCAGTGTTCTTCATTGGATCAAACAGGCTCGTTGACGACTGACATCAATGGATTAGTTGCCCCTGATTGAGAGGACAAGTAATCATCATCTGGTGAAAAGTAGGACAGCTCCCTCATTCGTTCTTCAAGGCAACCCCCTTGCATTTTTGTCATTGACTTCTTTAGCACATGCCTTCTTCTAACGCCGACCCTGTTGGTGGGTGCTAGCGGGATAGGCAAACATAAAATGAATGGTGATAGGAGCTATGCGCTTTTCCCTGTTCAACTTTCTCGATGGGTCTCCTCGACAAACCCGCAGTAGGATTCTTGAATCCTACATACATGAAGTGTCGTAAGTGCTTTCATACTCAAATCAAGGAAAATGTTAGTCAAATCTTGCAAAATACTTGTTAGATCCATCCATGCATCATCAAAAGATCATAATATTCATATTTGGAGCTCATTTGGACCATAAACATTAATGCGGGCCCAAGAGGGCAGAGAATGAATGGGGGACAACAAACTGGAAGGGAAGTTCCCGGACCTCACAAAACATAGCAAAACCGAGATTTTTCAGTTATAGCGCATGGGAAAAGGGGAAGGAAGAGTGCCCAGAAAAACTTCCTTAAGAATGGACTCATTTGAAAAAAATGGAAGCTTGGAAGGGGAAAGCTGGTGGGTCACCGCCATTTTGAAAATTCAATGAGCACACGATGGCCTGGAAGGAAAGTCCCAGATGGCGACGGAGAGGCGGAGTCCCAGAAATGGCCATGGAGGCACTGGGTCCCAGAGGTCGGGTCGCCGGGGCTCCATAGATGTTCAAAATGACCACGGAGGGACGGAGTCCCGGAAACAGCCATGGAGGGGCTGAGTCCCGAAGGCCGGGTCGTCGGGGCTCCACGGATGTTCAAAATGGCCACGAAGGGACGAAGTCCCAGAAATGGCCATGGAGGAGGGTCGGAGGCCGAGGTCCGGGGCTCCGAGATGTTCAAAATGGCCATGGAGGGATGGAGTGAAACCGGAAAAAATGTTCAAAACAACCAAAGGGGAGTTAAACCACGAAACGTGTTGTGAAACCTTGGCAGTTCACTTAGGCACCACAAAAACATCCAAATCCACGAAATTTTCCCCAAAGTCAAAAATGTGGAAGCGGACCGTCGGGGGTCCACAGATGTTTCAAAATAGCCAAAGAGGGAGGGAGTTCCGGGGAAAGTTGAAACCACCAAAACTTAACGGACGTTGACGAAACCTTGGTAGTTCACTTAGGCACCACAAACACACCCCAAATCCACCAGAAAGTTTTCCCCAAAGTCAAAAATGTGGAAAGTGGACCATCGGGGGTCCACGAATGTTTCAAAATAGCCAAAGAGGGAGGGAGTTCCGGAGGGAAAGTTCTGAAACCACTGAAACTTAACGGAACGTTGACGAAACCTTGGCAATTCACTTAGGCACCACAAACACATCCCAAATCCACCAAAAAAGTTGTCCCCAAAGTCAAAAATGTGGAAAGCGGACCGTCGGGGGTCCACAGATGTTTCAAAACAACCAAAGAGGGAGGGAGTTCCGGAGGGAAAGTTCTGAAACCACCAAAACTTAACGAAACGTTGAGGAAACCATGGCAGTTCACTTAGGCACCACAAACACATCCCAAATCCACCAAAAAGTTGTCCCCAAAGTCAAAAAATGTGAAAAAAAGCGAATTGAGCAATTAGGGACCAAGTTAGCAAGAACAAGACAAAAGGCAGAAAAGAGATGGGGGACTTTGTTTCTCCCTGGACTTGAATACCCCAAGTAGGTGAATTTGGTAAGGGGAATTTGATTGTTTGAAGGCACATGACCAATTTGGGCTTGGAAAATGGGGCACGCAAAACAAGACAGGAGCAAAGCAGCCTGTCGGGAGTGAAAAAAAGGCGGTCCCTGCCTACAGCGGGGCGTGTGTGCAAAACATGCACAACAGGTTGCAAGTTGACCTGCGAGTGCATCTATTATGGGGTTTTTTGTGGCATCACACATGTTGGTAATGGGTATTCCATGAGTTCCCATTTGCTATGAGGATGTGTTCTGATTTGGGATGTGTTGTTGCGGAATGTATGATATATTTTGGTTTGGAATTTGTTAGTATTGATAATTTTGATTAGGAATGTGTTGTTTTGTATGGATGTGTGGCACATATGTAGGAATGTGTACTCCAATGGTGTTAGTCTGTATTTGTGGAATATGTTGTCCTTGAGTGTTTTTTATGTCCAAATGGAGACATGCATTGGGTTATTTGGTTGCCTTGTCCAAATTGGTAAATTTGGCCATGGGGAATGTTTGTGTTTTGTCTTTGGGGAATATTAGTGTTGGTATTGATTTGTGACGAAGTATTAACATTTGGTTGAGGTCCTGGAATGGTAATTCATCTTTTAGTTCTCCCAAAGGGTTTCGATGAGTTTCTTCCCATGGCATTAGTTGAGGACCCAATTAAAAGATTTGATGATGTCGTTCCCATAGCACTAGATGAAGATCCAAATAAAAGGTTTGATGAATTTTTCCCCATTGATTCAAAGGTAGCTCCCACAGTTTGTGACGGAATTTTTGACACTTGTGGGATAGATTGTGATATGGCTTGTGATATGGTTGATGTTCCCACACTAGATGTTTCATTGACTGACTTAGATGTGTTTTGAGTGGTAGTGCCAACAAAAGTAGCAGTGATGGTGTTCATTGCACTTTGTGTGGTGGCACCAATAAAAGTATTGTTTGCATTATGTTGGGGTTGATTGTCGTTGGAGGTATTGTTTGCATTATTGTTTACATTATGATTGGGAGAGGCTACCCTTAAGGTGTTGATGTCAAACCCTCGTGGTAATTTGGCCCCTTGGTCTAAAAGCATGGCTAGATATCTCTCTGAATCTTGCAAGATTAATTCCTCCACAAAGGAAGCCGCGTCATGGTTTTGAGTGGCAACTTCTAGGTCTTCCATGAATACATGTCTGTTTTTGTCTCTTCATATAAATTGTTCAAGGGGGTTGCGTGAGGAAGATGCCATGTTCATGTCATTGAAAGGGTTGATAAAAGGTGCCCCCACGTCTATGTTTTGGTTCATGTCATTAGAAAAGTTGTAGGGGTTGGTGTCTTGTCCAAAAGGGTCCATTTGTCTCTTTTCCTTTGGAGCCTAGTCTCAACCATATAAGGATTTGCTCAAATGAGGGAGTGAAAATGACAACTAAGTCTATGAATGGGGGAATTATATGACACTATGCTTTTGGATTTTTGGAATAAGAAATGCTATAATGCAAGGTGATAATGTTGTCTAAAGGGGATTTCAAATGCAAAGTGAAAATGAGGATTAAAATGAATGGTATGACACTATTTTTTTGGATTTTTGGAATAAAGGATGCAAGAAAATGCCAAATGATAATGAGTGAGGGAAAATTAAAATGTTCTAAGGTATGACAATGCAAATGCAAAAGATCTAAGGTGTAATCAATTTTGATGGACTTTTAGAAAAGGTTTACTAACCACTCAAAACTTGGTCAATGTCTCAATTTGGATTATCAAAGGAATTTTTTGATAGGACTAAATGAAAGGACAAGATGACGAATTGAGGTTTCCTAACTAGACTTATGAGTTGGAAAGTTCTCACAAAAGGACAATGACTAAAGGAAATGATTTTGACTTATTCCAACGATAACCTACTTTTGAAGGAAAAAATTTTGCAAGGTATGGAAAGTTTCCTATTCTAAAGTCTGCAAAAATATTGAGGACCTAAGGACTTGTTTATGCTGGGAATGATGATGTATCCTAAGGTGCAACTAAAAATTTGCAAAGGTGGACCTATGGTAAAATGCAAGCTAAAAGATGTAAAGATGAGAGACTTGAGCAATTCCTTTTATGGTCTTGAACAGAGGCCACTAGAAGATGTTTCAAAACAGTTTGAAAATGATTGGTCTCAGGCTTGGACAGTAACAATGATTTTTCTCAATGATAAGAAATTGTGTCGTTTCAGGTAAGAAATGCATTGCAGGGGATCAAATGTGTCTTAGTTTTAGCAAATGCGTTGTTTTAGGTCACAGATACAGTTTAGAAAATTAGTTGTGTTGTTCTAGAAAGTGAATGTGTTGTATTATAGTTGGATGTGTTGTTTTAGTTAGCAAATGCGGCCTAGTAGGTTGATTGCAGTTCACAGAGCCTCAAATGAAGTTCAAAAAGTCAAATGTGTTGCACAGGATAGAAAATGTGTTGCAAAGTGAATAAAAGTCTGGTTTCTTTGCTATTTTGGCATATTTTTAGGATTGTTTCAGTTTGAATGTGTTTTTCCAAATCTGTGAAGGATGTTTATTTGTTCATTGCTTTAGAAAACACTTGGAAAACACATGGTTTTGTCTTTGAATGTTGAAAACAAGCACAATGAAGACAAGCACAATCCTAGGTTTGGCAAGGACTATCTTCACTGGATTCCAAGTGGGTTTCCCCAGCCGCACTTATTCTTAGCGGGTGACTTAAAAGCTTGGCCACACTGGCTCCCCTTTACATTGCACTCACTTCTTGGGTCAACCAAGCTTCGAGCCCTCATAAATATCCCATGACAAGCTCTTCACCTCTACTAAGAACTAGGAGAATGTGGATGCCTTGGCAATGACCGTTGTTGCACCAACGAATAGAAAGGATTTTTGGTAACTACACAAAAGGTTTTATAGTTCAAGCACCCATTCGAGTGGCCACACATGAGGCAAGATTATCTTTGATAAGGAGGAATCCCAGCTTGTAAAGGTTACGCTCAATAGGGTTTATGAGGATTCACTTGTTTGTGTGACACATCTGCACTCGTAATCCTAAGTTTTCCATTAGGATTCACATTTGTATATCGGTCGAGAGTAGCTCAGCTAAAGAGCTTCGTTGTTGGTTGAGTTTCCTTGGGGTGAGTAATTTTTCCCACCAAGGAAGGCTCAATTCCTAGAGTCAATAACAATTTCTCTTGCACGCAGGATTGCACATGTGTGCAAGGGGAGAGGATACTTCTATTATTGAATCGGGGTTACACAAATTGAAAACACTTCTGCACCCAGGATTGCACAAGTGTGTAAGGGGAGAGGATACTTCTATTATTGAATCGGGGTTACACAAATTGAAAACACTTGTTCATTTTAATGTCCAAATTGAAATGTGGGAGTGGTAAAGTAACAACTTCTAAGTGTTTTTGTTTCTCAGGATCACACAAGGCACAAGAGAATTGCATACACACTCAAAAGCTATCACTACACCACAAGACACACAAGACACTTGTTCATTTTAAACCCAACTTAATGTGAGACAATCAATGTTCATTTTAAGCCAATGTCATGCAAATGCATGTAAATTTTAGCCTTGATGAGTTTCAATGCAAGATTGTGTTCATTTTAAACCCATGAAATGTAAATGCAAGTTGTTTGTGATTGTTTGTTTTCTTTTAGGATTGTAAAGGAGTTATAAAATAATCAACAAACAAACGTTGGCCACTCCTTCCAGCTTTGCCACATGCTACAAACAACATATTAGTAACCCAAAATCCCTAAGCTATTAAACAAAAAAGAAAAATCTGGAAAATAGAGTAAAAACCTGAAACCAAATTTTTACCAGGAAAATGTGTATTTTTGTCTGTCAAATGCATTGGACCTGCACATGTGTCATTCAAACCTACAAATGTGTTTCAACAAAGTGAATGCATCGTTCAGGCTAGAAAATGCAGCTTGGGACTACGGATGCATCATTCCAGAGAGCAAATGTGTTGTGATGCATCAAATGCGGCTCGAAAAGTTACAGTTGTGCCATTTTGTACCTGTACCTACAAAAAGTGACAAAAAATTCATACGAAAATTTACAAGAATGCATTTTTGGCGTCGGGTTCACCAATGTAACTAAGGGAAAATATTAGGTTAGTATTATAAAGCATAAACAAACTAAACCCTAGCAAAAAAATGAAGAACAATGGAAGAAAATAGCATAAAAAAAAAAGAAAAATCTCACCAAGTCTTCATGCCTTCCATGAATCACCTTCATTGCACCTTCTCCATTTGTTGCAATAATATGTTTGCCCTCAGATTTTTGATGAGCAACCTATGACTATGACTATGCCCTAAACAAATATTGAAGGATTCTATCCTAAAGTTGCTAATGCACTCAACAATTGCAAGTATGAAGCAAGCCTAATGTCTTAAGCATGAATTCACAAAGTCAAGAGATGTCCAAATGAGGCTAAAATTGTCTTTTTATAAAAAAGTCAATTTTAGATGAAAGGCCAAGATTGTCAGATGAGAGATTCCCTAAGATCAATGGTTGAAATTAAATGTGACAACCCACAGTTAGGGTTAGGGCAACATTAGGGTGAAATTTGAAATGAAGGGATGAGATTTGATTTTAGAAAAATCAAATTAATGGGCAAGGTTGCATGTGACAAGGAGATATTAGGCACAGAAAAAGAGATTTTTGGAAAATTAAATAATAATTTGAAATTATTTGATTTAAAAGACTAAATTAACCTTTTGAATTAAAAATTAATTTAATTCAAAAGTGGTGGGGCCATGTGATAGTAAATAATGTTTTTAAATTATTTACTTGAAGGAAGAAATATAGAAAGTGGACAATTTTAATTAAATGTATTTATTTAAAATTATAAAAAGCCAGAGTGGACAATAATTAAATAAATTATAGGGATTTATTTAATTATAGGACATTAGAAATTAATGACGTATTTAAATAAATAAATAAAGTTTATTTATTTAAATAATCAGGAAGGAATAGTGGACAAGTAATTAAATAAATTTAAGAAATTTATTTAATTATAGAGGGACATAAGAACTTAGTGACGTATTTAAATAAATAATAAAATTTATGTATTTGAATAGTTAGGAGGAATAAAAGACATGAATTAATTAAATAATTGAGAATTATTTAATTAATAGTTGAAATTGGACCATAGGGCATAATTAAATATTTTAATTATGTTGAGAAGAAATATGAAGAGAATAAAGTTCACAGGCCTAGGTCAATTTTATGTCTCTACAAATGTTGCCAAAGGATTTTCCTTGTTTTTCTCAATGTTCAAACAACTATTTGGGTCAGGGTCAGCTTCAAGTGTGTACACTTTGTTATTGTAGATGTATTTCATTTTATGATGAAGAGTAGAAGGTACCCCATTCAATGCATGAATCCATGGTCTGTCTAAGAGAAGATTATATGAGAGATCATGTGGCATAACATGGATTGGTGTTTCCAATGTGGCCTTCCCAACTGTAATAGGTAAAGTGATCACACCAAGTGGTTGTTTTCCTACATTGTCAAATCCCTTAATAGATAAAGAGTTTGGTTGAATTTTTGATTTATCCACACGAAGCCTATCTAAGAGATTTACGCTACACACATTAAGGGATGAGCGATTGTCAACAAGGGTTCACTTTATCCCTATCCTATTGTATTGAGCTATGATCATGAAAGAACCATTTTTTTTTGCACTTCCAAAGGGGGGAGTTCACTTTGTTGGAAAATAATGTTAGCATTTATTCCTTGGATCATGGCTGCTATGTCATTTGGTTGCACATTATAAGGGATAGGAACTTGTTGTAAGGTTGTTTGAATCATGTTGTGGTAGTGAGGGGAGGCTTGAATAAGGTCCCATAATGATATCTTAGCAGGAGTATTTTTAAGTTGTTTGACAAGATCATACTCCTTTCCACTATGTGAAGGCAAATGAAGAGCGTTAGGAAATATGGGATTAGGAAAAGGTAAGGGTGTCGGGGTTGGTTGTTGCGGTTGCAAATTGTTTCTAGTGTTATATGTATGAGCAATGGTATTATGACTTGGTTGCTACAAAAAAATAGTCTTAGGTGGGTAAATGATAAGTTCAGGTTGGTTTTGAGGTTTGTGTGATGGGGGGTAAAGGATGAGTTGAGGTTGAATAATATTAACGTCCCTTAGTGAAGGAGAGTCTAATGTTACTTCATCATCTTCATCTAAGGGCCTAATATCATTATTGTGAATTATTTCCTTTTGTTGCACTATGATATCCTCCCTAGGAGGAGAGTTTTTAGGAGAATTACAAACCACATGTTCTTGACATTCGAGAGTTGGTTCTTATAAAATTACTTCATCACAAGTAAGGGAATGATCAATGGTTGGATTTTCTTGTTTATTGATAGTGGGGAGATTAGGAGAAGGCTCTATTTGATTGTCATTTTTCTCTAAGGTCTCATTCTCTTGTGCCATATTATCGACCCTAGTAGGAGAGCTTGTAATATGTTCATCCATGGTTAAATTGTGTAAAGCAACTTCATCACAAGTAGGGGAGGCATCAAGAGGAGAACTATGATTTTCATGCTTACCAAATAGATCTTCCCAAATGGTAGAAGCATTGGGGAAGAGAGGGACAAGATTCTCATGACTCTTAATAGGTATATCTTCTAACACCAACCTATCCTCTTTGCATTGAGGAGGGATATTAGGAGAAAGACAATTTTGAGTGTCATGGCTATGGAGACTAGGTAAGGTGATGTTTAGAAATGTTTTGATGATATCATCGTCTTGTTTTCTAATATCTTCCAAAGGGGGATGAGGAGAGGGACAATCAAGACCTCAATGCTTGTATCTTCTTTCACCAAGATACCTTCGTCACTAATAGGAGAGGTATCGGGAGAAGAACAAGTATGATTGTTATGATTGTCTACACTACCATCCTCACCAATGGGAAATGTAATATTAAGGATTGTGTCAATGGTTTGATCATAACTATGACTAACATGTTTCTTAATGACCTCATTGTTGCAATGAAAATTGAACTCATAAGAGGGGATGTTCTACTTATGAAATTCATTTTTAATCATCTCAAAGCCACAACTTTTGAAAGAAAACATGCTATCATGAAAAAGTAAAGAAAGTGAAATGCAATGACCTAAAGTGAAATGTTTAAATGCAATTTTCAGATGTGAAACAAGGTAATTTTTTTATTACATTATACAAAAACCTGAAAGATGAAATGTTGTAAATGCAAATTTTGAAATTGAGCAATGCATGAAATGAGCTAAGTTAAGTTAGATCCAATGAAATGCATGTAACAAAAACTCAACCAACTGATACAAATAGTTAATGGCAGCAAACAAAAGTGCAAAAACAGGGTTTTTAGTGTCGTTAAAGGAAATTTCAGGGGTGGAAAGGGACTGATTCACCCAAGGTAGCGAATGAGTCTCAATGGGGATTTTTTTCAAAAAATTTAGAGATTTTTAATGGATTTTTATGCTTTTTATGTTTTATGATGTATATCCTAAGTGCAAATGCAGATTTCAGATGATTTTCAATGATTTAATATGAAAAAATGTAACCTATATGCACTTTCGCTAATGCAAAATTTTAGAAACCCTAGATGCCAATTAACTAATGCAACCCTAATGCAAAGTCAATGCAAGCTAGATCTAGGAGGATAATGGACTCCAAATAAAAAAAGAAGGTATTCTAAATGTAGGTTCACCAAAATGAAACATAGAAAATGGGGTACTCTCATTTTGCTTCTAGGGTTTTGGACCTAAAAGGAGAGAGGCTATTTTCTATCTTTCACTCAAGAAAAAAACCTTGAGATTTCAATGCAAAGGAGATTGAAATCTAACGAAGGGAGAGTTCCAAGGGAAGGATAACAACAAATGAGGGTTCACCACCAATTGTAAACTTGGAAAATGCAAAATGTTTGAAAACATAGTGTGATATGCAAAATGGTTTAGAAAATGACTTAGAAATGCAAATGAAGCAAAACAAAAAGCTATGAAGTAGAAAGTGTGCACCTGAAAATGTAAATTGTAGACTATAAATAACTCTAAAATTGTAGAAATGCTAATTTTTAGGCCTGGTGGGAATCATTCACCATTTTGGGAAAATTAGTCCCGATTCTGGAAAACTACACTAGAGCCTTTTTTGGCCAAATGGGTATCCAAATCCACAAAAATCTATGAAAAAAAGGTACAGTGGGACTCATTCGCCACTAATGGTGAATAAGTCCACTTTGAATTTTCTGGAAACTCAGAAGTGGAATCTATAGCTCTCGGTATGCTCTTTCTATTCCCCCAGGTGTCTAGATCTGAAACTCTGATTTTTGGGACTATAAGTGAATTTTTGTGAAGATTTTGACCTTACCAATAGGGAGATGACTCTAACAAGTTTAAAACCTAGTCTTCAATGATCTCCAAGCCTTCAAAAAACTAGATCTATAATCACACTAAGAGAGAGAGAGAGAGAAAGAGAGAATGTTGATTGTTAGCGAATAGGGGTTTTCCTTGGTCAAACCCCTTTTAGGTAATTACACCAAAATGATGAAAGAAGATAATGAAGCATGAATATGAAGCATGAATATGAATTAATGCAATTAGAACCTTTCCATGATGATGGATCTTGAGATGTTACAACAATGGATGAAGAATCTACCCTTTAATGCCTTAGAAATTGATCTTGATTGCTATCTTGATGACTTTGTAAATACTTTAAATGCTTAACCCTAGCTTGCTTGACTTGATAACTAGAATGGATGATGAATGAATGAAATAATGATTTGAGAGCTCATTTATATAGGCAATCTACTCAAATGGTCGTTAATTTGATCTCCAAGGCCAAAATTGAAGAAAAATAAACTTAAAACCCAATTTTTCTTGCTCAAACCTCAAAAAATGGCCCAAATGGGACTAATTCGCCATCTTGGGTGAATGAGTCCCACCTGGATGGGACTCATTCACCCAAAGTGGAAAATGGGTCCTACAGGGGCTATTTTTCTAGCTGGGATGTTGGGGAATGCATAAATTAAGTTCATGTGTTGAGCTAGTCAGGTTTTTGATCAAAATAAGCCTCAAGATGCACAATATGGGGTCATAGGGGCCTATTAATGATGATATAAAGGGTGATTAGGGCTAAGGACACAAATTTAAATGTGAAAGTGTGATTAAATACACTCTACAACACTAAAATGAGGTCCACATAGCCTAGAAAGGAACAAGATTCATTGTGAATGTGTAAAACACATTACAACACTAGATTAAAACTAGGTTTAATTTACAAGTCTTCTAGATTAATGTGAGAATGCCATTAGATATATTTTACAACATTGAATTAAGGGAAAAAATGGGTCCATTAGACTTAAATGCTTAATAAAAGTCTAGAAAAGTGTGAAAGTCATTTACAACACTTTACAACACCTTTAGAAGACATTGATAAATGCATTTTATTCAGTTTGCAAGGGCCTAAGACCTAATGTGGATGTGTAAAACACCTCACAACACTAAATCAAGGCATCATTAGGTCCAATTTATAATTAATTATTCCTAAATCAAGCAAGGTAAACTTTTTTCTATGCTACAAAACTATTTAAGCATTCACCTACTTAATCAGAACAAGAAAGAAGATAAGCATCCACACAAGAACACAGTTGACACCAGATTTACATGGAAAACCCCATAGGAGAAAACCATGATGAGAAAATTTGTTAGGAGCTACTATCCTAATCCAACCTGACAAGTAAATAATAGTTACAACTTTGATTTAGGGATACAACCAAAGGAAGCTACTACTCCCTATTTATATGACTTTGTTTTAGGGATACAACACAAGGAAGTTACTACTCCCTAATAGAAAACAATTGAAATATGACTAACTTTATGGCTTCAACCACTGATATTCATCAATTCTACATATTAGGTTTGTTGTAGATATTTTCACTCTCTACTCATGCACTTATACATCTTTGCACACTTCCATACTTCTCTTCTCATATTTTATCTTCTATATATATCATTTGCACACGTGCAAAAAAAAATTAAGTTGGCCATAAACAAGCAAACATGAACCTTGTAACATGTCATCATTTACATCCATTTGTAATATAAAAAAATGATAAAACATTATTTACATTTCTCCCAAATGAGTTGGCATGACTCATACAATATCTTCAATGACTCCTTAAACTTCACTCAAGCTTGAATTAGTGGCACACACCACCAACATACCTTAGTCAGCCTCAACAAAAAGATGACTTCACAAAATGACTTGAAACCTCTATGTGATACTGGAAACAAGAAAGATCTTCGTGCAGTTCATACCTTAGATACTATGAGACATGTGGAGTGTCCACACAAACTCATACAACTGAACTTTACAAATTTCTACTGGTGTAAATATCCAAATATATGTTCTGATAAACATTAAGCATTTGGAACTAACTGAAGCAAATTGTCACTTTGAAAACTGAACTTGCAGAGCACCATATCACTTGCAAATTTAATATAGCAGGCATTAGACGTCACTAAGTATGTCATCAAAATTGTTTGGCCAAAAATTCACATCTAGAGGAATGTAGAGCATTCCAACAAGCCTTTTTAACTACTTTTCTCTACCATAGTACAAATGAAACTATGTCACTTCTAACTTTCACTGCGGAAGGGTTATTTACATCAAACCTTGGATATAGCACCTTCACATCTCTATGAGCTTAAATTTTGAAACACAAGAGTAAATCATGATCTATTGAAGGATGCAAACCAAAATATTATGTTTCTTCCCTAGAGTATACACTGTGAATGCCTCAAACAAAAATTTTACAACTTGTCACTAAGTGTGATACACCAAACTAGTAAAATATCATTGTAGGCATACTAAAAACACATTAATACATGTGCACCCACATCCACATCATACATAGACATCAATTTGACTACTAATCTTCCATACACTGCAATGTTGACCTGTACCATTAGATATCTCTACATACTAACAATTTTTGGAGCTTATACAATCTTAAGCACACTTTTGACATCAATGACAACCAAGCTTATCAAGTTGCAAAAATATCCCCCTTTGTCATTTATGAAAAAACCAACTGATGTGTACAAACACTTCCACTTAGATGCACATTTCTCCCCCCCTTTGAAATCAAGGGAAAAGGGTAACACAACTTTCTCTGTACATACAAAATTTATAAGCTCCCCTTAATCTGTACAACTCTCTTTGTACATAAAAAACTTATAAGCATACACAAAGTCATATAAATAGGGAGTAGTAGCTTCCTTTGGTTATATCCCTAAATCAAAGTTTCCTTGGATTGGAAAAATTGATCTAAACAGATTAATCATACACAAAGAATTATGACAAAGAACACTTAATTAAATCTACAGTCCAATAGGTTTACAAGTTTTAAGCTACAATTTCACATTCATTTTCAACAATACGTGTCTTCATCTTCCTCCAAGGAAGATGGTGCATGGTATTTATGAATCACACCATTAGCCTCTACTAGAAGTCCAGTGAGTGAAGCCAACCTTAGGCTCACTAGTTCTCTTAATTTTTTCACCTCACTTTTGAACTACTCCCTTTGATCTTGCAATTGTTGTATCTGGGAGTGAAAGCTTTCCACTTTTTCCCTTATGAAACCATCATTGTCTTGTATAGGAGCATAAGTTTCAGCCACATTAGTGATCTGCATTTCAATTGCATTGATGCGATCCTTTATACCCTTTTTTTTTTTCGGCCACTTCAAACAAATACATACAATACTTTTTCTTTCTCAAGAACTATTGAATGTTCTTAATACATGATTGCAACTTTTCCAATGTATTGTCACACTTTTTGAAGGAATCTTTCAATCTATTTTCATTGAAATTTTGTTCTACCTACTTCTCCATATGGGATGAATAAGTCTCAAAGTACTCTATGAGCTACTTCATTTGTTGTGTAGGGGATATAGATGTATCCCTTTTTTCTTCAAGCAATTTTTCTTCCAATATCTTCATCGCCTCTTCCAAAACTCTTGCACTCTCCACCTGTTGTTGTAGCAACTCTTGCCTTGTTGTGGAGTGGAGTACATTTCCAAGCTCTTCAACTTGTGAAGGGTAGACATACTAGACAAATTGAATTGTCCATTAAATGTAGGAACATGGAGTAACTATGTAGACACCACCGATTGTATCTATATTTCTTGTGCTATGAACTCCTTGATTAAGTCCACCAGAGAGGAATATGATTTCTCTGAACTTTCTTCTTTGTCACTTTTCTCCTTCTCCTTCTCTTTTTCCTTCTCCTCTTCCTTCACCTTTTCCTTTTCTTTCTCCTTTTCCTTATCCTTTTCCTTTTCCTTCTCCTTTTCCTTACCAAAGACATCCTGCTCCTCTTTCTGACTAGAGACACCTTGCTCTTTTTTCTGATCAAAGACAATCTACTCATTTATACTCTCTGAAGGGAGCATATCTGAAGGCTCATGTGCATTCAAGTCAACATTAGTTTACACTTCTTCAATGATCTTCTTTGTTAATTCTTTTGTTTCCTTCTAAATATTCTTTCTAACATCATCATCCATGCTCATAAGAAGGTCTATTGTAATCTTTGTGCAGAGCTCTTTAGCTTGTTTCTAAACTATCTTTTCCTTTTCTGCTTGGGAGACAGAGGACCTAGCCTTGTTGATGGATTGTTGTCTCAACTCCTCATCTTCTTTGATTGTATTTTCTATTCTTTGTCTCAAATCTTGAGCTAAGATTTTTGAAGCATTTTCAATGATGTCTCTAAAATATATGTTATTCTTGAGCATACATACAATGATAGCCTTTTCAATGATGTCACTAAAAGATATGTTATTCTTGAGCATACATATAATGATAGCCTTTTCAATAGTCTTCTAATCTTCCAGAGGGACTTCTAGATGGAGCTCTATGGTTAAATTCAATAGACTATAACTAACAATTACATTTAAGATAGCTTCAAATTCAAGGGGCTCATGTAGAACCAAAGGAGTTTTCTCTATTTTCTATTTTTCTATCTTCTTCCCTTTTTTTTTAATGTGGAGGTACCCTTCATCTCGAAATTCTTCCTCCTCTTTTGATTCTTCCTCATCCATCTTCTTCCTCTTTTCCATTTGCTTAGGCCTAGCATGCCCAATTTTTGTGGTCTTATTTTGTGGAGGATTTTCTAATGCAACTCTTCTTCTTGCACCAGCTATATGTGTAGATCTGGAGGGCTGCAAAGAAAATGCAACAACATAAGTGGATCTACCATACTTTCTTGGATCTTTTTTGGCTTTTAGAGGAACATATTTAGCTTTAGAACTCTTTGTAGGGGCATCAAATGTATACCTTTGAGGAAGACCCCATTTCTTTTCAAGCTCATCTTTGTGTTTTTCCAAATTCTCCTTTGCATGCTTCTTATAAAACTTATCCATTATCTCCTTATATGTGCCAAATATTTATGCTTTAGGATCTCTTGGCTTTTCCAACAAAACATCAACATAACCCTGGATATACACAAGTGCAACCTCATAAGGTAACTTACGAATCCATGAGGTTTTAGTTTCTATAGCTTCCATGTAGTAACAATCCTTGTCCACCATGAATGTTACCTCATTCTCATAATTCCAAACCAAATTTGATGGAATTATCTTTCTCTTATGCATCTATGTTTGTAGATTCTTAAAGAATCCCTAGTAGAATGTATTGTATGCTTATTTATCTTGGAAACCTCTTATGTGATTCCTAATTTGAGTAGCTACCAAAAATAACTTATCCCATACTTTTCCTTTAAATCTAGGCAATTCATTCAAGAAATAGAATGTAAGGAAAATAATTAATGAACCAAACTTGAAATTGTATCCAATTTCCTTTGTCCTCTTCAAGAACTCACATAGATCAAAGTTGGTACCTTCCTTCACCATCTGATATGGAGTGTGAACTATGGTGGTAGTGGTAGACCCTTCTCTATTTATGAAGCATATTTTGTGTGCAATCCCCATTGTAGCATAGTGGACTCTGAGATTAGTGATATATTTCACTGTTAGGGTTCTTTTTGTCAAATTTTGCTTCAGTAAGCTCGGTCATCTTTCATTTTTTTTTTACTTCATCACTGGGACTAGTTCAGTGGCACAAAGGCTAGTAACACCGTAACAACCTCTTTTGTTATCATGTAGGGCTTATCCAAACAAATGAATTCTTCATGAATGCAACTTAGAATAATCCTTACACATTCTTTGCAGTCATAGAAATATAGAAAATATTTCCAAATATCTAACCCTTTTACTACCACATTTGCATATTCAAGCTTGTACATACTATGATCATCTAGGAGTTCATGTCAGAGCACTTCAAAAGATGATGTGTGATCAATTTCATTGAGTAGGGCATGGATATAGATTCTTATATCTTCACAGCACACCACATCGACAAGAACCTTTGAAAATGCACCATCTTTATCAAACTTCATCACCTTGAATGGAAACTTCTTGTATTTTGTCCTGGGTTTCTCCACAACATTAATCAACTATGGGGTTAGCATTGATATTTCTTCTAAAATCTTCAAACACCGTTGCTAGGGTTAGGCATAAAATCACACATATAGCTTGAAAACCATTTCACTCTTCTCTACTTCCAAATAGAAATGGATTTGATTTTAAATGAGATAAATCATTCAAATAAGGCATAAAATCCTTCCATTTTCCCTAAATTTTTTCCATTAATTCATTCATACTTGTTAGGCAAACCTTTTTCTAGAATTCTCTGTCATCAAAGGGATAGAAAGATTTTCAAAACACCTTTGTAACTCATTCCTTTACTCTAGAACCTTATTAAAAAGGTTTAACCTACTCAGTGGACCTACATACCAGAGGAATTGATCCAATTTAACTTTCATGCTGAAATGTTCAACATTTTATCCTTTTCAAGGGGCTAAAGGATTTACAAATGATAACTCTACCTGAGATAATGATCTATCTCAGTTTGTCACAAGATCTTGTGTAGAATACACAAGCATGGTATCATCCTTCTTCACATTCTCCTAGCCTTTCTTTTCTTTCCAAACTTTTTCATTTGGACCTTTTTTTGTTGATTTAGGGTTTCTTCCTTCTTCCAGTTCTAAATAGGTGGTTTCACAAAACCATTCCTACAAAACTTTTCTATATGCCCAACCTTATTGCAATTGTAGCAAACAATGTTGTACTCTAGAACAAAGTTATTTCTCCTAACTTTAGTTCTCCACTCTACGACCTTGTGACCAAAATTTTTGCATGCATAGCAATATTTGTAACAAGAAATAGCATCATATCTTTTAGGCACAAATGGTTTTCTACCCATGTAGTCATTTCTTCTTACCCTATATCTAAAATTAATAGTCTTATACCCAAATTTATTGCAATAATAATAATAGCCTTGAAAAGATTGAGTGAACATTGCAGGGGCATGTTGACTAGCAGGTGGAGGACCTCTAAATCTTCTTTGTCTATGGAATGGGATAAATTCACCTTCTTTCTTCTTGCTATCTTGATTTTATTTTGTATTTTTGGAGGGTATCTTCTTAGGCTCTTCAATGGAAAAATTTTCCTCCTTTATTTCAGACTTTCCTTCTGCTTTAAAATTCTCATATAGGTCTGTAGATCTACTAGTTATTGGACTTTTACCTTTCTCAAAACCAAGACCAGATTTTTCTTTTGAAGGTTTTTCATAGATGATTATCTCATCAAGAATGTCACAACCTTCTTTTAGTTTTAGACCCTTGTCAATCTGTTCTTTTTCTTTATCCAATTCTTTCCTCAAGGAAACAATCTCTTCTTCAAGCTTGGAGGATTCAATAGATTTATCATTAAGCTTGGTATTTAGGCAATCTACAATTCTTTTACATTCCTCAACTTGAACTTTCAACTTGCCAATTTCTTTTTCTAATTTTTTAAGTTTTTACTGGAGTTCTTTATTCTTTTCTCTTTCTTCATCTAGACCATTTAGAGAAAAAATGATTTCTCCTTCATAATCCACTAGACAATCTTCTTTATTGAATTCAAATTAAAATTTATCCTCCTTATGTAGTATGTCTTTTTTTCCTGAGAGCACTTCTTGGGAACCACATCATTCCCCATGTGTTCCAAATGTATGATCTACCTTAGTTGTTAGGCTTGTATCAAGGAACCTTGCTCTTATACCAATTTTTGAACACATCAGAATACTAAGAGGGGAGTGAATCGATATACTTCAAGTTTTTGTTCCAATTAATAACTTGTGAAGCTAAGTTAAACCATTTAAGCATTCACCTACTTAATCAAAACAATAAAGAATATAAGCATCCACACAAGAACACAATTGACACTAATTTACGTGGAAAACCCCATAGGGGAAAAACCACAATGAGAAAAGCTACTAGAAGCTATTGTCCTAATCCAACCTCACAAGTAAATAATAGTTACAAATTTGATTTAGGGATACAACCAAAGGAAGCTACTATTCCCTATTTATATGACTTTGTTTTAGGACTACAACCCAAGGAAGCTACTACTCCTTGATAGAAAATAATTGAAATATGACTAAATTTATGGCTTTAACCACTGATAGTCATCAATTTTGCACATTAGGTTTGCAATGGATCTTGTCACTCTTTGCTCATGCACTTATACATATTTGCACATTTCCATGTTTATCTTCTCATCTTTTATCTTCTATATATATCATATGCACACTTGTTGGAGTACCAAAAACACTGAGGGGGGGGGGGCGCTGAATCAGTATTGTAGATTTCAAAAAAATTGTAAACAAAAATAATGATACTAACAACACTTAATCAGTTTGGCATGCTTCATCAATGTAAGAATCTAAATACCGAATAGTAATCAATACAAAATTCTTAGAAATGAATGATAATTAAATCACACAATAACTGAAACCATGACACAATAAATTTTAGGAGTGGGAAACCTTCATGGGGTAGAAAAACCACTCAGAATTGCCTCACTAGCTACAAATGTCTCACTGGAAACACAAGCCTCACTAGCTACAAATGCCTCACTATCAACACAAGCCTCACTGGCTACAAATGCCTCACTAGCAACACAAGCCTCACTAGCTACAAATGCTTCAATGGCAACACAAGCCTCACTAGCTACAAATCTCTCACTGACAACACAAGCCTCACTGGCTACAAATGCCTCACTGGCTATAAATGCCTCACTGGAAACACAAGCCTCACTGGCTACAAATGCCTCACTAGAAACACAACTGCCTCACTAGAAAAAAGGTCATCTTTGTCGAGCACTAACATGACGTTACAACATAATTTTCAATCATGAAGAAAATACATTATAGAGGGTTGCTCTATTTCATTGCATAACATTTTTCCCTTTCAATCTAATACATTCCATATCCTAAAGACTCATTCACTTGGAATCTTTAAAATATAAAATATATCAGTTTATACAATCCATTGTTTTGCACATTGCTTGCAAAACTTCTTTATAGAATTTTGTTTATACATTCATCATAATAACTCTATGAACATCAAACAATTATAAATCATTGTTTAAATAAGCAATCAATAATGTATACAATGCTACCATCTGTATCAAAATAAACTAACAAATAAAACCTTTAAAAACGGTTCCATAACTATCCATGTCGATTCACTGTGTAACTGCTCTTTGACAAACTACCATCTTGGTCAATTTTAACTCAAAACTAAAAGTAACTTACAAATCCCAACTACACAAATAAAATTTCAACTTCTTCAACAACTTTCATAAACAAAACTTAACCCTAACCCATATTATCAATGCTCGAAGAAGTGTAACAAGTCTTTGCAAATTATCAAGAACCTGTGCCATGTAAATGCTAGGGTTACTCAAACCCAAAACAATTTTCTTTTCTTGCTTAATAAAACATTAATCTTTTCATCATATAACTATTAAGAAAATATAAGAACAACAACAACCAAGAAAGATATCACCTGAAAATGACTTGCAAAATCCAAATCTTGTGTTGTTCCCTTGAACTGTGGTGATAGATAATTGTCTAGCTCCCCTTCAGTCTTCCCATTGTTCATTGCTAGAGTCGAGCTTTGTCACTTCAAAAAACCTAATGATTATTTAGGATATTCAAAAAAACTTATTATCATTTGAACCCTAAGCTTGAGACCTCATTAACCAAGCTGCAAACTTTACAAAATAACACATGAATATGCTTTATGCCCGACACCAAAAGTTCATGTTTTCCCTAAAAGGGCCAGTGACCTCTTTACACACAATGCTACCTTTTACTTGTTACTTGATGTCGAGACTTGTTGATCAGGTCCATCACTTTAACTAGAACCTTTAAATATGATATGTGATTTATCACATTGAAACAAATGAAACCATAAACCTTAATAACCCTTAACTCAAAATGGTGTCCACTTTATCACTTAGCATAGTGAATAATCATTATTTCCATAGTTAACAATCAAGGCATGATATGCTTCTAATCAATAATCAACACAATGATGAATACCACACAATTATGTGTCCAACACAATAAGCTCGAGAACCTTCTCAACAGTAATGAATGAAACATTCTTATCAAAGCACTGTATTATTGCTTTTGTTTATTGCAATAAAATTGACTTCATATACCTTGTGCAAAACAAACATCTTGTGAAACCATTATACCTTGTGATGCATAGTTTGAAATCTATGCCAAATCACTCTCAATGCTAACATGCTTGAATCAATTAACACAAATTTCATATTTCCAAAAATATGTCACCTGAAGGTGTGCCAAACCAATCTGGCCATGTCTTCCATATGTAGTGAATGTCATAATGTTGTCTCATAATCCCTTCAATGAATACCAATACTGTAAATTCCAAAAAAACCCTTGACATCATTGCCAAAACCAATGTCAAATGGGTCAACAACACTTGCAAAAATAAATTAAGTCAACCATAAACAAGAAAATATGAGCCTTGTAACATGTCAGCCTTTACATTCATTGGTAGTATACAAAAATGATAAAATATTAATTACATTTCTCCCAAATGATTTGGCATGACTCATAGAACATCTTCAATGAATCCTTAAACTTTTCTCAACCTTGAATTAGTGGTGCACACCACCAACATACCTTAGTCAACCTTAACCAAAACATGACTTCACAAAATGACTTGAAACCTCTGTGCAATACTAGAAACAAGAAAGATATTCATGTGCTTCATACCTTAGATACTATGAGACATGTGGAGTGTCCACATAAACTCATACAACTAAACTTTACAAGTTTCTACTAGTTCAAGTATCCAAACATATGTTTTGATAAATATTAAGCATCTGAAACTAATTGAAGAAAACTATCACTTTGAAAAATGAACTTGTGGAGCACCATATCACTTGAAAATTAAATATAGCATGCATTAGACATCACTAAGTATTCCCTCAAAACCTCTTGGCCAAAACTTCACATCCAAAGGAATGTGGAGCATTCCAACAAGCCTTCTAAACCACTTTGCTCTGTCATAGTACAAACTGGAACTTTGTCACTTCTAACTTTCACTGCAAAAGGGTTATTGACATGAAATCTTAAGGATGTGGACCAAAATACTATGTTTATTCCTTAGAGTATACACTGTGAATGCCTGAAACAAAACTTCTACAACTTTTCACTGAGTGTGGTACACCAAACTATAAAAATATCATTACAAGCATACTGAAAACACATTAAGACATGTGTACCCACCTCTGCATCATACATAGGCATCAAGTTGACTACTAATCTTCTATACACTACAATTTTGACCTCCACCATTAGATATCTTTGCATACACCATTAGATACCTCTTCATACTAACAATATTTGGAGCATATACAATCTTAAACACACTTTTGGCATTAATGAAAACCAAGATTATCAAGTTGCAACATCTCCTTATGTAATTGTTGATGCTTTTGTCACATTGGTATAAATAGTACATTGGGGTTATTAAAAATCATGCAAATTCATAACTATGAGTATAGGTCTTTCTTTTAAAAAATTTAAATCATGAAAAAGGGGACAACTCACCTTCTTTTGGGGGGTATTAGGCACCAAAGCAAAGAAAAGGGAAATAATTAAAGAGAAAAAGAAAAGTAATAGAAATTTTTCATTCTTTTCACTCTACGTTGATTTTCCTTCCTAAAGGTTTAGGGCATGTTGCATGAAAAGGATAAGGGTTTTCTATTGCTTGGCATTGTTTAATTCCAAAGAATCTCATGGTATGGTGTGAGACCAATAGTTGGTTGCTCCAAATCACACCCATATTGCAAAAAATAGAAGGAAGAGTTATCCATGTTTCCAAATATAGAGAGTTTCAAGGAGTTCATCTACACCTCCATCTGTTGCAAAATTTTCATGTAGTTTCATTATGATAGGTACACCCATGTTGTTGAAAATATTTTACCTTGTTGAAGCATCCAAGACTGTCTTCAAATCTATAAGTTTGTTTAAATTTTTAAGGTTAATAGGATCCTCTAGATATATTTTCTAGCCTTAGATTTCTTTAGGAAAACAAGTATATCCAATGACATGATGTATGAAGAATCAATTAAAAAGATATCAAAATACCCTACTACTATCAACATGAAAACCCTCATGGTAAACCATGTTAAAACCCCTATCAAGATTATGAAAATCCTTGTCAAAAAGTAAGTACTCTAGCGACAATGATAAATCCTTTCACCCATCCATTAAAGAGTAATGAAAAGGATATTTCACAAAAAGAAGATCTAAATATATGTTAGAGAAAGATAGAGATAAATAAAGGAAGTTGATAGTGGGAGAGTGAAAGAGATAGAAAAGGTCAACTTTAGTGCTAAAAAACCTTGATGACAGTATGTAAAATTTTTGTTTGCTAATGATAGAGGAAGAAAAGGTTTACATGTTTACAAAGGATAGTCACAGTGATGGGAGGTCTATTATAGCATACTAAGTACTACAATTTGAGATATATATGATGCATGTGTGGGAATTCAATCAAGTGGTGTTAAATGTGAGAGAGGTTTTGAAAGTGAGAGATGATAGTCATCATGAAGATTGTGAACATGTATAACTATAGACTGTTTGGCAAGGTTTTATAGGGAATTTTGAGATTTAAGTCACAGTCCAAATGATAGTGGTAAGATAATAGTGAAAAATTGAAGGATATCATAATATAAAGAGTGCAAAGGTGATGCTAATATTTTCATGACACAAATATCTCTCTAAAATATTAATGAATTTCCTTAGAAAGATAGGATAGGGATATACTAGCTTCTATAAGCTTCATGTGATAGTCAAAAAATGTTGTAGAATATAATTTTTAAAGGTGGTTGATAGTCTTCTATGACAATCCTCTATAAATGATATAAGGGATAGGTCAAATGACAGACTACACATGCATTAAGTGTCACAATTATAAAAGGGAAGCCCTAGAAATAAATATTTTGTTCATGAATGACAAAAGCATTCCAAGAATCACTATAGTCCAATATATCAAAGTAATGATGACAATTTTGTAAACCAAGAAACACTAAAAGTAATAGGTTAAAGAATAACATGTCATTATTGCATGAAATTTGTCAATGATGCAATATTCAAAGAGAAATACATTATGGTAATGTTATAGGAATTTATTTGCATAATAGTTAAAAGGTTATGTGTGAAGGGTTGATAAAGATGGAGTACAAAGAAATTTCTTATTCAACCTCATCACTCTATGAGGTTTTAAGTGTTGGAAGTTTGGAGATGTTGGAGTTATTTGTGAAGTTGCTTGGGTATTTTCATGCTTGGGTGTTGTCATTGATGTCAACCCATTGTATGAAGAAAGTGTTGGAATGTTGTTGGTGTTGATTATATCAACCCATAGCATTGGAGTTGTTGGAAGTTTGGAGTTGTTGGTATTGATGTCAACACATGTTGGTGTTGTCATTGATGTCATATTTCAGTATAGTTGCAGAGGTTGTTGGTCTGACTTATGCTTGAGGAGATTTTTGTAGTTAGAGAATTTTGCATGTTGTATATGCTATAAATGTGTTTTAGATATGTTATTAATGTTGCATAATTATTTGGGTCACTTGGTTTCCAAGTGCTTTTGAGAAAATTTGAATAAAAGAGAGTTCAATGTGATAGAGTTGTGTTCAGTGTTTTGCTCCGCATTTCTTCATGGTTGAAGATATACCCATGTGGTTTGGACATGGTGATTGGAGTTGTTCAAAGATGTTATATCTAGAGTTTCAAGTTCTAGATTGTATCACAATGGAAGATGTGTTTGATAGTATGTTTGTCTAGTGAAACAAGGTGTCTAGGAGAAATGAGATTGCTCTGCATTTCTCCATAGTAAATTTTCTAGTGTTGTAGATATAGTAATGTGCTTTTAATGTTTGTATTCACCTTCCCTTAAATTTTTAGGTGTTGAGTTGTTCCGCAAAGTTGTCTCGTGTGTTGGATATTTATGCTAGTTTGCCTAGTTGCACAAAATGAAGGTGTACGTTCTTGAGTCTTAGGTGGTTATAGTAGTTGTGGTGAATATTTTGATGATGTGGAATATTATGAGATGTTATATGAATATTGTGGAGTTTTTTTGTGTGGTCTGCAAGATGTTTCCAAACCTTAAGAAGTATTCTTTGAGTCGCTTGTTAGTGTTAACACAAGTTTGGCCAACCTAGCATGCTAGCACTAATTGCGGAGGATAATTGGTGATTGAGGAAGTGTAGAGAAGAACTTTTGTGTATATTTGGGTCCCAATTGAGTAGTGGCATGGTTTGGCTTCACTTATTTATATTATGGAAGTTTTTAGTGCTGACCTATTTGGTGTTACATGGTTGAGGTATATATGTGTTTCCTTAAGACCAACCTAATTGATATTGTTTTAGGTTGTGGAGGGTATAAATGCAAGGAGAATTGTTGTGTGGATGATGTGAAGTGAGTGTGTGGTGCGAAAGTGATCAAGTGTAAAGATTTGAGTGTGAGCCCTAATGTCTATGAATTCTTGATGCAATGAGCATAAAATGTCTACATTTTAGTCTATTTGATGAGTTGTTTGTACTTCAATAGAACTGTACCTTCGACATATGAGAGATACATTGTTAGAAATTAAAATTGGTAGTGAGCTACCCATTTTTCTATTCTTCTTTCCTTTGGATAGCGATTCCTTTGGTAGTGAGCCATCAGAAGTGATCCTTTCTTATCTTTCTGGGTAATAAGCCTTATAGCATTTGGTGTTGCAAATAATATATTAGTGAGATAATACTCATCATGGTTTTTCCCTTCTTGGGTTTTCTACATAAATACGGTGTTCTTATGTATTTGATGTGTTTGCATTACTAATTTACATGTTTATATTTTTTTAATGCATGTTAAGAGTTTAATGGTGGATAAGGGTTTAAGGACTAATGTAGATCTAAATTCTAATGAGGGTTTTTTATGTTAAAAGTATACAACTTGTTCAACCCCCCCTCTCAGTTGTCTTGTGCATCTAACAATTGGTATTAGAGTTGTGGTTCCTAGGATAAAGCTTATCCACTTGAGGTAGATACAGATGGCACATAGGAAAGGTTTCAAAGCTCCCTTGTTTGATGGAACAAATTTTACCTACTAGAAAGTTAAGATTGAGTCTTTCTTAGTCTCGGATTTGGTGTCTAGTAGTCTGTTGAAAAAGGTTATACTATGCCTACAAATGGACCATCAATTGATGATGAGATCAAGGAATATGAAAAAAAATGGAAAAGCAAGGAATGCAATCCTAAGTGGTCTTACTAGTTCAGAACTTGTGAAGGTTATGAGCTTCAAATCTGCTAAAGATATCTAGAAGAAGTTGGAAATTATCAATGAAGGATATGACAAGGTTAAACAAGTGAAGAAGCAAAACTACAAAGCCAAATTTGAAACCCTAAGGATGTTTGAAGATGAAGATATTACTGCCTACATGCTCAGATTTCATGAAGTTATCAATTTCATCAATGGTCTTGGAGGAAAGCTGGAAGAAAGTGATATTGTGAAAAAGGTATTAAGAACTCTTCCTAAAGCTTATAGTCATAAAGTTTCTACTATTGAGGAAGCTCAAAATATGGATAATTATTCTAGAGATAAGATTTTTGGTGCTTTAACTTCTTTTGAAATGAGAGAGTTTGTTCAAGATACCATAAGAAAAGAAACTGCTTTTAAATTCTACAAAGTGGAAAAGGATGATGGATCAGATCCAGATGATCTTGATGAGATGGAAGTAAACTTTGTGAGGAGATTGAAAAAGGGTAATGGAAAATACAAAGGTAAGCTACCTTTCAAATGTTTCAATTGTTTAAACATAGGTCATTATACATCTAAATGTCCAATCAAAGTTACTAATGACAAACAAAAGGATCATAAGGGAAAATTTGTCAAGAAGAGTTATTATGTTGAAAAGGATATTGGTGTTTCTGATGATAAATAATTAGTTTATCTAGATGAAGGAAGTGGTGAATGCTTGTTCATGAATTTAAATGTTGAACTAATTCTACTGATCTTGAAAGATGTGTGAAGGAAAGTACTTCGAAAATAAGTCATAACACTAAAGGAATTATGCTGACTATTTTTCATGCTAAAGAGGGTAATAGTTACAGGATCATTGATAGTGGATGCTCAAATCATATGATAAGAGTAAGTTTGTTAAGCTTGAAAAGTATGATGGTGGTCTTGTTAATTTTGGTGATGATACATCTAGTAATATTTGTGGAAAAGCTTCAACTAGTTTTGATGGAAAGCATAATACAGATGATGTTCTTTATGTCAAGGGTCTTTGACATAATCTTCTAAGTGTAGGAAAAATGTGTAGAAAAGGATACAATCTTGTATTTAAAAATGGTGACTATGAAATTAAAAAAGGAATCTTTGGTATTCTAGTTTTTGTTGGAACAAGGATACGCGGTAATGTCCATCAACTCAAAGGTAATGGTGCAAAGTGATTTATGTCTCAAACTAATGAAAGTGGGTGATGACATAGATGAATGGGTCATATTAATTTTAATATCCTATTAAGGATAAGTTCTATTGATACTATGAGATATTTTACAAAGATTACAAATCCTATCAATGTGAATCTGCAAAGAATGTCAAATTGGAAAGCAAACAAAGACAAGATTCAAGATAAAAGAATATTCTATCATAGGTCCCTTGGAGTTAGTGCATACAGATCTATGTGGACCTACCATAATTAGAAGCTCATGTGGCGAAAAGTATTTAATGTTATTAATTGATGATTATTCTAGAATGGCTTGGGTTACATTTCTCAAAGAACATTCAAAAGGTCTAGACAAGTTTAAATCATTTAAGGCTATGGTTGAGAATGAAATGAATCTAAAAATCAAATGTTTGAGATTTAATAGAGGTGGTGAGTTTACTTCAAATAATTTTAACATTTTTTGTAAAGATCATGGAATAAAGAATAGCTCAGGAAGAAACTAGGACAATGATGAAGGAAGCTAACCTTCTAGATTTCTATTAGAGAGAAGCAATTCATATTACAGTCTTACCTTCTTAACAAAGGTCAAGCAAGAGAAAACAATTCAAAAACTCCCTATGCGATGGTATGGTAAACCCCTTATGTTGCAAGGTGTGCACCCTTGATCTCCTTGTGTTGTATAGTGTAGCACTTGGGTTCATGGCATGAATTAACCGACTCTCATGGATTCATTAACTCTGGTGGTTGTATCGGGAATTAACAAGTCAATCTTTCGATGCAATAACAACAATCTATGCACAAAAATTGGTACCAAAGCTTGGTTCCTTGGAAGAAGCTTAACCACTTTGGGAAGATCTTGGAGATTGAACACATGGCTATTAGAAGATTTCCTACTCCTCTGAAAGAGATACCTGCTACTGGGTTTATAGAAGAAGAGTGCATGGTTGACATGAATGGGGAAATCAAAATAGCCCTTGAAGATTTGGAAACAACTGAAAGTGAGAACAAAAATTTGAAGGAAAATTTCAAAGAAGCAAATGAATGTATCAGAAAGTTGAGAGAGAAAATCAAGAAGTTTAAGGAAAGACATAAGGAGGTTAATGAGCAGTTGAAGCAAGCAAATGAGAAAATTACCAGTCTAAAAGTGCAAGTCGAAGAAGGAAAGAGAGTTGAAGAATGTCTAAATGCCAAAGTGAAGAAAATCTGAAGAATGTTCAAAACTTGAAGAAGTTGTGACCTTGAGATCAAATCTTGAGAAAGCAAAGAGTCATGAAGACAAATTCAAGATGAGTTCTACAAAGCTTGATGAAATGATTGCAAACCAAAAAGGATCCAAAGACAAAGAAGGATTAGGTTTTGAGATAGGTGAAAGCTCAAAGACAGATCAAACTCCAAATTAGGCTGATAAGAAGACTAAGGACAAAAAGAGAAAAGGTAAATTGGTTTGAAATCAAAGGAGACACGTACCTTATAGACAAATAAATGAGAGAGAAATTCATTAATGCATGTTATAGATAAATTATTTTATTAAACAAGTCATCAATACATATCATTGATAAATAATTCCAACCTAAAATTGGTAAAAAAAATTATTTATAATTCACATTCATTTTCCATCAAAAAGACATTGAGAAATGAATTATCTTTTTCTTATATATATATATATATATATATATATATATATATATATATATATATATATATATATATTAATAAACTATAAGACTTAAACTTCAACACTATATGCATTATAGTTAGAACCACTAAACCACTAAATGACCAAATTACTTAAATTGTCTTTTTACTTTCAACCTACCTTGAGTGATGTAGAAAACTACATCAAGCTTATAATCTTATTTCCAAGATTTATAGATTTTACTTTATACTACATGTTATTCTTTTTCTTAATGAAACAAATGTAATTTTAAGACATGGTTCCATACCACCTACTTTAAGAAAAAATAATTACATATTATATTATAAAATCTTCATTATGAAAATTATGAGAAAATAATGATATCAATCAAACAAAATCAACCTTAGATTCATGTGAACTACATGCATGCTTAAGTACATTTCTTTTAATATATAATATTTTCATTAGAAAAAACTTTAAAAAATAATGGGGCCTACATAAGAATTCATTTGAATATATTACTCAATTTGATAAAGTCTTGACTTTTATTTGTTTGTTTATCATGAATTAAATAGTATAGGAAATAAATAGTCCAATGATGGTCTTTCTTTAGTTATAGGACAATGAGTAAATTGGAACCTTGGATAGATTTGCATTATCTCTTGTGCAATGATCTATATATGATTGTTAGTCTATCTTTTGTTTTCTTTTAGAATTTTATTTTTGTTGGATTTGGGTTATGGATGTGTTGGTACATATTCTTATTTTTTTTATTTTTTTGGACCCCTTTTGGCTTCCTTTCTTTATGCCTAGTGTTGTTATACATACTTCACACAACATTTTCTAATGCCTTGTGCATCTAAATAATGTAACTTATTTGTTCTTAGAACAAAAGTCATTAATACATGTTATAGATAAATCATTTTACTAAACAAGTTATCAATACATATCAATGCATAACATTGATAAATAATTTCAATCTAAAATTTGTAAAAATAAATTATTTATTATTCACATTCACTTTCACTTAAAACAACATAGAAAAATGAATTATCATTCATATATATATATATATGAATTTTACATTAATAAAATTTAAGATTTAAACCTCAACACTATATGCATTACACTTAAAAACCACTAAACCACTAAACGGTCAAATTACTTAAAATGTCTTTTTTACTTGACCTACCTTGAGTAATGTAGAAAAATGAATAAAACATATAATCTTATTTCCAAGATTTATAGATTATACTTTATACTACATGTTACTCTTTTTCCTAATGAAACAAATGTAATTTTAAGACATGGTCCCATACCACCTACTTTTAAAAAAACTAATTACATATAATATATAATCTTATTATTATGAAAATTATAAAAAAAAATGATGTTAATCAAGGTGAAATCGACCTTAGATTCATGTGAACTACACACATGCTTAAGTACCATTTTTTTAATATATAATCTTTTCATTAGAAAAAACTTTAAAAAATAATGGGGCCTACATAAGAATACATTTGAACATATTACTCAATTTGATGAAGTCTTGAATTTTGTTTCATACAAACATGTTTATCAAGAATTAAATAATATGGGAAATAAATAATCCAAAGATGATCTTTCATTAGTTGTAGGACAATGAGTAAAGATGGGAACCTTGGATTGATTTGTATTTTCTCTTGTACAATGCTCTATATATTATTGTTAACCTATCTTTTGTTTTCTTTTAGAATTTTATTTGTGTTGAATTCAGGTTATGGATGTGTTGGTACATATTCTTATTTTTTCTTATATTTTTTGGACCTCTTTTGGCTTTGTTTCTTTATGCCTAGTGTTTTTATACATACTTCACACAACATTTTGTAATGCCTTGTGCATCTAAATAATGTAACTTGTTTATTCTTAAAACAAAATTTGCATTTTTTTCTTCAGAAAACACACACACACATACATATATTTCTCTCCAATTTTAACATGTATCTTGTAGACAAATAAATAAGAAAGAAAGTCATTAGATAAATCATTTTACTAAACAAGTCATCAATAAATATCATTGATAAATAATTTAAACCTAAAATTTGTAGAAATAAATTATTTATTAATATTCACATTCACTTTCACTCAAAACAACATAGAAAAATGAATTATCATTCATACATACATTCATACATACATACATACATACATACATACATACATACATACATGCATGCATGCATGCATGCATGCATGCATACATACATACATACATACATACATACATACATACATACATACATACATACATACATATATATATATATATATATATATATATATATATATATATCTTAAAAAAATTAAGACTTAAACCTCAACACTATATGCATTACACTTAAAAACCACTAAACCACTAAACGACCAAATTACTTAAATTGTCTTAAATTTACTTGACCTACCTTGAGTGATGTAGAAAAATGCATCAAGCATATAATCTTATTCCAAAGATTTATAGATTCTATACTAGATGTTACTTTTTTTCTTAATGAAACAAATGTAATTTTAAGACATGGTCCCATACCACCTACGTTTAAAAAAACTAACTACATATTATGATACATAATCTTTAACATTATGAAAATTATTAGAACATAATAATGTCAATCAAGACGAAATCAACCTTGGATTCATGTGAACTCCATGCATGCTTAAGTACATTTCTTTAAATATATATTTTTTTCATTAAAACAATGGGGCCTACATAAGAATGCATTTGAACATATTACTCAATTTGATAAAGTCTTGACTTTTGTTTTATATAAACATGTTTATCAAGAATCAAATATATAGGAAATATATAGACCAAAGATGGTCTTTCTTTAGTTGTAGGACAATGAGTAAAGATGGAAACCTTGGATGGATTTGCATTGTCTCTTGTGCAATACACTATATATGATTGTTAGTCTATCATTTGTTTTATTTTGGTATTTTATTTGTGTTGGCTTTGGGTTATGGATATGTTGGTACATATTGATGTTTTTTCTGATAATTTTTGGTCCCTTTTTTACTTATTTTCTTTATGCTAGTGTTGTTATGCATACTTCACACAACATTTTATAATGCCTTGTGCATCTAAATAATATTACCTATTCATCCTTAGAACAAAATTTATAATTTTTTCTTTAGAAAACACACACAAACATGTATATGTGTATGTTTAAGAAAGTAATATATACATTCACACATACATACATGCATACATACACATGTATACATACATACATATATACAAAACCATGTGGCTAGAAAAATATTGTACCAAAAAGATTACTCACATGGTGGACCCTTGTACTAAAAAGGTTACCTTGTACAAAAGATTCCCACATGTAAAAATTATTTTGTCCACTATCCAAAAAGTAAAGATAGACAATATCTAGGGAAAATATTCTAGTAGATATTTCTAGTCCTCTCCATAATATAGACAAATAAATAAAGGTTTTTGAGAAAATCAAGGACTGACAATGTATGCCATATGGCAAGATAATCCTCCTTCCATTTTCTAGAGATATGACCTAGTAGAATAGGTAAAAGGTTTTGGTGACCGGATGTCCAGGTCATTTGAAGCCTATAATTAAGGCCCCAAGAGCTCATTTGAGGCATTCCAAGTTAGATTCTAAGTTTCCATAGAGTCTTAGAGTCTTAGAAGGTGAGTCTTGAGCCTTGTCTAGAGTCCATAAGTCTAGTGGTCTGGTGGTCATCATATCAGACGTATGCTCTCTCCTGCACTTCGAGCGATATGGATGATCAGAAATCTAATAGTGCCAAAAGAATATATGTAATATCTTCTAAGTTAATGAAAGCATTTCATTTCTGAAAATCTTTGTTCTATCTTAATGCCTTACTATCAAAATTGTGCTTCAATTTGAGTTCGTATCAGAGCATTAGTGCTTATTGTGTCATTGTTTTGGTGTCAATACTATATCCTATTTCTTTTTAAAATGGTATCATATCCTGGTTCCATTCAAATTGGTATTAGAGCCCTAGGTTCAGAGCCATTATTCAATACAGAGTCAAGTTTCTAATGCATGTGTAATAACAGATCCATGTTCTATTAAGATCTAGTCATAGTGAAAGTTTATCATAAAGAGTCATATGTTGGTAGCCAAAATAAGAGTGTGAAGACTGAAAGATCGAAGGTAGAGACACAAAGTAGCTGTGGAGTTGCAGTAAGGTCGTAAATCCTGTGTTGAAGATGAAGGATAGGCGTGGAAGGGTGAGCAGTAAGACGGTAAAAGTAGCAGTGAAACGATCTGCGAAAAGTTTCAGTAAGTCCTAAAACTCTTCAATGGCAAGCCAAAGATCTCTTAATGGAAGTTCTTCGCTTCCATCTATTATTCATAATGTGTTTGAAGATAAAGAAGAATTAGTTAATTGCAAAGGCAATTTTAAGTTTCCAGATATTAAGATTTCATATTTGTATCCTAAGAAAGGCATAAAAGCTAGAACTATGGATTCAGTTAGGCAATCTGAGCTTAATCTTTGAGTTTCAGGAGAAGGAATTTTCCCAGTATACCTAGCTTTCCTATTGCCTAAAGATATCAAAAGATGGAAAGATAAAGGATTTTTTCATGTTCATTTCTCATATATATTGATATCATTATCCACCCACATTTCAACTATGATATAGGGGCTGATTACTTTGCTACCCTAATAGACACCCGTTGTCGACTTTGGGATCAAGCTGTGATTGTTGAATTTAGGGGTAGGTTGTCTAGAGCCCAATAAAATGATGAGACAAAGGGTGGAGATGGACGAATCTCTGTGCATCCAAATTTCAAAATAAGTTTAGATAATAAGTATGTATAGTATGCATATTTTTTTTTACTTCAAGTTAAGGGTATAATTCTTTAGCCAGAATCTTTCTATCCCACTATAGGTTGACAATGCATATATAGGTTATTGAATACTGTGTTTCCTCCTTCAAATTTTCCAGTGGGGGTATCCTTTCTAGAAGGCAACTACAATGTTCTAGAATTTGGAAGACATATTGATCATACTGGTTTTGATATAGGATTTCTTGTGATAGAAAGACTTATTAACCAGTCATCTGCACCCAGATTCTAGAATCTACCAGTACCCTCCAAAGGTCTATTTTTGGAAAAACCAAAAACACAGTCTAGAAGAGTGTCAAGTATAGAATTAATATCTTTACCGGAAGAAACACTCCTTGAGAAACCTGTAGCATCAACCAGTGATAGACCTAGTTTATCCCATATATCCAGGTCTCATTCTTTATCAAGACATGTTCCAAGTTCTAACTATAAACCATACATTGATTACAATACTGAAGAAGCCATAGGATCTTCTCATCACCTCTCATTTAGGCATCATCCCTCCATAAATCCATATCCCGCTAGATCTTCTTTAGCTACGTCAATCGAAAATTGGCATTGACTCCTAAAGAAGATGAACAACAAGGAGATAAAGGAAAAGGGATAAAAATTACCAAAATGGGAGAAAAGAGTTGTATGCTAAGATAGTGTCTCCCAAAGTAACGCCTTCCAAGAGCAGGCACTGAGAAGAGAAATAAGTATAAAATAGAGGCTAGTGGTGTTGAAAAAGAAGTTGTTGGCTATGAACCAGGAAAATGGCCAACCCCATAAAATTTTACTGTGATAAATTCTGATAAGAAGTTATGGGGAAGATATGAAGCCAGACTTCATGTAGAACTTGGAGAAAAATAGAACTTTGAGGCCCAAAGAAATTGGATGGCCCAGTGGATGATATCTGCTCAAGATAATCTGGATGATATGGCTATAGATATTAGAGATTTTGCAAGTACTAATGTTATTAATTAAGAAAAATTGGCACATATTACTCAAATTTAGCATAAGATGGAATCTTCGGTCTAAAAAATAGAAAGACAGACTTCTTCTTTATTGAATGAAAATTCTAGTCTAAGTTATCAATTGAGGAATGTTCAACAATTAGCTCAAGCAATGGCATCAGCTCAACATAATCATGAAGAAAATAGAAGAAGAAATTCTAAATATAGTCAAGCCTTACTTGAGTCTGTGGCTAAAAAGTTGGAAAAGATAAGGAAAGTAGCAAAGAAAATTAGAAAGACTCAAACTGGCCGAGAAAGCTCTTCAGAAGAAGATGGTCAAAAGAACCAAAAAGGGAAAGCACCAATTGCAATGAGCAAACCCGAAAAGTTCATAGTTCAGAGAAGAAAGAGTTTATTCTCTAATGAGAAGGAAGAAATTACTAATTCTTCTCTAAGATTTTTTGAAGTATCTTCTTCTACAAAGACTACTATTTCAATGCCAAAAATCAAAGAGCATAGTTTAATTATTCAAGAGCATGAAAGAGATTGGTTTCAAGAACTTGGCATTCCTATTGAAAATGAAGAACCAAGTTTTGTAGATGAATCAATGTTCTTTCCAATAGATCAGTCAACATGGAATATTTCTACCTTAGAATGGGAGCAAAACTAGGAGCCAAATATAAGAATAGAGCCATAACAAGAATCAGAGTCAGAGCAGAAGATGCAGACAAGACCAGAACCAGAATGGAATACAGGATTAGAACCAAGGTATGACACATATCCTGACGGAGAAGAAGATTATCTGATTGAAGAAAATTCATTACAAGAACATACTGAAGATCTCAATCATGTAGATAGCTTAATTTCTAATCAGTCTTTAGATCAGTCTAGTTGGTGTCCTAAAGTCCTTTGTAAACCAATAATTAGTGTTAAATTAGAAGGTTAGTCTTTCTGCACTTTTAGATACAGGATCCACAATTAGTATTGCCCAAAGTCATGCTTTGCCATATGTATATTGGGATAGCCAACAGATTGCAGTCAAAGGGTTTGGCAATATCAGAGCTATGCAGAATAAAGCTACTAATATCCTTGTATATATAGATGACTTTAGTTCTCTTTGTAATTTCTAGCTAGATAATAGTATAGATACTGATATCCTCTTAGGTTGGGATTTTTTGAGTCAATTTGAACCATTTTCATTTCTTCAGACGGGGGTAATATTGGGAAATCATAGGAAAATCAAGTATCTTAATCCTCCATAGAATATTGAGTCTTTCCAAGTCATTGGAAGGTTTGATATGAATGAAGATCCTCAAGATTCTGATATTTGGAAAATCAAAGATCTTCCTGAAGGATGTCAGAGAAATATTTTAGAAGATTATTTCTTCTATAATCTAGTGCCTATATTTCAATACCAAGGATGGGGATATATTCATGTTGTACTAGGTATGCAGCAGATCCATATCTTATCTCCACTAATTACAAAAGGCCAATTAATTGTCTTAAAGCACTTGGTTAGATAGTATAAGGAGGTTCATATTATCTTCAGTTGTAGAGATATTATGAGACATTTTCCATATGAATCCCACCAATTGCAGGACTTAACCACAATATTTAGTTCATTTTGTAACATATTGTTATGTCAACTTACTCCATTCAAATCTAGCACTGAAGAAAATACTCTAATATTCATATTAAATTTAGTGGTCCATTTCCCATATAGCCAACTTGAGTGGATAATACGACATGAGGATACGAAGATTATTGGAGAATGGTATGATTTAGTCACATGCCAGTTTGCTGCCAAAAAGATAAAGCACTACTATTCATATCATTACCTGGTTGATTTCGAGAATATATTTCGACAACCTAACATTCATCTTTTACCAGAACTTGGAAGATGGCGTATTCTTTATGGATAGGAGAATGGATGAAAATTTAGCATGAAGAGTATAATTTTGTAAATATTGTAAATAAATAAGCGGTGGCATATTTCAACTAGCACAAGGGCTTGCCTATGTCATGATGTCAGCCACATTAAGATTTGGCAATAGGATGCAACCCTATTTTAAAAAAGCAAGATCCATGTAGCCACTTACAGGTGTTAAGTGGGTCATTCTCACTTTACGGTGTCATAAAAGTGAAAAATAAATATTGTAGATAAATAGTATGTCTAGGATAAGGTCATGGTAGAATAAAATGGCTAGAAATATTATGGAGAACGTAAAAGTAAAATGTTGACACAAATTCAAAAGGTGAGGAAATTTCTAGACAAACCCATGTGGCTAGAAAAATCTTGTACCAAAAAGATTACTCACATGCTGGACCCTTGTACAAAAAGGTTACCTTGTACAAAAGATTCCCACATGTAAAAATTATCTTGTCCACTATCCAAAAAGTAAAGATAGACAATATCTACGAAAAATATTCTAGTAGATATTTCTAGTCCTCTCCATAATATAGACAAATAAAATAAAGGTTGTTGAGAAAATCAAGGACTGGCAATGTCTGCCATATGGCAAGATAATACTCCTTGCATTTTCTAGAGATATGACCTAGTAGAATAGGTAAAAGGTTTTGGTGACCGGATCTTCAGGTCATTTGAAGCCTATAAATAAGGCCCCAAGAGCTCATTTGAGGCATTCTGAGTTAGATTCTAAGTTTGCATAGAGTCTTAGAGTCTTAGAAGGTCAGTCTTGAGCATTGTCTAGAGTCCATAAGTCAAGTAGTCTAGTGGTCAGCATATCAGACGTATGCTCTCTCTTGCACTTCGAGTGATCTGGATGATCAAAAATTTGATGATTCCAATGCATATATGTAATATCTTTTGAGATAATGAAAGAATTTTCTATTTCTGAAAATATTTGTTCTTATTATTGCTTTGTTGTCTAAATTGTGCTTTCATTACATTTGGTATTAGAGCTTCTGCGTGTTGTGTCTAGTATCAGTTCTAAATTGGTATCAAAGCTTGTGTGTGTTGTTCTTGGTTCCATTCTAATTGGTATCAAAGCTTCCATGTGTTGTTCTAGGTACCATGGTTTCTAAGAAATAGCATGTCAAAGTTTTCTACTTTTTGGCACTTAGGGCTCTTAAGAGAAAGTCTCAACACAATGTAGTTTGGAATGATGGGGCATGTTGGGGTGTGAAATAGGACTTTTACTATTATAAGACCACCCACCTGAATGGGTTGAAATTTTTAGTTTGGCCCCATCATGAATGAAACATAAATTATGCTACATTTCAAATTATGCATTTGACACTTTTTGCAACATGTGAAAACTTGTCACCACAACCAAATGGATTGGATCTTTCTTTATATTAAAGATAGTATAAAAATTACAATGTTATCACATTTACAAAAAGTGAAGCATGAAGCTTATTATGTTGTCCTTAGGTAAGTACTATTTCTATCTGCTACTACTTCTATTTCTAAAAGCATCTATTAACTGTCTATTTCTATCATAGTATAGTTATAATTTTCTAAGGTAAAATATGTACAAAACTGATAAATTTTAACAATTTTTACTAATATTGTAGTCATCAATGTCTCCCTAGCCAACAAAAGGTGCAAGGCTAGTGTAATTTGATCCAACTTCTATTTCTTTCTCAGGTCCCTCATTGACATGGTGTTTGATATTGTTCTTCTTCATTTTTTCTTTAGTTGGTTGCTCTTTATTGTATTCCTTTAGTAGATTTTCCATCCCTTTTCACACTGGCATGTTATTGTCCTTGTAGAAGGACCAAGTGTGTTTGTATATTATCTCTAATATGTGTTGTATGTTATTGTGTTGTTGTTTTAG
The DNA here is from genome assembly GCA_007258455.2 of Sequoia sempervirens. NCBI lineage: Eukaryota > Viridiplantae > Streptophyta > Pinopsida > Cupressales > Cupressaceae > Sequoia > Sequoia sempervirens. The sequence continues at coordinate 89,105,363 of VDFB02000003.1, forward strand.
TGTCAATCCTAAATCCTATTTCATTTTAAAATGGTATCAGAGCCTAGGTTCAGAGCAATGATTCAAAACAAAACCATGGTTCAAGTCATGTTCATGCATGTTTGATAACAGATCCATGTTCTATTAAGATCTGGTCATAGTGAAAGTTTGTCATAAGAGTAATATGTTGGTAGCCGGAATAAGAGTGTGAAGACTAAACGATCAAAGGTAGAGATGCAAAGTAGCTATGGAGCCACAGTAAGGTCATAAATCCCATGTTGAAGCCGAAGGATAGGCGTGGAAGGGTGAGCAGTAAGACGGTAAAAGTAGCAGTGAAATGGTCTGTGAAAAGTTTCAATAAGTCCTAAAACTCTTCAATGGCAAGCCAAAGATATCTTAATGCAAGTTCTTCACTTTCATCTGTTATTCATAATGTGTTTGAAGATAAAGAAGAATATGTTGGTAGCAAAGGAAATTTTAAGTTTCTAGAAATAAATATTTCAGATTTGTATCCTAAGAAAGGCATAAAAGCTAGGACTATGGATTCAAGTAGACCATCTAAAGAGCCATTTAAGGACTTGTTAAAGTCTGTAGCTAAAAAATTGGAAAAGATAAGGCAAGTAGAAAGACAAAAGAAAGTAGTCCTTCAAGAAGAAAAGAAAAAAGGAAAAGCTAAAGAAGTAATAGAACCTACTAGAAAAGCAACTATTCAGAAAAGGAAAGGTTTCTCTGATAAAGATGAACATGGTATTTCTACCAAGGCCACAAGAAAGGAATCTAAAAAATATTCTAGTGCTATTACTGAAAAAGGTTGGTTACAAGAATCAAGTATAGCAAAACCAATCAATAAACATGTATTTGCAGAACAAGAAAATAAATTAGATGAAGAATCTTCTAAAAATATGTTTGCAGAATTAGAGGTCATTGAATCGAGAAAATCAAATGTAGAATCTATGCTAGTACTTCAAAATGAAAATCAATTTCTCTCTAAAGAACATTCACATAAATTTCTGGTAAATCATTGGATGGATGAAGCAAGAATCACTAAAGAAATTAATGAGCTAGTTTTTATGAATGAACCAATGTATGCACAACAAGAATCAAATGAGGAAAAGTATTATCAATCTTATGATAGTTTGGAGATTGATTCTAATGATTCTTCCATAAGTAGTTCTTTAGATAGCTTTGAAATGGTGCTTTACAAACTTCTGAAGATTCAGAGAAATATTTTATGGTCAAGATTGAGCTTGATTGTGAAAATAAAGAACAATTAATAGAAAATGCTAGATCTGAGAAATCAAGGCCACATGCTAAATCAGGTTATCTTTGGAAGATTGATCAACTTGTTAACTGCACTTGGGAAAATACTTTTGAAAGTTCATTTGATACTAAAGGTGGCATTGATTGGAATGATCTTGCAAAAGCTTTATATGCTTCTAGATTATTATCAGGAAAATTAAGACATCGGTGGAATAGACTTCTTGATAATGGACCCTCTACTCCAATTGATAAAAATCATAAAATAGTAAAAGATCTTGATATGGGTAGAGAAGATGTTTATTCTGCAGGATTTGTTCAAATGTTGTTTGATATTTCAGCAAGATTACAAAATGATGTTTCAGCAAAAAAGTATTGCTTGAATTCTTTGCCATGTGGTTTAGATCATTGGGATGAAGATTATATCATTAAAACCACAATTTCTAACTACACATTTGTTGGAATTAAAAAAAATTCTTGGCTACAAGTTACAAAAACAATATATGTTAGGAGCTCTCAATGTTAATGCAGAAGAATTTAATTCTACCTGCAATCTAATAGAATTTTGCAGCAATCCTCCTACAGATAGTTCAAAGGGATTTGCTAATATCAGGCAAGTTAATAAGAAAACTTGTAGTAGAAGTTGTAAGTGTAGGAAATGCAGCAAAAGATACACTAGAAATACTTTGCATTCCAGAGAAAGAAATTTCAAAAAGAAGATTCCATTCAGTTCAAATGTGATAAGGAGAGCTACCAAATTTCATTATAGATTAGGATTGTGGCGAATAAAGGGAGAAGCAATAGACAAGCTTGAAGATAATATCCTATGATGGGATCAAAAGTAAATGAAGCAAATCAAAGGAAAATGTCAGAATCTTACAGGACTTCAAACAATAGAAAAGATAGATTATACAGAAGAAGAAGACTCATTGTCTCATAAAAGTTTGTCTAAATCATTAAGAATTAGAAAGATTATGCTCTTGTTCCATTACTACAAAATTTGAGACAAGTGGACTAGAGGATGAGAAGGATGGTGAATTTGTTTCTTCCTCTTTACAAAATAATGAAGAAAGTTTCATACAGTCAAAGAAAGTCGAACAAGGCCATGTAACATATGCCCAGTCTGCTATAGATCCTATTTCCCTTTATTATTTTTTGAGCCTATTGTATTTTTACCATAGTTTTCTATGTATATTACCCTTTCTTAAGAAATTGTCTGAGCTTATGTCTTTCCCTGTTAAGCCTGTTATAAGTGACAAATTAGAAGGATTTAATAAGAGATTCACAACCTTAATAGATATGGGTTCTTGTATTAGTCTTGCTAAGAGTCATGTTTTACCATTGTTATATTGGAGTTAGCAGTGAATCTCTGTTAAAGTTCTTGGTGTTATGAAAACTATTAAACAAAAGGCATGTAATATTTTAGTTAATTTCGGTGATTTCAGTGCTTTGTGTTCCTTCTAGCAACAGGAGAATATGGAAACTGATATAATCTTAGGATGGGATTTCCTGAGTCAGTTTAAGTCTTTCTCATTTTTTGAGTCTGGTATAGTCTTAGGAAATCATAAGGAAATTTCATTTTAGTATCTTCCCAGAACAATCAAGTCAGTTTATATGATAGGAAGATTTGATGAACAAGGAAATATTCTCCCAGAAGATCCACAGTCTTCTGTCATACGCAGGATTAAGAAACTCCCTAAAGCCTGTCAAAGATTGATTTTAGAAGATTTTCTATATAAAAATCCAGTCTCTGTGTTCCAGAATGATGGATGGGGCAATATCCAACTTGTTCCAGGCACTCAACAAATATTAATTTTGTCACTTGCTCTTAGCAATGTAGAATTTGTGGTTTTAAAGAGTTTGGTGAGACAGTATAAAATTGCTCACATTATCTTCAGATGCAGAAATATCATTAATCACTTTCCTCCTAATTTCCATAGCATGGATGATTTAACTAGTATATTTAATACTGGTTGTAAGATTTCACTATCTCAAAAGACACCATATAAAGTTGCTTCTCCACACATGACATTATATGCTATTATATATTTAGCAATCCATTTTCCTTCGAGTCAGATTGAATGGGTGATTAAGCATACAAAGACCTCCCTCCTTGGAGAATGGTATGATCTAGATACTGGTAGATTTGCTGAAAAGAAGATCAAACACTATTACTAGTACCAATACATAATGGATTTCGACAATATATTCAATATTCCATGTATCCACCTGTTACCTGATATTGGAAGATGGCGCATCCTCGAGTGAGATAATGGATGACAGTGCAATAGCATGGTGAGAATAATTATTGTACATAGTGTAAATTATATGTGTGAAGTCGTGGTGGACCCTAATAATGTCTCATAAATAAATAAGGAGTGGCATAATTGAGCTAGCACAAGGGCTTGTCTATGTCGTGATGTCAGCCACATTAAGATCTGGCAATAGGATGCAACCCTGTTTTAAAAAGCAAGATCCTTGTAGCCACTTACGAGTGTTAAGTGGGCCATTCTCACTTTACGGTGTCATAAAAGTGAAAAATAAATATTGTAAATAAATAGTATGTCTAAGATAAGGTCATAGTAGAATAAAATATTATGGAGAAAGTAAAAGTAAAATATGGAAAAAATTCAAAAGGTGGGGAAATTTCTAGACAAAACTAGAAAAATCTTGTACCAAAAAAGATTACTCACATGGTGGACCCTTGTACTAAAAATATTATCTTGTACAAAAAGATTCCCACATGTAAAAATTATTTTTTCCACTATCCAAAAAGTAAAGATAGATAATATCTACGGAAAATATTCTAGTAGATATTTCTAGTACTCTCCATAATATAGAAAAATAAATAAAGGTTGTTGAGAAAATCAAGGACTGACAATGTCTACCATGTGCCAAGATAATCCTCCTTGCATTTTCTAGAGAAATGACCTAGTAGAATAGGTAAAAGGTTTTGGTGACTAGATCTCTAGGTCATTTGAAGCCTATAAATAAGGCCCTAAGAGTTCATTTGAGGCATTCTACATGAGCTTCAGGTGACCAGATATGAACTGGTACCATTGGCACTTTGACGGGGGAAGGAGCAGGAGGAGAAATCCATGGAGATATTTGACGCCGCTCACTAGATTCTATGGTTGATAAGATTTGCAAATTAGTAGTTCCTATCTGGGAGAGAATCAACAGAATAACTAGTAGCATACGACCACTAGACTTATGGACTCTAGACAAGGCTCAAGACTCGCCTTCTAAAACTCTAAGACTATGCAAACTTAGAATCTATCTCAGAATGCCTCAAATGAGCTCTTGGGGCCTTATTTATAGGCTTCAAATGACCTAGACATCCGGTCACCAAAACCTTTTACCTATTCTACTAGGTCATTTCTCTAGAAAATGCAAAGAGGATTGTCTTGCCATATGGCAGACATTGTCAGTCCTTGATTTTCTTAACAACCTTTATTTATTTGTCCATATTATGGAGAAGACTAGAAATATCTACAAGAATATTTTCCATAGATATTATCTATCTTTACTTTTGGATAGTGGACAAAGTATTTTTTACATGTGGGAATCTTTTGTACAAGATAATCTTTTTAGTACAAGTATCCACCATGTGAGTAATCTTTTTGGTACAAAATTTTTTTAGCTTCACATGGGTTTTGTCTAGAAATTTCCCCACCTTTTGGATTTTGTCCATATTTTACTTTTATGTTCTCCATAATATTTTATTCTACTATGACCTTATCCTAGACATACTATTTACTCACAATATTTATTTTCACTTTTATGACACTGTAAAGTGAGAACAACCCACTTAACACCCGTAAGTGGCTACAGGGATCTTGCTTTTTAAAACAGGGTTGAATCCTGTTGCCAGATCTTAACGTGGCTAACATCACAATATAGACAAGCCCTTGTGCTAGCTAAAAAGGGATAGGAATTTGTAAGATTTCTGGCAATTCTTTATATATATTATCCCAATCTTGAGATTGTGGATTGAACACATGCATTATTCTTTCAACCTCTTCTGAATATGCAATGTCAAATTCAATCCTTATTGCAAGAAGTGCAGGTCTTAATTTAATCTCCATTTCTTCAATCTTGACTTCTAGTAACCATTCCCTGCATAGTGCATAGAACTCAATTTGTGGGAAATCATAACCACTATAAGGAAAATGAGTTAAATATTGCTCCATGCATTCACTTAGGGCATAAAGTAGATTTATTTTAATTAACTCTAAAAATTCCATCATGTCAGGATGGAAGTAAATACCAACCATATCAGTATACTCTTCCACAGCAAATTGGTTGAAAGTAATGCTCCTGATGAACCCATATTTGATACACATTTTTAACAAATTCATCTTCACTTTGTCCACCTCATCCCAAATAATTTTGTGACATGGATATCAATGGATAATGGGCTTCTGATATATAGCAAATTAATGGTGCTTCTTCTAAACCAAATTTTGACGGAATGCTAATCCTGCATCAAGATCTAGAATTCCTTTTTCATGATTTTCTATAATAGACCTTCTTAGCTCTGTTAGCCATTTATCCAGGAAATAATTTTCTAGTAATAATTCAATTATCTCAATTGGGAGGAAGGGAAGAGACATCTCATACTTTTCTAAATTATACATATATGTGCCATCTGAGCGAATCCAATCTAGATTTTTGAATTTTATTCCTCCATTGTAAATGGTTGCTACTAATTCTTTGGTCAATATATCTACCAATGGATTATTTTCTCCTTTAATCCATTCTATATCAAAATCATAAGACAAAAATTCAAAAAACCATCTTGCAATTCTTCCCCGAGCTATATCTTTATTTGGCTTTTTCTTTAAGAGGTTTCTCATAGCCTGACTATCAGTTCTTATAGTAAACCTTACCGGCTTGATAAATATCTTGAATTTTTCAATTCCTTTTTTCACCGCCAAGATCTCCTTTTCAAATATGTGGTAGCTACTCTCAATATCTATAAATGTTCCTAACCGATATCCACATATATTTCTTTTCCCATTTTATTCTTCCTGTATCGACATGGCAGACCATTTATTAGAAGCATCAGTGTATAAATATAATGGTAAACCGAGAGTTGGTATCTGTAATGATGGAAAATTTTGGTATTTGGATTTTATGCATTGAACCACTTCAATTTCCTTTAAGGACCATTCTTCCTTGTCTTCCTTTAAGTGCTCTTGGATTGCTTTCCTATCTTCTGCAAGACCTTTGTAAAAAGGTGAGACATAGTTAAGACAGCCTAGAAATCTTTGTATCTATTTTTTATCTTGTAAGATATCAGGAAATTCTTGAATCATTTGTAGAATATGAGGCTGTAATTTGATGTTACTCTTGTCAAGATGCAATCCTAAAAAATCTATATGGCTAGTACCAATCACCATCTTTTTTGTTGATAGACATATTCCATGTTTCTTGATTGTTGCATATAAATCTTCTAGGTGTTGCAGATGGTCAGATTCATAATCAAAGAAAACAATTATGTCATCAATATATACTGCACAAAAATCTATGAGATACCTCAAATCCTGATCCATTCGTCTCTAAAAATAAGCAGGAGTTGTACAAAGACCAAATGGCATTACATTCCATTCATATAAACCCTATGGAATTGAGAATGTAGTTTTATACCTATCTGATTCTTTAACCTTGATCTACCAGAATCCTGACTTACAGTCAAACTTAGAAAATATTTTCTTATTAGTTGCTCTTCTGATTAAATCAACACTAAATGGAATTGGATAATTGAATGGAAGGATGATATCATTAAGAGGCTTATAATTTATGTAGAATCTCTTCTTACCTCTTTCCTTCTCAACTCTTTGATTTACTAAAAATGTTGGACAAGAGAATGGAATTTTACTAGGATGAATGAAATGCCCTTCAAGTAACTCATTCAAATGCTCATTCATCTCCTTTACTTCTGATGGACTCATAAGATATGCTGGATCATGTGGAATAACTGATTGACATTCTAGCCTTATTTGGATTTCACATTCCTCATGATCTTGTGACCAAAACTGTAATGGGTTTAAACTACAACCATCTTTTTCAAATCTTTGCCTGATTTCATCAAATAATTTTGCTAGGGATTTTGTTAGTTCTTTTACAAATTCTTTCTTTTTATCCTTACTTCTATTCTCAAATTTATGATTGACAATTTTTAATGCAAGAATATCAATTTGACCATCTTCATGTCTCAAAGAAATTTTATGCTTCCAAAACGGAAGAGATTCATACTTTGTAAGGAATAGATAACCCAACGAGACATCATCTTCTAAGTCATTATATTCAATGAAATCTGTAACAAACTTTTTTCCCATTATTTTAATATGGACATCCTGAGCATACCTTCCCATTTGAATTCCTTCTCCATTAATGGTGTAACTGTGAGGTAAATCAGGCCTTGGCTTCTAGAATTATGTAGGAATTGCATTTATTTTTGCAAGGGATCTTGAGGAACCAGTATCCACAAATGCATCCATAGGAATTTTCTTAAATCCTAGAAAGCAAAAATTAATCTTGATATAATTGCCATTATTAGCCAACAATAAAGAGCATGCTTTATCTTTACTTTTATGTGTGCTTCTATTACTATTGTTGCTATTATTATCTTCACTTTCTTCTGTTGCAGATTTCTCTTCCTGAGAGTTCAATATAAGATCCTTAATTTCTTCCATTGTAGAAGAAATATTTCTCATTTCTTTAGATTGGGTTTTGGCAAACCTTGTTAAATATGCAACACCATTTGCTAATAGATCCAATTTTTTGAATATAGCAATTAAATCAACATTATCTGGATCATACTTTTTTATTCTTTGGGAAGAATAATGCTTAGAAGAACTAGCTCTATTCTTTTGCCATGGTGGGATTTTGTAACCATGATCAAGAACTTGTGAAGATCCTTTATCCCACTATTTAAGTTGTTTTTGAAGCTCTTCCTTCTTTGTTTGGAGCTTCTTCATTTTGCATAGATGTTGATTGATAGCATCTCTTCTTTCTTCTCTAGTTCCTGCCATCTTGTAAGGATCTTTAGACTTCTCAATATCTAATTTTATTTGTACATCTTTCAAAGATTCTTTTAATAATGCGACCAAGAAATATTCATCTTCCTTTGATAAAGATGCTTCATATTTTGAGCTTGAAGAGGAAATATTTTTGTGTTTGTCTCTATGTTTAACCATATTATATCTTTCAGGAACTATTTATATTAATTCATACAGATCATCCAAGTCTTGAGAAACATCATGAACATTAATCACTTCCCAATCTTGATTGTAGTATTCAAACATTGCATAGATATTTGTGCCAGGATTGAGCTTTTTTGGAAAATTTGTAGCATAATGAGGTCCATTACAGATAAAACATTTTGCACCCCTGGGGACTTTTCTATTCCTTCTTTTTAGCAAAAATGGTGGAGATTTTTTGGGAAACTTTCATTTTTGGAAAGGAACAATCTTATATTTTCTTTTAGAACCATATTTTCCATGCTTTCTCCTTTTGAATGTATACCCACCCTCATATCTAGAGTCTCTTCTAAGGTGTGTGAAACACTTTTTACATTTACATGTCCTTCCACAACCCTTTTTCTTAAATTGCTTTAGATTGGTGAAGTCTTTTAACTGGTTAATTGTAGGTAAGTCACAAAAATTCTTTCAAATTGCAAGTATAATTATACTCATTTCTATTATTTTGTAATGCCCCTAAAAGACACTGTTTCTCCAATTTATAGCCAATCAAAGATTTGAGTTCTGCAAAAGTACACTAGGCTATTGTCTTAGCTTTCTTTTTAATAATATAATCTTCAGCCCATTCACCCAAACCATAAGGCAAATAATTCAAATAAATTTCTTTTGTTGTGACATCTTTAGTTTTGTCTGCAATAATCATGTAGTTTTCAAAATCAAGATTGTATTCATGAAACTTAGCCAAATTCTTAAGTTTCATTGCTTGCAGAATATTCTTAGCCTCTCTAGCTTGGTTCTCTCTATCATCACAGAATAGATCTATGATCAAAAACTTAAACTACTCAAATCCAGCTAAAAATATATCATTTTTTCCCATGTCTATTTGTTTGACTACTTCATCAATTATTTGTTCATTTTCATAAACTGTTGTTGTTGGGCCATCATCTGGTAAATTATTCCACTAGTGTCTTAATTTTCCTGATAGAAGTCTTACTGCATACAAAACCTTTGCTATTTCTGACCACTGACCAGTTCTATCAAAGAAATTTTCTAAAGTATCTGCCCAGGTACAGATTGTATCATCAGGGTCTACTATCTTATCAATATTAAGTATATAGCCTGCTATTGCGTATGGCCTTAATTGTTCAGGTTTTGCATTTTTTGACATCACATCCTTCATTGCAATATCAAATTCAACTTTTTTAATAGTTTCCCATGGTTCCATTTCTTGCAATTGATTATAATTAGTGGAATCTAATTCTACTTCTTGAGCAGAGTCATCTACAGTTTCTATTGAATATTTAGTTTCTTCAGAGATATTAGTATCAATTGTTATCTCAACAGATTATTTTTCAAACTGATCATCATCTTCAGATTCCTTGAACTAGAAAAACCAGGTTCATTCATATAGACTGTTTTTGTATTCTTTGTATCTACATTGAGTTCTTGAAGCCAATCTCTTTTTTGCTCTTGATTTGCTGAACTATGTTATTTTACCTTAGGAATTGCAGTAGTTGCTGATTTATTAGAGGATTTAACTACCTTACTTTTCCTTACCTAAGTTTCTAACCCTTTTTCATGTTTCTTCTTTTGTCTTGCTACTTGCCTTATTTTTCCAATTTTTTAGCTATAGACTTTAACAAGGCCTTAGATGGTTCCTTAGATTGTCTACTTGAATCAATAGTCCTAGCTTTTATGCATTTCTAAAGATACAAATCTGAAATCTTAATATTTGGAAACTTAAATTGCCTTTGCTATCAACATATTCTTCTTTGTCTTTAAACACATTATGAATAACAGATGAAAGTGAAGAACTTGCATTAAGAGATCTTTGGCTTGCCATTGAAGAGTTTTAGGACTTACTGAAACTTTTCACAAACTGTTTCACTGCTACTTTTACTATCTTATTGCTCACCCTTCCATGCCTGTCCTTCAGCTTCAACACAAGATTTACAGCCTTACTGCGGCTCCACAACTACTTTGCATCTCTACCTTCAATCTTTCAATCTTCACACTCTTATTCTGGCTACCAACATATGACTCTTTATGACAAACTTTCACTATGACCAGATCTTAATAAAACATGGATATGTTATTACACATGCATTAGAATAAACATGGCTCTATATTGAATCATTGCTCTAAACCTAGGCTCTGATACCATTTTAAAAAGAAATAGGATTTAGGATTGACACCGAAACAACAACACAATAAGCACTAATACTCTGATACCAATTCAAATTGAATTATCAATTTTGACAGCAAGGCATTAAGATAGAACAAATATTTTTAGAAATAAAATGCTTTCATTAACTCAAAAGATATTACATATATGCTTTTGGCACTATCAAATTTTTTATCATCCAGATCACTCGAAGCGCAAAAGAGAGCATACGTCTGATATGTTGACCACTAGACCACTAGACTTATGGACTCTAGACAAGGCTCAAGACTCACCTTCTAAGACTCTAAGACTCTATGCAAACTTAGAAGGTGAGTCTTGAGCATTGTCTAGAGTCCATAAGTATTGTGGTATGGTGGTCAGCATATCAGATGTATGCTCTCTCTTGCACTTCGAGCGATTTGGATGATCAAAAATTTGATAGTGCCAAAAGCATATATGTAATATCTTCTGAGTTAATGAAAGCATTTCATTTCTGAAAATCTTTGTTCTATCTTAATACCTTGCTGTCAAAATTGTGCTTCAATTTGAGTTGGTATCAGAGCATTAGTGCTTATTGTATTGCTATTTTGGTGTCAATCCTAAATCCTATTTCTTTTTAAAATGGTATCATAGCCTGGTTACATTCTAGAGCCTGGTTCCATTCTAATTGGTATCATAGCCTAGGTTCAAAGCAATGATTCAGAACAAAGCCATGGTTCAAGTCATGTTCATGCATGTTTGATAACATATATCCATGTTCTATTAAGATCTGGTCATAGTGAAATTTTGTCATAAGAGTCATATGTTGGTAGCTGGAATAAGAGTGTGAAGACTGAATGATCAAAGGTAGACGTAAAGTAGCTGTGGAGCAACAATAAGGCCGTAAATCACATGTTGAAGCTGAAGGACAGGTGTGGAAGGGTGAGCAGTAAGACGATAAAAGTAGCAGTCAAACGGTCTACGAAAAGTTTCAGTAAGTCATAAAACTCTTCAATGGCAAGCCAAAGATCTCTTAATGCAAGTTCTTCGCTTTCATCTATTATTCATAATGTGTCATTTCATTCACTAGTCTGATTTGCTTGGAGGAAACATAATGTTATTATATGTTCATTAAGTTGTATACAAATATTCAATTTAAATGTAATCATGTAATTTAGTAATCAGTCAAGAGTATAATACATTAGTTTAAAATCTAGTTTTATCTCTTGGGCCTACTGAGAAAAGTATCATTTTGTTTCTGTTTAGAGATTTTCAATCAATAACCATAGGCCGTTCAGTTCATAATTATCACTTAATCTATTTATTTAAATCAAAACGTCATGGAAATTATCATTCTATTCTACTCATATTTTGAAACACTCATAAATATATATAACAGAAGGGCTCGATAAGCATGTTATCGTTAAACGATAAACATGTTATCGATCAATAGTAACAACCTTTATTATACTCATTATCTCATTGTTATTGGTGTTGTCATGCACCATTTATTTAGAGAGCAAACAAAGCATGCTCATTATTTGACTCTACTAAGATTCAAAACATTTGAACGATAGGGTATATATATATATATATATATATATATATATATATATACACACATCGTATGAAAGTAAAGAAGATCCTTTAAATGCCACAAGGGGATTTCTTACAACCATCAACATGCTAAGGCCTAAAACTGGCAGCTATAAAGATATAACAACATGCTTTATTATCATTAAAGATATAACAACATGCTTTATTATCATTTATGAAATGTTATTAAAACGATTGACAGGTAGTATAACCTGGAACGATGGTATCATTCAAATCTTTATTAGAATGATGCAAGATCATTCAAATAGAATGATGTGAAATTGTTCATCGATATACATATGGAAAAACTTAGTTATTACATGCATTAAATCGAACAATGAAACATTTCCATATTGTGCTTTGAAACAAAATGATGAATAATATGGACAAAATAATCCATATTATTTTAAAAATTAAAATACGCACACACACACACACACACACACACACACACATATAACTTTAAAAATCTAAGACTTAAGTTACATCAACACTATATGCATTACACTTAAAAACCACTAAACCACTAAACGACCAAATTACTTAAATTGTCTTAAATTTACTTGACCTACCTTGAGTGATGTAGAAAAATGCATCAAGCAAATAATCTTATTCCCAAGATTTATAGATTTTATACTAGATGTTACTCTTTCTCTTAATGAAACAAATGTAATTTTAAGACATGGTCCCATACCACCTACTTTTAAAAAAACTAACTACATATTATGATACATAATCTTTATCATTATGAAAATTATGAGAAAATAATGATGTCAATTTCAAGACGAAATCAACCTTGGATTCATGTGAACTCCACGCATGCTTAAGTACATTTCTTTGAATATATAATTTTTTCATTAAAACAATGGGGCCTACATAAGAATACATTTGAACATATTACTCAATTTGATAAAGTCTCGACTTTTGTTTTATATAAACATGTTTATCAAGGATTAAATATATAGGAAATATATAGTCCAAAGATGGTCTTCCTTTAGTTGTAGGACAATGAGTAAAGATGGAAACCTTGGATGGATTTGCATTGTCTCTTGTGCAATACTCTATATATGATTGTTAGTTTATCACTTGTTTTATTTTGGTATTTTATTTGTGCTGGCTTTGGGTTATGGATGTGTTGGTACATATTGATGTTTTTTCTAATAATTTTTGGTCCCTTTTTGACTAATTTTCTTTATGCTAGTGTTGTTATACATACTTCACACAACATTTTATAATGCCGTGTGCATCTAAATAATGTTACCTATTTGTTCTTAGAACAAAATTTACAATTTTTTCTTTAGAAAACACACACAAACATGTATATGTGTATGTTTAAGAAAGTAATATATATATATATTCTCTTCAATTTTAACACGTATCTTGTGAAAGAAAGTCATTAATACATATGATTGATAAATAATTTCAACCTAAAATTTCTAAAAACAAATTATTTAATAGTCACATTCACTTTCACTCAAAACATCCTAGAAAAATGAATTATCCTCTCTCTATATATTTTATATTAATAAAATCTAAGAGACTTAAACCTCAACACTATATATCATACACTTAGAAACCACTAGACAACCAAATTACTTAAATTATTTGTTTTACTTGACCTACCTTGAAATGATGTAGAAAATCACATCAAGCATATAATCTTATTTCCTAAATTTCTAGAGTTTGCTTTACACTACATGTTACTTTTTTTCTTAATTAAGCAAATGTAACTTTAAGACATGGTCCCATACCACCTACTTTTAAAATAACTAATTACATATTATAATATATAATCTTGTCATTACAAAAATTACAAGAAAATAATGATACCAATCAAAAGACCAAATCGGCCTTAGAATCATATAAACTGCACGCATGATGATTCAAAAACATTTATTTTAATATATAATCTTTTGATTAAATTTTTTTTTAAAAAAAGCGGGGGTCCTACATAAGAATACATTTGAAGCCCATAGACTTCGTCTCTCGCCTTTATCATTCAATAGAAAATTGAAAAAAAAATTAAAAAATTAAAATCCATCCGTTCAAAAGAAATTGACTTTGAATGGCAGGACGCCGGCGTCCATTCTTTCCGGGAAATTTCCACGAATTTCCAATTGCTGTGTCGGCTGCCATGCAAAGTCAAAGTAAAATAGTCGGCGAATGTCACACGATTGCAACTTTAGCATGGCGGTGCCGTCATAACTTTTATCGTTTTCGACGTGCGTGTGTACAATTTTATCTTACTTGTTGACCGATTTCAGTTCCCTCCACTCACAAAATTTGATATATTGTCCGCATCCAATGTTTCTTTCTGGTCAAGATAAGGATTGTACTGCGCAAATTTGATTTACAGCTCTCTGAAAACGATGGGGAGAAAGAAACGTTTTGTATGCATTTCACAGCATTAAAGAGCGACCAGACGAGAAACGTGAATTCTCTATATAAAGTATGGGGGGCGCCTTGTTCTGCAAGTCTCACCTCTGGTTTGAATTACGTGGAAATTTGACTTCTTTTGGGTTATTCTTCTTTCTCCCCAATTAAACGTCTTCTTTCTGTCGTGAGATGGGGGAAGGCGTCCGCGTTTGTAACGAAAGTTTTGTTTTTTTCCTTTATTGTTTATTGAATCCATGGATATGGAGGATTTATGAAGGATTCTGAGATAAAGAGAGAAGACCTGGATATGTTTTCTTTAATGGTGGTGAGAGGTGGGAGAGTTTTTTGGTGGAAGAACTCTGGGAGACCTAACTGGGCATTTAGTGATTTACGGCCAGTCAGCCACTTGGCTATTATGCTTTACAACCACCATGTGAGGTGCAAATATATTAAGTTTGGCCTGGTTATGACTGTTGACTTTGGTATTTGATATAATAAAAAAAATCAGTTTTTGTGGATGTAATTAATGAAGTTGTTAGATTAAGTTGTCAAAGGTAGATCAGATTGGAAAATAAAGTCATTGGAAAATAAAGTCATTGGAAAATATGGACGATGGTTATTTTTGGATTTATTTCTGTATGGATGGAGGGTAGCTCATGGACGATGGTTATTTTTGGATTTATTTCTGTATGGATGGAGGGCAGCTCATGTTAATGGATGGAGGGCGGCTCATGCTAATGGATGATAATGAAAAATATGGATGATGGTTGTACGTTCGATTATCTTGGATTTAAATCTGCATGGGTGGAGGGCAGTTCATGCTGATGGAGCTTATAGTGATGTGTGTTAGAACTTGGTTTCGTGGGACATGAGATATTGATTCCTCAATTAATATGGATGATGGTTGCATGTTTGATTCTCTTGGATTTACCCCTGCATGGGTGGAGGGTTGTTGATGTGGACTGAGGTTATAGTGATGTGTGTTAGAACTTTGTTTCATGGGTCTCATTGAGTATTGATTCCTCTATTAATATGGATGATGGTCATAGGTTTGATTTCCTTGGATTTACCTATGCATGGATGGAGGATAGTTCATCTGGACTAAGGTTATAGTGATGTGTGTTAGAACTGGCTCTAGGAAAATTCATCGCCAGTAATTCACCGCTGAAAAATTCATCGCCAACAATTCACCGCTGAAAAATTCATCGCCAACAATTCACCGTAGGAAAATTCACCGCCATGACAAATTCACCTCAAGGAAAATTCACCACCAGCAATTCACCACTGCAGAAAATTCATCGCATTAAAACTTTGCGATTAACTTTTCGTGGCGGTGAATTGCTGGTGGTGAATTTTCCTTGAGGTGAATTTGTCATGGCAGTGAATTTTCCCACAATGAATTGTTGGCGGTAAATTTTCCGATGGTGAATTGCTGGTAGTGAATTTCCCTGATGTCGTTAGAACTTTGTTTCATGGGTCCCATCGAGTATTGATTCCTCAGTTAATATGGATGATGGTTGTAGGTTTGATCCCCTTGGATTTACTCATAGGTGGAGGGCAACTCATGCAAACAGAGTTTATAGTGATGTGTGTTAGAACTTTGTTTCACACTGAATATTGATTCCTCTATTAAAATGGATGATGGTCGCAGGTTTCATTCTCTTGGATTTACCCTTGCATGGGTGGAGGGAAGATCACGAGACGAAGGTTATAGCGATGTATGTTAGAACTTTGTTTTATGGGTCTTGCCAAGTATTTGGTTATTCTATTAATTTTTTTTTGTTTTTTTACTTTGAAATATTTAAGTTATTAAATTTGTTAGAGTGGTTTCTAATTTATCCTTGAAGTGGAATGATTTAAAACAATGTTTATTAGAGATAGCCTTGTTGCATTTCATAAGTCCCTCCAAATATTGATTTCTCCATTAAATTTTTATTTTAAAAAAAATAAATAAAGGTACATTAGATTTAATTAAAGAGGTTTTTGATTTATTGTTGAAGTGGAATGATTGTAAAAAAATATTTATTGGAGATTGAGTCTTGTTGCATGTATGGATCCAAGATTATGAAGGTTGAGGTAGAGATCATGCTTCTTAACTTCCAATTAAAAATAATATTAAATTAATGACTTCAAAATTCATAAGATTGGTAATTTGAGATATTAATTAATTTTATAAAAACATTTCTTCTTTTCTTTGACAATTTATTGTTACTCGTCTTGAAAAGAAATTGTATTGTTGGATAGCCAAAGACCTCTCTTTTGTTAGGAAAGTTTAGATTTGTTCTAAGATGCTTGTTACCATGCATATTTATTATTATTTTTGTTAGATTTTGTAATGTCTCGTTTCTAACAGTTTAATTTACTAGCTTAAAAGTTCATTCCATATTTTCATGTGAGAAAAATATTTTCAATTTAATATTTAATTTATTGGCATTTTTTTATATTTTCATAAATTGCTTTTTTCAAGGTCTTCAAAGCATTCATGGACCTAGTTTGTTCAAACAATCCTGTATTTTACATTTTTTGGTGTATTTCTTCTACAAGTCTTGTTATGCCTTGCATAACCACCCCATTTTATTCTGGAACAAAATGGGTCCCCCCTTTTTCTTTTGTTTTCTTTGCCTTTCGTTGTTGGTTTGGTCTTAGGAGTTCTTTTGTTTTCCTCCTAATTCTGTCTTTTGTTCTGTCAAATTTTGGTTCTGCTTCAGCCTGAGTTGGGTTTCTTTTTGTTAAAATTGAATCAAATAATGAAAAATGATATATTTTATATGCTTTGAGGACTAATGGAGGCATTTTTGTTACAGGATTAAATCATACCCTGATGCATTTCTAAAGGAACTCAGTTGGAAAGCTTGCCTCAGTCAGATTTAGCATAAAACTCCTGAAGAAGAAAGTCATTGAGACCCTCTTGTTGTCTTGCTGACTAGAAGTTGGTTCTGTTCACTTGAAATATACCGGTCGGCCAGACATTTTAATCATCGTTGGTTTTTAAATGTCTCCCCGACTGCTAAGGTCTCGCCAACCATTGCACACAAGGCTAGCATCGCCGTAAGATTTGGGTTCGGGGAGAAGTCTTCTCGACAGATGGAAGTCTCGGCGACAGGGGGTAGCGAAGGGGTAAAGTCTCACCGACAAGGTGGACTCTTGCCAAAGTGAAACGGCATCGGGGAAAGATTTAAGTTCGGCATGAAGTCCCGGTGACTGAGTGATGTCTCACCGAAAGGATGGTGCCTTCAGTATAAGGTTGTGCTTTCGGGGAGAAGTCTTGCCAACTGATGAAGGGTCTTGGCAAAAGTTTTGAGCCCCGCGAAAGGTCTCGCCAACCAAGCAGGGTCTCACCGAAGCAGAATGAGCTTGGGGAGAATGAAGGAGCTCGGCGTGATATCTCGCCGACTAGTGGTATTCTCGCCGACATGTTTTGTGCCTTTGGGTGTAACATGAGGGGCTCAATGTGAGGTCATGACGAGAGAATAGAGTCTCGCCGATAGATATGTGGCTACGGTAGGACTCATCGCCAAGAGTTTGCATTCGACAAGAATTCTTGCCAACAATTGGGAGTCTTACCGATAGCGATGGATTTGCCAATAGAAAAGGGATATCGGTGTGACCGATGGGAACTCGCTATGACCTCTGACCGATAGCGATTGTCTCGGCGACCACTGTGGATATCGATATGACTCTAGCAGCTCGCTATGAAGTCTTGTCAACCGTCGTATGTTATGCCGATAGCTGCTATGAGGTATAATCTCATCGGGGAGACACAATTAGTGTCTCACCGACATGTGATTCTGTGTGAACAACCTTTGACCGCCCGAGAATCTTACGTGGAATGTGTTCACCCAATCAGAGGGAGCTAAAGGTGAACCATTGGCAGTTTGACTGATTGACTGCCCCTGTGAAGGAAATCAACATAATGTAAACGACATGGAATTACTCTAGGATCAAAAGCGATGGAGCAGTTCAGTAAACAATGGTGTGAGGATCTAATGGGAAAATCTGATGCTGCTTTCAGAGGAGGTCAACATGCAAAAAGATCTAGAATAGGAAGAAGGTTGAAAGGAGGAAGAGGCCGTGAATCTCAGGGACAACTGTGGTGTCTACTGTAAAAGGTAGATAGACATTAATGATAGTGCTTTAGGGCATTCAAAGCAACTCGGCATGGAAGTTCGAAGGTGGACACAAAGGCCAAAAGTTAATGCAAGTATTCCATAAGATCTGAAGGCTTCTCCTAAGGGCGATCTGTCACCAACATGGACACATGGATGCACATTGAATGCAGCATTGACTTCATTCCAAAAAGATCTGAGGGCCGACCCTTTTTGGAGGCTGATATTTTTGTAAACCCTAAAATAGGGGCCGACATTCTTTCTGGCACGTTTTGTATATATGGCGTTTTTGCCTCTTTCAAGAGGAGTAGGAGTTTTAAAAGAGAGAGAGAGAGAGAAAGATATTTTTCAGAAATCAGTAGCAGTAGAGAAACTTAAGAGTAGCAGTAGAATATGAGTTAGATTCGACAGAAGGCAGTGATGTATCTTTCAAGTTTTCTTAATATAGATGGAAACAGTATGAAGATATAGGTTTTCTGTACACTGGTGATTGTGCTAGATTTGTAAATGTTGCTTGTCTGTTTCACTAACAGTAGAAGCAACCAGATTTAAATCTACTTCATATTGTGTTCTAGAATGGTATTCTTCTTCAGTTAATCATTTGATTTGAAAAGCTTTCAAGGAATGAAGTCTTATTCTATGTTTTGTTTAAATAATGATTTTTATTTGCTGTTGAAATTAGCACTGTGAATGAATGAAACTGTGTGTTAATCACAAGTTAATTTTGTTCTACAGTTTTAGTTAGCAATTCCTTGAAAGGTAACAAGTCTAGTTAAGTTGGATGAATTATTATTCTCTTCAGTTCCAAAGCTTTGATCTATCTTTTTCTGTTTCTTTAAAAAAAAAATCAGTTAAAGTAGGTTTGAATTTATGTTTGATTTTAGAACAATCTAGAAGCTCAACACCAGCAGGCCCCTTGAACATTATAGTTCACATCAACCACTGAGTGAAATCAGCACAGTTGAGAACCGATTACAAAGACCTTGGGAGTTAGATATCCATGTTTTATTCTTTCTCTTTCAGGAGAGAAGAATAGTAATATTCTATTTACTGTTGTTGTGCTCATCTGAACCATCAACAGGTCTTTCCAATGCATCAAAAAATTGAAGTTTTTCCCACTAGGCTAGAAGTTAGACCTCACCAAGTTGGGTACCTAGAATAAATAGTGTATTCTCATTATGGACCTTGTTTAACTTCCACTGTTTTTAATATATTATATGACAAACTTTTATGGAGGAGAACTACTATTATTCCAAAGAGGTGTTGGAATTTGGGCACCTAAGTTAGGGCCCTCAAATCTATATAAGTTAGAGGCAATTTCTTCATTTTTTACATCTTTGTCTATCATACTAAAAATTTATCACAATAGTTTGAGCCTTATATTCATCTATCTAACCGAGGATGAATCCCCTTAGATTTTAAAATCAAATGATGAAACCCAAAGATTGTAGCTGTGCTAAAATGATTTGACTTGTGAAGATTGTGGAAATATTGTAAAATAAGAAATAGCTAGTTTACATACTTAATTTATAATTTCTTAGTTAAATTATTGGTGTTACTATAAATTCTATTATGTATCAAAAAAAATTCTATGCATTTTATCATAATAGAATGACTCTTGTGCTTTATTGTATTTCTAGTTTTATATTTGTATTTATATTGTTAATCAATTTGGTGTAGTTGTGTGCAATTATGCCTTGTCAAATTACGTATTTTTCATTGTATGTTCTCACCTCACTCTCATTGGATCATGGTGATCATAAAGTGATACAAATTTTCTATAGATAATTTTATATAGGATTCGTGAGAGTTTACTTTCATATTTTAGTTAAAATCAACTGTTTGAGCATAATAATGCATGTCTTTGTTTTTGGGTGGATTGTGTGTAGATCTCTTTTAAATTATTATGGATCATATCTAAATTCTTTGCACATTTCATATTTGGTTATAAATAAAAATTATTTGAATATTCTAGTTCTGATGATATTATAATAAATTTGTGTTAAGGTCATTACAAACTCAAGGTTGTAAGGTCTCTTATCAAAAACTTGAAAAGTTAAGGTATTTCTTGTGGACTTATTCAAAGTAGGGAAAAGGGATTTCATAGAGATGCCTAGGGATTTTTTTTCGTTTCCCCATGACTCTAGAGGTCTTGGTCTCATTGATACTCATTGCCAAGGGTTTCCTTGTGTCCGAAATGGATTATCAAAGCTCTTGAAAGGAATAAGGCTTGAAAACTTATTCTAACATTATATCTCTTATAGGATTCCTCATGGTAGTTAGGCTTGGAAAAGGGATAGGCTTAAAATCTATTCTCATTATGAAGGTGGTGTAGGAGCATTCGGGTGCATGAGCAATCTTCACACAAAAATAATTGTATTTTTCCTTCTAAAACTAATTTTGTTGTGATTTTTATTTCTCTCTTATAGGCATGATTTCCAAGAACTCTTCACACCTCTATCATATTAAAAATTAATTTGTAATATATTTTGGTTAAGTGGTGCCTATGTTTTGATTTTAATGTGCTTGGCAGCTCATCAATTAAATGAATCTTCACCAAATTGGAGGAGGTAAATATCCAACACCCAAACATGTGAGTGGGAAATTTATTATTATATTATGCTCATTTTTAAAATTCCAATGCCCCTATTTTGGGTCATGCTCTTTCCCAAGTACCTAGCTGTTGCAGGAAGTGGAATAGCTACATAAGGAATGACTACCAAGAGTAACAATTTCTAGAATACCAAGTTGCAATTTAAGAGGGTTGGTCTGGTGAATTTCAATGCCTAGAAAGAGAGGGAAAAGATATAGAAAAATTAGAAATTGAATAAAGGATTCAACACCCAAGAATGAAGAGGAGAGATAGAGTTGAGATTGACATTTTTGAATATTTGAGAAACTTGAAGTATTGAGGAAGTTTATGGCATCCAGATGGAGAAATATAGAGAAGGAAGTGCCTATAGACGGGTGTGAGGAGCTTATTTGGTGTGTTTTATTGTATATTTTCCAATGTTTCCTTGTAGTTCAAATTTAGCATACTAGTTTTGAGTGTAATCTTGCTTGTAGCTTTTTGTAGATTGGAAAGACTATGTTATTGTTGCAATTTAATAATATGAACCCAATTTTCCTGCAAGAATGTCAATTATTTTATTTCTAAATTTTGTTTGTGATGAAAATTGGTTGCAAATGTCATTTTAATGGTTGGAGGTTTTTACATAGCTACAAAAATTGATACCCATTGAGAAATCTCAATTTTTTATTTGCATCAAATGGTATCAAAGTACGATTCTTGTTAATAAATTTAAAAAAAAAAATTGTTGTGGGTAGAAAAGGTGAGTGCAAACCTAAAACTATAGATAATTTGAAGAGGAGATGACACATAGAGGGTGTAGAAGAGGAAGATCACCCCAAGGAGATGATATTGTGGTTATGGAGATGCTAAGAGGAATAAAAACACAATTAGAATCCATAAAAATGACACAACAAAGAGGAATGCATATAGAAGATGTTAGTGAAGATGAAGTTGTGGAACCTAAGAATACAATAGGAGGAAGAGAGGATGAGAAAGAATATATATTCTTGCAGGTTATATCAAAATTGGGAAGCAAGCCTTAAATGGATCCACCAAAGATACAATGGGAGTTTGAATTCAGAAGAACTCATTGATTTCAAATTATAAAGATGGACAAATATTTTAATTTGGAATCCACAAAAGATAGGAATAAGGTGAAGTATGCTTGCACAAGCTTGAAGGGACATGCATCCCTATGGTGGGAGCAACTGTAAATTGAAAGGAATTTTGAAGAAAAGACGAGAAAATATAAATTCATGGAATAAAATGGTGATTAAATTTAAGGCCATATGTTTTCTAGTTGATTATCATATCAAATTGTTTAAGAGATTAGAAGTGGAACAAAAGGATTCAAGTGTTGTGGAATGCATTGAATAATTCTATAGGCTTAGCATTTGACACAGACATGTTAAATATGATGAGGAGAAGGTGGCAAGATATATCAATGGCTTATGTGTCTCAATCCAAGATTAACTTAGTTTGATTATGATGAGAAAAATAAAAGAAGCTTACCAATTGATATGATCTCAAAGAAGAGCAAAAGTTGGCAAGGAAGCAACAAGATAATTTCATAGGTAGAGGAAAGCCTTTAAGATAAAAATGACAAACAAATGATGGAAGAGGGAAACTCACAAGATAAGGAGAGTCAAGATGGCCACAAAACAATTTTAGCCCAAGTACAAGGGGAAGAGGAGATTTCCCAAGAGAAAGAGGTGAGACTTCAAGGAAGAGGTTTTTCAAGCCCGTGTGCTTCAGTTGTGGAGAGGTTCATCATAGGTCTTTTGAATGCCCATAGATACAACAAGAAGGTGAAAAAACTAATGTTGGACATACTTCTACTATAGAGGCTAAAGAAGAGGAAGAAAAATTGGACCTAGAACATGGAGAAAATCTCATATTAAAAAGAGTGCTTTTGAAACCAAATAAATAACAAGAGCTTACACAAAGAAGGATTTTATTCAAAACTATTTGCAAATCAAGGGGTAAGTGTTGTACAATAATTATGGATAGTGGTAACAAAAATAATTTGGTGTCAAATGAAATGATTGAGAAGCAAAAATTAAAGAGAAAAAAGCACCCAAACCCATACAAGGTTACATGTTTGCAAAAGGGACATCAACTTAGTAAGTGAGAAATGCTTAGTGATTTTTCATATTGGTAATTACAAAGATGAATTAATGTGTGATGTGATTCCCATGGATACCTTCGATATCCTCTTGGGTCTAAACCATAGCAATATGACTGGAAAGCTATGCACACATATGGTGAAGAAAACACTTACACTATATTCAAGGACAAGAAAATGTATGTTATGAATTTATTGACTTGGATAAGCAAAAGGAAGTGGATGACAATACATAGGTACATGCATAATCTCTAGAAAAAAATCATGAAATAAGTACAAAAGGAAGAAATATGTTACACATTTATATATAGTCCAAAGGAAGTTGATAAATAAGAATAAGAGCTAATAAAACCCATGCAAATCAAAGAATTTGCAAGAATATGGTGATATTTTGATGAAATATTTATCGAATGGATTACCACCTATGAGAAGTATGAGCAACTACATGGATTTGATTCTAGGAGAAAGCTTACCAAACATGGTAGCTTATACAATGATTCCTAAGGAGAACAAAGAAATAAATAAGCAAGTACAATCTAGTTGTTGGAAAAGGGCTTACTAATGGAAAGTTTAAGCCCATGTGTAGTACTAGAATTTTTGGCACCCAAGAAGGATGGAGAATGGTGTGTGTATAGATTCAATGTCCATTAATTTAAGATAACAATCAAGTATATATTTCCATTTCCATACATGGATGATTTGATGGATTTTTTGAGTGGAGCATAATAAGTTTTACAAAAAGTGATTTGAAAAGTAGTTACCACCAAGTAAGAATTAGAGAGGGATATAAAAGGATAACTACTTTTGAGACAAAAGAAGGGTTGTATGAGTGGCCGGTCATGCCATTTGACCTCACAAATTCTCCTAGTGCATTCATGAGATTGATGAATGAAGTGTTGAAACCATTCCACAGTAAGTTTGTAATTGTTTATTTAGATGAAATATTGGTTTTTAGTAAGGAAAAAGAAGAACATTTGAAACATGTAGGGGTTGATTTGCAAAAGTTAAAAGAAGATTTTTTTTTGGTTAACCTTGAGAAATGTAGCTTTATGAAAGTAGATTTTTTCTATTTGAGCTTTGTGATTTCAAAGGAAGGCTTACAGATGGACCCAAATAAAGTTAAGGTAATACTAGATTGGCCATCACTTAGAAATATGTTTGAAGTGCAAGGGAGTTTTCATGTTTTAGCTAGCTTCTATCAGAAATTTATCAAATAAATTAGCATTATTTGTGCTCCTATCACTGACGCGCTGAAATGGGAAACAAGAGAGTTCAAGTGGATGGTTGCAATAGAGTGAAGTTTCAATATATTCAAGGAAAAAGTAATCGAAAACTCATGTATTGGAAAATTACTAGACTTCAAAAAAATGTTTCAAGTTGATAGTGATGCGAGTGGAGCAACCATAGGAGGGGTTCTAAGTCAAGGGAGAAGAACCATAGCATACATTAGTGAGAAGCTAAATGAGACCAAGAAGAAATATTTGATGTATGATCAAGAGTTTTATGCTATTGTCTAGGAACTCAAGAAATGGAGACACTATTTGCTACCCAAGGAATTTGTTATTTACATTAACCATCATGCATTGTAACAATTTATTAATAACCAAGGTAAGTTGAATCAAAGGCATATGAAATGGGTAGAGTTTCTTCAAATTGTTCTTAAACATAGGAGTGGAATATCAAATTTGGTAGTTGATGCCTTAAGTAGAAGGTTCTTGTTGTTAAAAGAAATGAAAGTAAGTGTTATGGGTTTTGATTCAATGAAAGAAATGTATGAAAAGGATCTAGACTTTGGGGAAGCATGAGTAGTTTGTAAACTTCCAATTGAAAAAGGATAGGACCCAACAACTAGAATAATTCATTCAAAATGGGTTGTTGTTTGATTAGAGAGAAGCATATTGGAGAACTTTGTGGGCACTTTGGAGTGGATAAAAATTTGGGACAGCTAAGTGAAGGATTCAATTGACCAAGAATGAGCATGGATGTGAAAAACATAGTGCAAAGTTGTTCAATATGTCAACATGCAAAAGAAAAAAGTTAAAACACAGTCCTTATATAAGCCTTTTCCTACACCAAAGAGACCATGGGAAGAGGTGAGTATGAACTTTGTTCTTGGGATACCAAAGAATCAAAAAGGTAATGAATCCATTTTTTGTGGTAGATATATTCTCTAAAGTGGCACATCTCATTCCATGTAAGAATTCAAATGATGCAACACACATTGCAAATTTATTTTTTAAGGAAGTGGTTAGATTACATAGTTTTCCCAAGAGTATTGTTTTAGTTAGAGACTCAAAATTTATTGGTCATTTTTTGAGAACATTGTGGAAGATGTTGGAAACAAGGTTAAATTTTAGCTCGATCTATCATCCCCAAACATTTGGGAAAACAAAGGTAGTTAATACGAGTCTTGGGAATTTGTTGAGATGCTTGATAGGTGGTAAAACAAATCAATGGGATGTGGTGTTGGAAAAAAATGAGTTTGCATGCAATAACTCAGTCAATACAAGAATAGGTAAGAGCCCCTTTCATATTATTTATGGATTTAGTCCAAGAGGTGTTCATGAATTAAGGGATATTGCAAATTTGGGAAGAAAAAGCATTGTTGTTGAAGATTATGTAGAGTATTTGCATGAGTTGCACAAGGAAGTGAAGGAGAAGTTAGAAACAAGCACCAAGAAATATAAGGATCATGTTGATCTAAAGAAAAGAGAGTAGGAAATTATGGTAGGAGACTTAGTTTTATCTCATCTATGGAAGGAGAGGTTCCCACAAGGTATATATAGAAAGATGAAATGGAAAAATATTGAGCCATGTAAGGTTCTTAGGAAGTTTTTAGCAAATACATATGAGATATCTAGAGTTGTCAATCGGAGCGGATATTTCTCCAATATTTAATATGGTTAATTTATACCATTATTATGAAGAAGGAACAAGTGGGAAAGGTGAAGTTTTTTAGATATCCATTAATAGGCTCTTAGTGAGTCTAAAATAGTGTTATAAATTGGATTCTTCTATATCAAAGCAAAGTTATAAGCTTGGTATTTTAAAAATTTAGTCTTTTTTTTTTAATATTTTTTCTCCATTATTTTCTCATAAATTTTATGGGATCTAGCAAGTCCCTAATATCACATTTTTTAATCTCTTTTTTTATGAATAATTAGTATTCCATCAAGGTGATTGTAGTAATTCTTTAATTTTTAATATGTGGAATACTTTTACGAATAATGGTTTATTAACAATGGTTTGTAAATGGGCATGATAAGGGGCAGGAGGCCTAGCTCGATTGGCTAAAGCATCATATTGTAGCCAAGAGGTCACGAGGTCTAGTCTCCCCTCATCCCCATGGTACTGGAGGGCATGTCGCATCAATATCGTCGGTCATGTGAAATTTTTTTACCAAGCGCATTGCAGTTTATAGGGGGTCTACCTGATTCCTATAGTCTAAAAAAAATGGGCACATGATAAGAATATTTAGAGGATTTTTTCAAAAAAATGAGTGGGAGTGGAAGGTTTTAAGCCTTCTCTAGAAATGATGTTGAGGAAGGAGTAGATTCAAATGGTTAGGGAGACAACAACAATGCTAATGACTTGTTCGATGGTGGGCGCTTAGTGGATGATGATGAAATCTTGTGGATTATGTGGCTAGAGGTGAAAATACCTATGCATGAGCATCAAGATGCCACTGTTGCTTTTGATGGGGTTCATCTCTAGGTTTTTGTAGTGGTTTCCTCACCCCTACAACCTACTAGCATTCTTCACCCTAGATTTATCATGGCATTCATTGTGACCTCCATAAAGGGTTTATTCCCTTGGTTCCTCTTGGCTATGTTGACTTCTCTGATGACCTTAGGGGTTGGGGCTTCTCATTATGAGTGTTCGCATGATATCTATGTGGTAGTTGTTTTTGTTGATTCCCACATCTTGTATGTTCTCCCTCCTACTTCCCCCAATGCTAGACTTTGGCATTGCATGTGTTGGTGGGGATTTGAGTGCTAGCCTATCTTGTTTCATATTTTTGGAGGTGAATTTTGATACACTATCACCACAAGTTAGTATTTGTCCTCGACATGTTGTGAGCTTATCTATAAATTCCTTCCTACTTTGGCTCCTGTTATGGTGTGTTCATTATGGAAGTTGATCCTTCCATTCATTTTGATGAGGGTTTCTATACAAATTCACCTTCCAAGGTGAAGATCCTCATTCCACATGTATTCTACTAATTCTTTGGAAGGTGTTATTCTATAGTGTAATTGTGATGTCATAGTCTCCCCTTTTGTGGACCCTCCATATCCCATCTTTTGAAAAAACATTCTTACTATTCTTGATGTGTGGGTTGATAGAGCTTTTACATGCTTACATTATTCTCTTATTGGGAGGTTCCTTGGTCATAGACTGGAAACATTGATTTTATTTGTAGTCGAGCATCCTATTATTGGGTTGCTTCAGGTTTGCTAAGTGTGAAGGATTTTATGAATAGTTTCCTTTTATTCTCCTTCCATTTTGATGAGGGTTGCATAAAATTTCTTTAGGAAGGTCCCTAGTTTCTTGGTAACACCTTTCTTCATTTAAAAATATGGTCTATTGGATTTGATGCTACCAAGAATAATTTTTTCCCTATTTTGGTTCATCTCCCAGATCTCCCTTTGGAGTTCTGGGATGAAAGTATCATTCATGGTATTGTTGATGTTATTGGCTAGTTTATAACCATAGACAATGTCAAAAAAAATTGAAATGTGTTTTCTTTATGCTATATTTTTTGTCTATATTGAAGTTGGTTAAAATTTTCCCAACAATATTAATCTATACTCCAAGCTTGGTGTTTGGGAGAAAAACCTCCATTATGAGTCCTCTCGACTGAACCATTTCAACAATGTTGGGAATTCCTCTTTATTATGAAAAAAAAAATCATGAGAAGGTGAACTCCAATGATATAATGAAGTTTGAGATGGCTCTAGAAGGTTCTAGGAAAAACCTCATAGGCAAGGATTTAGGTTCCTCATGTAAGGAACAAGTGGTATTTGAAAGCTCCCCTCTTTCAAGTAATCTTTCAGAATGTTGTCAACCTCATAATGATGGGAAGGAGATGAAATCTAATAGGAGAAACCACATTGCTAGGGCTAGTGATTCTTGCAAGGCTTTAAGAGAAAACTTGATGAGGTGATTGAGCATCCTTTGGTTGAGTTCTCTCCTTCTAACAATGGAAGGTCATTGCATTCTTGTCATGCCCCTCTACTAAGGTATTTTATGAAGTTTGATTTTAGACCACCTTAACTAACTGGCTTCTGGACTTATGCCTAGTGGTTGCTCATTGTCTTGTTATTATGCTAGTTTTTTTGTTGCTAGAATGTTTCACTCGTGTTGTAAGACTAGTTTTGTTCGCCTCTTTGGATGCATTACTTTTTTGGTTCTTTTGTTGTTCTTCTCTTATTGTTCAAGGGTATGGGCCCTTTCAAAATCCCTTCTTACCTTAACCAAAACAATGGTTTGTAAATAAATTTGTTGTTAAGATCAACTAAAACTAAAGTATATTTTTCTTGTGATTGAAATATATTTTATTGATTCTATTTCTCAAACAATCAAGTATTATCTTAAATAGTTATTGGTCATAATTTTAACTATGAATATCACATGCATGTAATTTAAATGATATGTGGGTCTACTATAGCTTAATAATATAAATTAAATATTAGACAAACCAATATGTATTAAGTTGTTTACTTATACTCCTAAACACCTTAATTATTCTCTATTTAGAAGATCTACATCTATAAAATCACAAACGCTAACACAAGAAGGAGTTAGTGACAGAGTAATGGGATTCAATCTATGTCTTAAGGTTTAGCTTTTGTTTGTAACATATTTTATAGTATTTCTCATTAATTACCTTGCGAGACTTTCAAGGACCACCCTCTTAAAATTTGTACATCTTGAAGTGTAGAAGAGTTTTACTTGTTCTTATCAATATGATTATTTTGTTTGAATTTAAAACATAAATTTTAACTTAACAATTTTAGATTGATTCTAATCTAAGTCTAAATAATTTCATAATCATATATTGTAGAAACATAGTGAATTTGTTGGAGCACCAATAGATGATTTATAAATATTACTTACATATGTGTTTGTGGGTTTAAATATTATAATACACATATACTATTAAATCAATCTGAAGCTAAAATAATGTATGCTCTATTTGTACTCATATATATATATATATATGGATTGGATGAAATGTTAAGGCTACAAGATTGAGTAGTTTGATAAGACCCCCCAATCTTGACTACATCATGAAATCGTTCACAAGGGATTAGACACCAATATTAAATAGCATTGATTAAACTTTTAATCAAAATTTGGCAATGATTCATAGTTTTATGTAATTCATATTTTGCCACCATTTATGGTTACTAGAAAATTTTGGCACTCATCCACACCTTAAATTATGTCATCATGAGAAATTTAGGTTCTCATTCACCACCTTAATTATAACTTCATGGGAATTTAAGGTTAAATTTCATTAGCACAAATATAACTTATGAAAAATTAGGTTTTGCTTTGCCACCTCAATTATAAATTCATGAAAAATTTAGATTTCAATTTTCCATCTTGATTAAAAATTTACAAAAAAAGAGTCTTAATTCACAATCTCAATTACAAAGTTATGAGAACCTTAGATTTTAATTTACTAACTCAATTAAAAATTTATGAAAAAAAAAATTGACTTTTTACTTTATAAATATATATTAGCATAAAATTATGTATCTATCTATAAGGAAAAGCTATAGAACTGCTCTATATATTTAAAAAATCATTTATGGATGATAACTACAAAAAAAATTGAATATTAGGGGCCATAAAATTTAAAGCAAACAAATTTGGAATGATAATAGAAAAAAAAAGTCTTTGGTTTACTTTCTAAATTGTGCAAAAGTTGTCAACTCGTCCCAATGAAAAAATGATATTGTCTAGCAACCTTTGGTCTATTGGTGAAGTTAAATGGCTCACAAAGAGTGTACCAAAGATCAAGTTATGATGAGTGAAAATGTCCTACACTCATATGAGATGAAATTGAGATCATGTCTAAGAGGAATTTGGTAGAATAGATACCCCTAAACATTGGCTCTAAATTGAAGGATTCAATAATTAATATTATAGTTGAAAAACATCACTATATGATGTTTCAAATACTCAATGTAAAAAGTAAAACATAAATGAGGATATTTATGACAAGGTGACTTTATATTCAAGTTAGAAGGTTAGGAAACTTGTCTCTTCATAAATGACACACCATTGACATTTTTCTGTTAGATAGAATATTTCTTCTTTATCATTAAATAATTGATTATTTAAGTATAAAAAATTGAAATGATTACAAAGCACATCTCTTAATAGGTGCTATATCTATGTCCCTACCTTTAAATAATTGATAACTAAGCATTAAAAAATAAAGACTAGAAAGCACGTCTCTTCATAAACTACACAATATAAACTTTTCTTAATAAATATAACTGAATTATACAAATTTCCACATCTCTACTTTTAAGTAGCTAGTTACTTGAAGTAATCGACAAAAAGACTCCTCGTTATAAAATATATAACAAGACTTTTTTATTACTTATTAGAACTAAATTATATAGATGCCGACATCTCTACTAATTAGCTGAATTTACACAAATAAATGATATGACATTTTTCTATACTTTCCATAAACCAACCTAAAAATATTGTCTAATTATATTTAAAATATCTATGCAATAGATATGCCCATAGAATTATCGGCCCTAAGAGAAGTCAACAACAAAGCCGACACTAATAATGCCCTCCGAAGATATACACAGTTTTGTCTTTTTATCTAACCGTGGTGAGTGTGATTGGGATGTGGTATATACAGTTTTGTTTTTTATCTAACTGAGGTAAGTGATTGATCGGGATGTGGTATATACAGTTTTTGTTCTGTTATCTGTGGGGCGTGAGCGATGGAAAGGTGGTATACACACAGTTTTATGCATTTTTTCCATACGACAGAGAAAATGGGCGGTGGAGCGTCATGTGAACGTTGACAGCAGCCCCCATTTCCTGACTTTGTAGGCAACCGACAAATCTAAAGTAGAATTTGAGATGAAAACTCATGGTAGGTTTGGATGGCATTTATTTGTTCTTACCCTTCACGGAACTGCACATTAAATATTTGTTTATTTGTTATACAACATTCACGGAACTGCACATTAAATATTTGTTTATTTGTTATACAACATTCAATACTTTTGACATGGTGCCTGGAATCGCTTCAGTTTCAATATCATCCAAATTTTCAAGATGGTGGAACACATGGGCAGTACAAATCGTGATTCACAAGCACTTTTTTGCTTATAATTCTAAACACAACAATCAGATGATTCACAAGCACATTGTATTGAAATAAACAATGGTGAGAAATATCTTTCTTTTTCATTATTGGGTTATATGTTGACTTGATTCGGTTTATTTTATCATTTATAGATTTGAAGTTTCAAAATGAAATTTAATTTAAGTTTTGAGTTGATTTGTGACACTCTTATTTCAATTTTTTCAAGTTATGTGTCCAAGTCAAGTATAAAAGAACATCATTTTCAGCTCATTTCATCATATATAATCTAAAATGTATTGGTTGTCTACCTACCATTCAAGTTTCCAATTGAATTCCTATTACATTTTGTTCTAGCCCTTTTCATATCATTGCTCTTCATTAGTGTATTTAGAATATATTGTCTCTTT
The DNA here is from genome assembly GCA_007258455.2 of Sequoia sempervirens. NCBI lineage: Eukaryota > Viridiplantae > Streptophyta > Pinopsida > Cupressales > Cupressaceae > Sequoia > Sequoia sempervirens. The sequence goes on from VDFB02000003.1 coordinate 89,137,482, forward strand.
GTTAAACAAGTTTTGGAAGCCTGGTTTCACACTAGGTTTTTGCACCATCCATTTGTGTTTTGTTCCAAGTTCCAAAGTTGCCCTCATTAAGACAAATTTTGGTGCATTCATTATATGTCTTCCCAACTTTTGTCAAAAATTATTAGTTAAATCAAGAGGCTTTTCATAAGAAAAAGATCTTTGCTTAGTGTTAGTGTAGGTTTTTTATTTTCCTTATGTTAGGAGATAATTTATTTTTCCTACACATTACTAAGCTTTTGGACATTTAATATGAGAGCTTATGGCACAATCTCCTAGTAAAATCTATCACTCTCACTCGATTTTGGGTAGTTGAGTCTCACACCATCTTTTGGATTTATTGTCATCTCTCATAAGCATTTGTTTTTCTTTATCTGACTAGATGCAAACATATAATTTGACATTTACCAAATAGATAAAACTCTCACCTATTCTAGGATGTTGAAGTTATTAAACCTCTTGGATGTATATGTCCCTATATATATATATATATATATATATATATATATATATATATATATATATATATATATATATATATATATATATATATATATATACAACTCTCATCTCTCTTCTCTATTAGTTAGAAAGAGTAATGTGAGAATTGTGTATATTCTCTTACATTTTCTCTTGAATTCTTTCTTTTCAATATAAACTTCCCATTCTTCTATTTTGATATTTGATCATGTCTGGACTAGAGTGCATGCAATCTATGATTAACAATAGATCATAGTTCATATTCTTATTTTTGGTAGAGAGCTATATTGTTTGGTATAGTTTATTTTTGTAGTCCTATTACTTAAGAAATTATAGACTAATCATTGCTAATATTTTTCTCAAAAATCTAGTATACTCCTCTTGCATCCTTGGATGATCTAGAGAATCAAACAGTTTAAAAAGAAACTAAAAATCTATCTTACTCTAGTTTACATATATTGTTCTTGTAAAATTCTAGTGGTTGCAGCGTTTTGATAATTTTAAAGATGTTTTTGGTTGTTCCATAACATTAAAAAGGCTCAAGAAAGTCAAGATTGACTTTCATTTCACTAAAATCAAAGATTGGAGGACCTAGTTGTAAATAAAAATCTGAAGCATAATTCTAGAAAGTAGCTATCATTTTAGAGCATTCCAACCTAAAATGGACCCTGCCATCATGCTCATAAGGACCTAAAACTTAAATGTTAGCTATCAAATCATCAATTTTGGAGAATTTTACCTCTAAGGAAATTTTTCAACTCTCTAGGTTGTATGACTCTTGCAACACCATACTATATTAAAATTAAAAAAAAATAGTTGGGTCAACTTGCCACTATAGTAGTCGTGCTCAAAGGCACCACCACCTAGTAGTTTGGGCACCATTACCTAACATTGTAGCCTCAACACTCAAAATGTGGTTGTAAAATATTTGGGGCTTTATGATGTAGACCCAGGGGTGTGACTAAATATACAACCTCAATTTGATTCAAATACAAACAAATTGTCTACTTTCAACACAATACCCTCACTAGGCTACTAGGCCTCAAATCACAACATTTGATGAAATTATTGAATGAGGTTATACACAAGCCACCAAATCATGGATTAAGCACTGAAACAGGTCCCTAAACACTGTCCCAACCAATTCCACAAGGTTACTTTACACCATTCATGTGTTTCATTAGACTTTCCTACCAAAAGGTTACAAAATTACCCCTGTTTTACAAAGGAAGGCCCTTCCAACCGTTTGGTTATGCTCCACAACCTATTGATAGGGATTTGTTATGTCACAAAACATCAGATTACACCAGTTTTTGACCAAGCCATGCCCCTTTTTGTCACTATTCTACAAAACCCTCCATTTCCCCTCAATATACTAGGTTTTACTGAAACTCACCTTTCCAAGACTTCCCAAACTCAACCATTGTCCTGAAAACCTTCCCACAGGTCTGCATAAAATCTTTGCACCCTCACAAACTCAGTCCCATTAGCATTTCTTTGAAAGCCATCATAAAACCACCATTTTATAAAGGAAAATTGTCCCTATCAGCACTAGGCATCACACAAACACCACTCAATTGACTCTCCCTAAACCCCAAATGCAATGAAACTCCTACTCTATCATATTGTACACCAATCCACTAAGTTACAGTGCCAAAACAATGGGTGGATTGGTGGGAGTCATGTATCTTTAACCCTCAAACCCTTAAACACAATAAAACAGGGCATACTATGTTTTCTTAATTTCTCGCACAAAACAAAGAGTTAGGACTTCAAAACAAAAGAAATTGCAAGTAAACATGTGTATCCACAAGCATTGAGGATATCAGGCCATGAACCGCCTGTACGGGTCTGTACAACACCAATGATCTTCAGGGAAATAGTGAAAACACAGGAAATTGGTCAATAATAGTGGTATTTCTTTTATTTCATTGGATACAAACTTTCTTCAACCCCTCATTCGAGCCTTGAAAGGATTTTTAAATCATTCCCACATAAAACTACCTTCAACCACTAAGCACAACTAATCCTTTCAACTAATTAACACTTAAATTGCAAGTTTTGCCAAGGTTACACTTAACAACACTTTGTAACTCTTGCATTATTCCACCTAATTGACCTTTAAGACCTAAAACACCCTAAAAAATCTAAATTATGTGGCATTTTAGGCCTTATTCATGACCTTATACAAGAAAACATGAATAAATTTCACCTTTACCCATCTTGACATGGGTTGACAACTTTTACATCTTTTCAAGATTTGTCATATTTTACAACTTCCTTGTTGCGTAAATATTGAAAGACCTTTCACATCCAACTTTGATCACTTTAGGAATCCTTATGTTTGCACCATAAGGTGTAGGTGCCCCTACACCACTTTGGTACTTTTTGTATATCTATGTCTCTTGACCGACTCTTTCACGTTGAATCTTTCACTACTCCAAATGAGGTTTAAACTACATTAGAAGGCCTCTTTGATAAGAAAGATGAATTCAGCGGTCGTTAATTGCAGAAAAATCTCATAGGGTCAAGTCTAATCAATTTCAACACCATTCAATACTTAAAAAAATTAAAATCCATCATTTAATTATATTTAAAGTGGTGTGGAATAAAAAATAAAGACACACAACTAATATTAAGTATTATTTCTAAGATTGGTTCTAACTATTCTATATTCATTTCTATATTCCATGTCACAACATGTGTTATAGGTTCCACCTACAAAATTCCTTCTTTAGATGAGTTTGTTGTAGAACTCAATAAGAAGAAAGATAAATTGGTTCACATGAGTACAATCAAATCTTCTAAGTCACATGCCTTGGCTATGAATCAAGGCACAAAAGAATAAAAATGGTTAGGAAAACAAGATAATAAATAAAAGAACCAAGGAGAGAATAAGAAAAAATAGAAACCTATTACTTTGATTGCAGCTAATTAGACCACTTCTTCAAAAGGTGAAATTAGTGTAAGGAGGTTAATTCCATGCATTTTGAAGAATACTTGTGCATGATGAGCACAAATGTTTAATAAACTAGATAGATCACCTAACTTGTCTTCTATAAAAGAATAATACCAAGGTGCTTGGTGATGGAACCCATCAATTTTTTTTTTGGATTCCATCTTAAAAGTTTGCATACTTGGCTTAGACCCTTGTTTTTAGGCTTAGGGTTATGTTCATCATCATTGTTTTAGGGTTTCTGTTGCCAAAACTATTCACAATTAACCTATGAGTCCAAAAACCCTTGGCTATTCTAATTTTGCATTGACCTAATGTTCCCAATATCCGATCATTCAAGTTACCTCTAATGCCATTAAAATTGTTGTTTCCATCGGCCCCCTGAGTTTAGGATTGTTGGTTACCAAAAGCTTTTTCAGCGTTCAAATCTTCCTATTAATCGGGCTTGATTTTCATTTTAAGTGACTTAAGTCTTAAGTTTTCTTTCCTAAGGGACAAGTTCCTATCAACCTAGTAGAGGCCCCATTTTAAAAAATTAACATTTGCGGCATGTGCAGATTGCAGTCTTAAGATGACCATTCGATCATTGTAGATGAATCTTGGTTGTTCCCTACACGCCCATTTCAATTTATTGTTCTTTAAAATAATCACATGGGCTGGAAGGTGGTTGCCTTGTGGCATGTCAGTTGTGGGACCATTACTTCCAAAGGGCCAACACGCATAGCTTGGAGACAAATCAACAGTGGGCACTGCAACATGTTTTTTCATTAGGACCTTCCCCACGCACCCATCTGTCTTATGCATTAAGGTAAAGAGATCACACGGGCTAGCAGGCATTATACATGTGTAACCTTTACATGGTGGGCCTGATGTCTCTTGATGATCAGAAAACTGTATCAGATGGAAATAAACGGTGGTCATTGAACGATGTGGCCACATCTTGGTTGTTCCCCACGTGCCCATCTATTTTATTTCTTTGATAAAATAATCACATAGGCTAGCGAGCAAGACAACATCTGTCACCCCATGAAGGGACCCACCAGGTTTTGGAGATGATTTCTTTGTAAGAAAGGAGATCAATGGTCGATGGAGGGTGACGTGGATCAATCCTGACCACTGCCCACCATCCTATGAAGGGCCCACTTGTATCCTATGTTTTTTAGTGAGCAAGCAGGCGAGTGCCACATGGAATATTTTGAAGGCTTTCATGGACTCTAGTGAAGATGGAATGCTACTAATTTTAGCCGAGATGGCACTGTGATAAAAATAGTGTCATTTCTGAGATTATTCTTTGGGTATGTGTTTAGGATTTTGGTCATAAATTCTTACAGTTATTGGTATATGTGGGAAGGTGAAAATAAAGCAAGGTAGGGTACATGATGATATTATGAGATTGAATCAAAACCACTCATTGATGTCCTATTGTGATGAAGTGCAAGTGTATTAATTCCCACAAGTGAGTGGGTAATTATGGCATGACAGGTTTTAATTAATGTTAAGTATGTGGTTGAATGTGTACACAAAGTGGACATATATCTACTTGGGGCTTTTTTGATTAGGAAAAGGAATTAATGGAACAAAATTAAGCTTTGTCGCGATTAATTACACTGATGATAAGTATCTGTTGATTTATCTTAAAACATCATCAATGGTTGAGATTTTAAAAATCAAAGAAGACTATTGTCAGCTCGTGTGCATAAGATTTTCTTGTGTATTAATGGTTGGCCCGCTTGCATGGATCGATATAATGAGGACTGATGGCCATATTTTTTTCATTCTAAATTTTCATTTAGAGATTGACAATTGAGTTTAGTTCAAGAGCATAATTGGTGAGGGTTTTCTGAGTCTTCTTGTTCTGGTTATTGAGAAGATGAGTAAGTCAGGCGAGTTTGTTAAGCTGGTCTAAAGATCTAGGAGATTAAGTTTACTTGAATATAAGGAAAATGCTCCCGAGGATGAAATTGAGACACAAGGAGCTCCTAAAACACCAAAGGGTAGAAGGGCACACAAGAAATTCAAGAAATATGGTCTAAGGAGTGATTATTGCCTGAGAAGCCAGACCGTTTTAGAAGAATTGGTCAAGTTTAAGGGGAAAGAGATGGTTGAGTATGAAAATAAGGCAAAGAAAAGGTGCAAGTATTGTAAGGCTTATATGGGGAGACATAATTCTCCCATTGAGGTTTCTGATAGCCCTTCAGATAGTGGAGGTGACACTGATCCAGAGTGTGACTATTATCCCCTTTCCCTAGTACCTTATGAAGACTCTAATGAAGAAGTGGTGACAGTTCCTCTAATTCTACCATGAACAACACATGGGTGAGCATACTCTGGTGTTGATGACTCGGAGTGATATCTCTGCCCCATTTTTGTTTTTTATGACACCATAGCCACCTTGTCAGGATCTTCCTCTTTAGCATGTTTGTCGCCTTTCTTTTTAGTGTTGATGTGGAAATTTTTTGGGCTGGTGTGTTGGAGAAGTGCCAAAATTCCTAACTTTGATGACAGGTATGATTTTTCCAGGAGGTATAAAAAAATTTGCTCGGGCTATGAATGGAGAATCTTCTTTGGTCAACAAGGACAAGGTGATTCATTGCTACTATAGTAACCAACTTTGTATTGCTTGGGGCTATCATGTCTTCATTCAAAGGATGTGGAGTTTGTTCTTTTACTCTTTCATATTCTACAATGATTACATATAACTAACCGGGGAATGTCTCAGATTCTAGTGCAAATGATCTTCAAATGAAATGAAATGTAAATGTAATTGAGCCTGATGCTTGTTGCTCCCTTATTCTGTAAAAGAGATTTCAAGGCTCATTACAAGTGTCACAATTTTAGGTCTCAACATGGTCTAGGTGAAAAGCTAAGTTCAAAAAAGGGCATTTTATAGGAAATATGAATGAATAGAACAATAGATTTTCTCGGGCATGAGTCCTATATGTAATAGTCAAAAATTAGTTTTATAGAAGCTACAAATATCAAAACAAATATTAGTTCAAAAACAAATAATCTCCTATGTATTACAAGTTATAAATGAAAATATCAATGGTGTTCTCATTTATCTTCAGTTGTTCCATTGAATGTATGACCCTATTTTAACTTTAACTCAAAGAGTTGATTAAATGCTTGAATATGGTTGTAGATTTGTAAGAAATCACATAGGATTTGGTAAGAAGTTATGTTTTAGGCACTGTGAGTTTTCATGCTACAAAGCACTATGGAAATAGTCCACCAATTTCTAAATTAAATAACATATATATCACCGGTTCTTACATATTTGACTCTATTTTCCCAATTGATGAAGCATTGGTCTATTTGTTAGATAATATTGCATGAAAATGAGCTATTAGAATGCCTAGCCATGGATTTAAAATAAGAACAACATTCTATTATAAATCTTTCAATTATGAAGTATGGGTTTGAAATACCCCTGATTCCTAGCAAATAGATAATCATTTGCTCAAAGGTTTGCCAAATCTTTAGTGAATTGTGTTTATTTGCAATAAATAGGAATCAATCTATGTATAAATGTGCTACCAACTACACATACCTCATTTGAACACAATAAGGAACACCCTCTTAGGTCTCACAGAGCCTGAAGTGTAGGAGTAAAGACCTCAAAATCCTTTACTCATTGTGTTGGCCACTAGCCTTGAAATTTATTAACCATAAGGGTTGGCTACCCTTTAGAGAATTTCAAGGTTCTACTGGAAAAATCACCAACAAAAATGGCAACTCCACTGGGGACTGCACTCAAAAATTTGGATGAAAATTGTCTTATCAAAGGGTCAATAAAACTCTTGAACAATTAAGAGTCAAGAATTTGGTGAATCTAAACATTTGGTTTAGATATTGAGAAATTTTCAAACCTGGAAGTGATTTTGTTGCAGCATTTTCAAAGAATTTATGTGTGACTCTGCTGAGGAGAAGACCCAGAATGAAATTCATCTTTAAAAGAGGTTCATATTTCTTGAATTTTAGTCCTCTGTGAAGAGAGGTGGCGACTATGTCAAAAGAACTTGCTGAAGATGTGAAGAAAGTTTCAGATCTACAATATTTCCAAATAGGAAGAAAAAATCTACAACAATTGTAATATATCCAGGTATTCTCCATATTTTGGTTTTCAAGAAGGCTACATTTGTATATGAAAACCATATTTGAAAGTCATGAAAATTTGGTTCCCTATTGACTGAATAAGCACTAAGAAAGGGAATAATATAAATTGTTTTCAATACTTCTATATTACTAGATTGCAACATCTATTATGAGGTGAAGTATAAAGTATCCTTGCAGAAATTCATTTAGAAGTTCTTAAGCAAATCAAGATAGAAATATGCATTATAAAACCTTAAGATTATGCTGTGAAAGAACTTTGAAGTACCCTTTGTAACTACAATGTTGATATGAAGACTTGTATGGGTGTAAGAAAGTATATCATCAATATATGCATCCTTGTATGGTTCCTAGTGCAACTATGGTTTGTAATCAGCTCCAGTCATATTGTAAGAGAAGTTTTAACTCTGAAAGATATAGAGCCATCAATTTCAGTGGAATTAATGGTTACCCAAATTTTATTCCACCTAAAATCATAAATAAGCTACCAAAATTTAGTGGTACAAAGAGCGAGTCAACTAATAAGCATCTGCAAGAATTCAACAATTTAATGGATGACTATGAGGTAGATCATGAGGATGTAATTATGAGACTATTTTTTCAATCTTTGAAAGGGGACGTAAGGAACTAGTTCTCTGACTTACCAACCTACTCTGTTTATTCTTGGAGTGAGTTCAAAGCATTATTCACTGAGCAATTTGGTGAAAGAATCAATGTTAGTTCTATGATCAATAATTTTATGAGCATTAAAAAATAAGAGGATGAGTTGGTTACAACATTTAAGTGAAGATTTGCTAAAACATTAAGGGATATTCCTAAGGTTTTGATACTAAGTGATGTAGTGTGTTTGGTTGTTTATTTGAGACCTTTTGATAGTAAGATGAGCTATCTATTGAGAGATAAGGATCCTAAAACCTTGCATCAGTCCTATGGTATAGCCATGAACATTGAAAACAAACAAAATTATGGGATGCAAAGGAGTTACTTGAATACAAGTGTTTGCTGCCCTGTGACACTAAATGTTGATGAAAGGTGTAAGGAAAAAATTAAAGATGAATGTCAAAGTACCTACACCCCAATTATTTCAGCTTGCACATCATTCCATAATGTGAATCACATAGAGCCCCAAACAAATGATCAAGAAGTTGCATGCATTTGTGAGCTTATAGTCTTTGTTCAAGCCCTCTATTGCATAAGAAGACATGAAGGAGAATCATCATATGATCTCTATGCAAGATTTATGGATACTCTATCTGCAATTCCTAAATGTCACAGACCTGAAAATTCAGAATGTATTGATTTATTTTATGAATCTTATGAACCAGGTTTGAGTGCTATGCCAAAGGAGTTGAAACTTGTTGAGCTTGACCAAGTGTGTGAATATTTTTCTCTTTTTGAGAAGATTAGAAATGATCATCAAGAAACTATCATGTTTTTGACCCGTGATGATAATGATTTTATTGCTCCACATGAGTTAAGAAATGAGATATCACATGAAGAAGAAGAGAGTAGAACCAAGGTTGAAAATGCATTCCTTAGTGAAGCAAATGAAATGGGTGGATTCAATTCTTTTGAAGATTCAAGTACCTATGCTCCTATGGAAGACATAAAACTGAGCATTCAGTCTGAAAATTCTAAACATAGTTGTAGTATTGATGAGTCCTTTGGTTGTAGTAGTGATGATGACATTAAGTATGATCATTCCTCCAATAGTCAAGGTTTTCCTCATAAAGAAGAGATCGAATTCTTAGCTACAAATGTGAAATATGATGATAATGATGGAAACACATGTTTGCTTGAGAAGGAATAACTTTCTTTATGTGAAGAGTTTTCATAGTGTGAGTTAGAAATGTTAACTATAAAGGATATGAATGAAGTTGAAAATCTATCTGTATGTTCTTCTAATGATTATGATGGTTTTGAATACTATGATGATATGGAAGATTTATATCTTCATGTTGAGAAGGATTTTATGAAAACAATGAATGTAATGGACAATCCCTTGTTCGATGAGCCTCTATCTTCACCAGAAATGAGAAATGATGATCCTTATTGGTGTATAGATAATCCACTTTTTTGTTGAGAGCTCTGATGGTGTATCAGCTAAAGGGTTAGAATATGGTCTTGAGCAAGCAAAGCAACACATTGATGAGTTTTTGGAGGGAATTACACATTACTATTTTACATTTGATACAGATGTTGTGGGTAAGGATGAGTATCATGATGCTAGTTACTTGGAGGAGTATGAATACTTTCAATTTCCAATTCAGCTTGGAGGTATTTTGATGGAGCATGACAATAAGATGCAAAGAAAATAATGTTCCTTTGAATATGAATATGTGTCATGTGATGATGACAATTTTTGGTTTATGCCTGATTATACAATAGAAAATGACAAAGATTACATTAGCAATGGTATACTCAAAAAGGTTGTGAAAGACGCTAGTGGCAATATTTGTAAATAGGAAGATCTCAATGGTAACCACATATTTTTGCTTATAATAGGAGGCTTATACTTGTTGAAATCGTATGGCAGAGGTGAAAGTGGATGGAGGAAAATCAATTCTTTCAATATATTAGTCTTTGACAAGGGTAAGAATCATCCCTAAGTTTAGTGGCCTAGTGCCACCAAAAGGAATTGAATCTTGATTAGATTGTAGGGTGCATACTAAAATTTGCACCTCAGGTGAAGGCTTCAAACAGGGTGGAGATTGGATCTCTTGTTTTAGGTCTTTGTGGCCTATGTAAAAATTGTATATATGTTGGTTGTCCTATTTTTGTTTTTTGTGCTTTCTTTGCTTCACCCATGATTTTGGGATCTCACCATGCCTGCGAGAGGCATGTGTCCCCAACAGAAGCCACTGATGGAACCCCTCAAAAAAAAAAATTGGATTCCATCTTAAAAGTTTGCATACTTGGCTTAGACCCTTGTTTTTAGGCTTAAGGTTATGTTCCTCATCACTATTTTAGGGTTTGTGTTGCCAAAACCCCTCACAATTAACCTATGAGTACAAAAACCATTGGCTATTCTAATTTTGCATTGACCTGATGTTCCCATTATCTGGTCATTCAAGTTACCTCTTATTCCATTGAAATCATTATTTTCACCAACCCCCTAAATTTAGGATTGTCGGTTACCAATTGCTTTTTCAACATTCAAATCTTCCTACTAATCGGGCTTGATTTTAATTTTAAGTGACTTAAGTCTTAAGTTTTCTTTCCTAAGGGTCAAGTTCTCATCGACCTAGTAGTGGCCCCCTTTTAAAATATTAACATTTTCAGCATATGTAGATTGCAATCTTAAGATGACCGTTTGATCATTGTAGATGAATCTTGGTTGTTCCTGACATAGTCGTTTCATTTTATTGTTCATTAAAATAATCACACGAGTTGGCGAGCGATTTCCATGTGGCATGTTAGTGGTGGGACCATTACTTCCAAAGGGCCAACATGTGTAGCTTGGAGATAGATCAACGGTGGGCACCACAACACGTGTTTTCATCAGGACCATTCCCTGCACACCCGTCCATCTTATGCATTAAGGTAAAGAGATCGCATGGGCTAGAGAGCATTATACACGTGTAACCTTTACATGGTGGGCCTAATGTTTCTTGATGATCTATGAACAATATCATATGGAAATCAACGATGGTCATTGAACGATGTGGCCACATCATGGTTGTTCCCCATGTGCCCATCTATTTTCTTTCTTTGATAAAATAATCACATGAGCTAGTGGGAAAGACAACATATGTCACCCCATGAAGGGACCCACCAGGTTTTGGAGATGACAATTTCTTTGTAAGAAAGGAGATCGATGGTTGATGGCAAGTGGCGTGGGTCAATCCTGACTGTTGCCTACCATCCCATGAAGGGCCCACTTGTATCCTATCTTTTTTCAGGGGGCAAGCAGGCGAGTGCCACGTAGAATATTTTGAAGGCTCCGATGGACTTTAGTGAAGATGGAATGCTACTAATTTTAGTCGAGATGGCATTGTGATAAAAATTGTGCCATTTCTGAGATTATTCTTTGGGTATGTGTTTAGGATTTTGACCATAAATTCTAACAATTATTGGTATTTGTAGGAAGGTGAAAATAAAGCAAGGTAGGGTACAGACCAATATTCTGAGATCGAATCAAGATCACTCCCCACAGTCCTACTATGATGAAGTGCAAGTGTATTAATTCCCACAGGTGAGCGGGTAACTATGGCATGACAGGTTTTAATTAATGCTAAGTATGTGGTTGAATGTGTACATAGAGTGGAAATATATCTACTTGGGGCTTTTCTGATTAGGAAAAGGAATTAATAACATACAATTAAGCTTTGTCATGATTAATTACACTGATGATAATTATCCGTTGATTTATCTTAAAACATGATCAACGGTTGAAATTTTAAAAATAAAAGAAGACTGTTGTCAGCTAGCGCACATAAGATTTTCTTGAGTATTCATGGTTGGAATGCTTACATGGCTTGATATAATGAGGACTGATGTCCATATTTTTTTCATTCATAATTTGCATTTAGAGATTGAAAATTGAGTTTAGTCTGAGAGCAGAATTGGTGAGGGTTTTTTGAGTCTTCTTGTTCTGGTTATTGAGAAGATGAGTAAGTTGGGAAAGTTCGTTAAGCTGGCCTGAAGGTCTAGGAGATTAAGTTTGCTTGAATCTAAGGAAAATTCTCTTGAGGATGAAATTGAGACATAGGGATCTCTCGAAAAACCAAAGCGTAGGACACAAAGGAAATTCAAGAAATATGGTGTAAGGAGTAATTACCGACTAAGAAGCCAGACCATTTCAGAATAACTGGTCAAGTTTAATGGAAAAGATTTGGTTGATTATGAAAAGAAGGAAAAGAAAAGGTGCAAGTATTGTTGTCCCCTAAAGTTGCACCCTATTGAACCTAATGTCCAACGCCTCAGTGTAACATTGGAAGACCTCCAAAGATGTGGGTTTCTTGTAAGCAGAGGTCAACCTCCGAAGAAGGCCGGCTTCCTTTGGTGCCACCTAAAACTACTGATTTTTTGAAGGAAAAAGGGAGAGGGATAATGCATAAAAATGAAAATTAAACTCTAAGGTGATGCACCAAAATGACAGGAACAATGAGATACTTGAGCTACACTTGAATACTAGTGACAGCCATGAGACTGCACAACAAGATCCTGTAGATCACACATTCAAACAAGTTTGACATGCACATGCTTTTAAGAAGGAAAGGAAGATTTTCACAAACTAGAAGATCATGTGCAAGATTAAGTAAACACAGTTTGTAACCTACATGATACTACTTTTGCAAACAAAGGCATGACATGAAACAAAAGCTATAAGGAAAGAGAATATTTCACTAAGTAGCCCAATGAATCACTTAAAAAGAATGCACTATACTTGACAAGAAGCAAAAGGCAGAATGATGGGCCATCAATATTAACCAAGGTAGATTTTGTATATTATGTTCCAAATTGAGTTACAGAATCCTGCTAGTCTGAGAGAGGAATGCAAAAAGGGTCATAGACTTCAGAAGAGCATACCTCTGAACTCATTTACAAGAAGGAAAAAATGCCTTATATACAAAAGTGATGTTGGCCCCTAAGGGCTTGCAAAATATCGGTCTTAGAAAAACTATCCTAAGATCTTTTTTATTGAATTAAATGTTGCACCCTCCGTGTCCCGTTGTTCCTATCGGTGCAAAAATATCGCCCTTGGGGAAGCCTTCTGATCTTTCTACAACCATCGCATTCATTTCCCGGCATCGTGTCCTATTCGAACCACTTCGACTGAACGCTTTGAATGCCCTGAGCTCACAACAGATACGTGTTGCATTCATATTCTGTTGATGTTCTTCATTCAGATTAGACTGCCACGGCTCGCTTCAGCTCCTCTTTGATTGGCTGGGTGCACTACATGCAAATTCCCTAGGTGGTCAAGAGCTTCTTTGACTAGAATCGCATCTCGGCGAGACACTGAAAGTGTCTCACCGATGCGATTATGCTTCTCTGAAGCCATCGGCACAATATGTGACAGTTGATGAGAGTCTTGGAAAACATAGAAGTCATGTTGACATTGCCAAAACATTGGCAAGTCAAACGGCATTGGGGAGAAGTAATAGTGAGTACCACTGGGTTATAATGATGCCGCTTTATTGGGAGATTCCATTGTTGTCGGCAAGAGATCCTATGTTTAGGGAGGCATCATGGCGAGGCTCTTTGTCATATCGATCTCTCCTTTGTCGCTGAGACCACATGATGTCGATAAGACATCACTCTGATGGTCGGGCGCTTTATCAATGAAATTCATGTCAGGGAGACCTTCGCCAAGGTCTCCAGAAGTCATACTGTTGAGCTCCTTTCCCTATGTCGGCCAGAAATCCTTGTATCGGCAAGACCTTATGCCAATGTCAAGCTCTTTCGGCGAGGTCTTACTTTCTGGTCGGTGAGACATCTTGCAGTCGCTGAGACTTCATGGTGAAGGCATCTCCTCTTGGTGGTCTCATCTTGTTGTCGATGAGACATCGGAGTTGGGGAGACCTTTCTCCGACTTCAATGCTATGTTGAAGGCTCCCTGTTTCGGTGAGACACCACCGGTTCGCCGAGACCATATGTCGAAATACATCTCACGCAAAAACCTTATTGTTCGGAGACTTCACTGGTTGTCGAGACTCTCTTTGAATGCTTCGTTACGCCGAAGGCTTTTTAAGTCAGGGAGACTCTGACTATTCGCTGGGACCCTTCACCGAGCGTCATAAGTTATCCCAAAGCCTATTGTCACCATGAGTTTCCCCGACAGACGATTGAATGGCCTATCGGCCAAAGATCCCGACGCGACAAGAGGTCATACCGAACCCTTCCTGTCACAGCGATAGGCTCTGCAACTTCATTCGGTAGGACAGAAACTAGGTCACAGTGACCTATTCAAAACCAAAAGTGACAAAGCAGCCAGTCGGCCAGACAGTAAAGATGTCATGCCAACCTGGCTCTAATGGAGGCTGAGCCTGTAACCACTGAGGAATATTTCCAATAGAGCAGGCTTCCCAACTGAGCTCCCTGTGAAATGTCATCAGATGCATGAACTAACCCTCAATGGAGATATCCCATTTGGCCCCCCACACCTGCAACATAGATGCCTTGCCTGATTGAGCCTGAGGGTGAAAATTAGGTAACATTTCTAGCGACCTTTGTTGGATGTTTGCCTGCTAAACATGAAGACCAGTATCCTAGGCCTATAAATTGGGCATGGAGTCATTGGGACAACTCAGAAAAGATCAAGAGCAGCTTTGTACATGGCCAAAACATATGGTAACTCAAGAAACATATCACTTGGAAAGTTATTGAAAACAAGAAAAACTGAAATAAACTATTTACATGTGTTGGAACAACACTTAGGGAAAGAAATAGCAACTAAACCTACCCTATACTAACCAATAAGAAATTGGTCAAACAAACCCATTAACAGGTTGGGTGAAATAACTGCCTTTTCTAAAAAAATTACAATGTTTGTTACGCTGAAGAACAACTAAAAAGAAATGAAGCAGGCATGAGAATTCAACAGATGGTTGCAAGACCTCTTGCAGAACATATTCAAGCTTACTAACCTTTTCATATGGAACGTAAACATTCCCGTTCTGAGGTGGAAATGAAACTTGAGTGCACTCCTCCTGAGCAGTATCCTCGTGCTTGGGTGTAAGATTCGTTCTTGGTGTAGTATTGGACTCCATCTGAGCTAGGTACCTGATTGGATAGCCCCTTGTAAGGGTAAAACTTGAACTCTCCTCCTGTTTGATCTCTTTATCTTCTCTAAAGACTTCATCTTTTCCTTGAAAAGATGTTGATTGGAGGTAATATGCAGGTTGTTCATTGGCTGCTACAGTCTGATCTTCTTGACTAAGGAGCTGATATCCCTATTGGATAACTGAAAACAAATCTTCAGACTATGGCTCCTTATGCTCTTTGTCCATGACAGAATATACCTCCTCTTCAACAAGGTGGGGAAGCTCATCTAATAAGTTCACATGCTGCAAGGCATTATCTTCAACAACTTCAAAAGTCTTGCCAACTTGAATGGGTTGATCACATGCTTCCTTTTCATATGATACTAGTTCATCATCAGGAACAGATGCTATCATGCATGTGAGATCTTCATCTTCATCGAAAAATTGAGGAAGTTCATCGAACAAGTCAACAATATTCTCTGGCTGTTCCAAATCGATTGGTAAATCAAGAACCTGCATTCTCTCTTCCGCTTGCTCAACATAACCAGGCAGTTGATCAAATAAAGAAGTGAATTGTTCCTCTTCATGTAGCTCCTTTTGCAATGAAACTTGGGTATCTTCTGCCTGCAAGTGAAGATCTTCAACTGTCAGCTGTCCTACTTCTTGTCTCTCCTCCTGTTTGAGATTTTCTTGCTGTAGTCGGTAACATGCTACAGCTAAATGCATTGGGTTTACTTTGCTAATTCTCTCCTTGAGGAATAAGCCATCTGGATCAATGGGCTACTCTTGAGGGATGATGGAATGATCTTGCTCAGGTACTACATTCTCTTCCATCGAATTGAATCCCTTAAAGCTTGGGATTTCAAGTTGAGAAGACTTACTAGGGGAGTCAAGAGGCTGACTTTGCCTAAAGTTGGCAAACTTGTACTTGGGAGCCTCTTGTTCAGAAAATTTTAGCCTCCTTTCTGCCTCCTTTTTCGTCAGCTGCTGGGCAAGGTTCTCTTCCAATTGCTTCTTTTGCAACTCCTCCATTAGTTGGTACTGGTAATCTGAATAAGCTTGAGTGTTCTGAATCTTAGCAGAGAGTAGCTTCATTTGTTCTTCTCTAGCACCTATTTCCTGTTCAAGGCCTTCCTCGAACTAGATTCTTTTTTCCACTCTTTCTTGATCATAAAAGTCGACTTGCTCAGCCACTTCTTGCTATCGCATAATGGTACCCTGTTGCATCTTGATATCAACCAATATCCTAGATAGGCATACAAGCACCTTACTAATATCATTAATAGTCATATTGTGAAGACCTTGACTAAGATCCCACAATGTATGGTCAATCTATTGGAGCAAGTCCAATACACTCTGATATGGATGTGTAGGAGAAACATACTCATGATATGGAGGGTAATAGTAAGCATCTTCACAATTATTTGAAATCTTTTTAGTTAAAGAGTTGGAAACTCATAATTAATAGATTATTTTGAGACATACCAAGACCTGTGCCTGTGAAACCAGAAGATTTGAGCTCGGAGTCGCCAGGTGTTATTCAAACTGCCTCCAAAGGCTAAATGATACTAAGGTAGACACCAAATCCCTCAGTATTTTGAATTCCTCAATGATGGACTGGTTACACGGAGTCGCCATGATATGCTGATGTTAACCTTTGAAAGGCATGAATCTTACTGGTTGCATATCAAAAACCAATAATAGAAGTGTAATTGTCGAACTATCTGCTCGACAGTCCCACCGGGCGTGCCAGAACTGTTGTCCCCTGAAGTTACACCCTATTGAACCTGATGTCCAATGCCTCAGTGTAACATTGGAAGACCTCCAAAGATGTGGGTTTCTTGTAAGCAGAGGTCAACCTCCGGAGAAGGCCGAATTCCTTTGGTGCCACCTAAAACTATTAATTTTTTGAAGGAAAAAGGGAGAGGGATAATGCATAAAAATGAAAATTAAACTCTAAGGTGATGCACCGAAATGACAGGAACAATGAGATACTCGAGCTACACTCAAATACTGGTGATAGCCATGAGACTGCATAACAAGATCTTGTAGATCACACATTCAAATAGGTTTGACATGCACATGCCTTTAAGAAGGAAAGGCAGATTTTCAGAAACTAGAAGATCATGTGTAGGATTAAGTAAACACAGTTTGTAACCTACATGATACTACTTCTGCAAAGAAAGGCACGACATGAAACAAAATCTATAAGGAAAGAGAATATTTCACTAAGTAGCCCAATGAATCACTTAAAAAGAATGCACTATACTTGACAAGAAGCAGAAGGCAGAATGTTGGACCATCAATAGTAACCAAGGTAGATTTTGTATATTATGTTCCAAATTGAGTTACAGAATCCTGCTAGTCTGAGAGAGGACTGCAAAAAGGGTCACAGAATTTAGAAGAGCATACCTCTGAACTCATTTACAAGAAGGAAAAAATGCCTTATATACAAAAGTGATGTCGGCCCCTAAGGGCTTGCAAAATATCGGTCTCAGAAAAACTATCCTAAGATCTTTTTTATTGAATTAAATGTTGCACCCTGCATGTCCCGTTGTTCCTGTCAGTGCAAAAAGATCGCCCTTGGGGAAGCCTTCTAATCTTTTTACAACCACTGCATTCATTTCCTGGCATTGTGTCCTATTCGAACCACTTCGGCTGAATGCTTTGAATGCCCTGAGCTCACAACAGATACGTGTTGCATTCATATTCTATTGACATTCTTCATTCTGATCAGACTGCCATGGCTCACTTCAACTCCTCTTTGATTGGCTGGGTGCACTACACGCAGATTCTCCAGGTGGTCAAGACCTCATTTGACTAGAATCACATCTTGGTGAGACACTGAAAGTGTCTCACCGATGCGATTATGCTTCTCTGAAGCCATCGACACAATATGCGACAGTCGATGAGAGTCTTGGTGAACTTAGAAGTCACGTTGACATTGCCAAAACATGGGCAAGTCAAATGGCGTCGGGGAGAAGTCATAGCGAACACCACTGGGTTATACCAGTGCCGCTTTATTGGGTGATTCCATTGCTATCAGCGAGAGATCCTACGTTCACGGAGGCATCATGGCGAGGCTCTTTGTCATATCGATCTCTCCTCTGTCGCTGAGACCACATGATGTCGATAAGACATCACTCCGATGGTCAGGCACTTTATCGATGAAATTCATGTCGGGGAGACCTTCGCTGAGGTCTCCAGAAGTCATACCACTAAGCTCCTTTCCCTCTATCAGCCAGACATCCTTGTATTGGCAAAACCTTATGCCGATGTCAAGCTCTTTCAGCGAGGTCTTACTTTCTGGTCAGTGAGACATCTTGCGGTCACTGAGACTTCATGGTGAAGGCATCTCCTCTTGGCGATCTCATCTTGTTGTCGGTGAGACATTAGAGTCGAGGAGACCTTTCTCCGACTTGAATGCTATGCCGAAGGCTCCCTATTTCGGCGAGACACCATCGGTTCGCCGAGACCATATGCCGAAATACATCTCACGCCGAAACCTTATTGTTGTCGGGAGACTTCACTGGTCACCGAGCCTCTCTCTAAATGCTTTGTTATGCTGAAGGCTTTTTAAGTCGGGGAGACTCCGACTGTTCACTGGGATCCTTCACCGAGCATCATAAGTTATCCTGAAGCCTATTGTCGCCATGAGTTTCCCCAACTGACGATTGAATGGCCTATCGGCCAAAGATCTCGACATGACAAGAAGTCATACCAAACCCTTCCTGTCACAGCGATAGGCTCAGTAGCTTCATTCGACAGGACAGAAACTAGGTCACAGCAACCTGTTCAAAATCGAAAGTGACAAAGCAGCCAGTCGGCCAAACAGTAAAGATGTCATGCCAACCTAGCTCTAATGGAGGCTGAGCCTATAACCACTGTGGCATATTTCCAATAGAGTAGGCTTCCTAACTGAGCTCCCTGTGAAATGTCATTAGATGCATGAACTAACCCTCAATGGAGATATCCCATTTGGCCCCCCACACCTGTAGCATAGATGTCTTGCCTGATTGAGCCTGAGGGTGAAAATTAGGTAACAAGTATCATAAGGCTTATATGGGGAGACACAATTCTCCCATTGAGGCTTTTGATATCCCTTCATATAGTAGAGTTGACACTAATCTGAAGTGTGATTATTATCCCCTTTCCTTGGTACCTTTTGAAGACTCTGACGAGGAAGTGGTGACGATTGCTCTATTTCCACCAAGAACAAGATGTGGGCAAGCATACTCTAGTGTTGATGACTCAGAGTGATGTCTCTGCCCCTTTTTTTTTTTATGACACCATAGCCACCTTGTCAGGATGGTCCTCTTCAACATGTTTGTGGTTTTTTGTTTTTAGTGCTGATGTGGAAATTTTTCAGCCTGGTGTGTTGGAGAAGTGCTAGACTTCCTAGCTTTGACAACAGGTATGATTTTTCTGGGAGGTATAAAAAAAATTTCTTGGGCTATGAATGGAGAATCTTCTTTGGTCAACAAGTACAAGGTGATTCGCTGCTACTGCAGCAACCAACTTTGCATTGCTTGGGGCTGGCATTCCTTCATTCAAAGGATGTGGAGTTTGGTCTTTTACTCTTCCATATTCTATAATGATTACATATAACTAACCGGGGAATGTCTCAGATTCTAGTGCAACTGATCTTCAAATGAAATGAAATGTAAATGTAATTGATCCTGATGCTTGTTACTCCCTTATTCTAGAAAAGGGATTTCAAGGCTCATTACAAGTGTCACAATTTTAGGTCTCAACATGGTCTAGGTGAAAAGCTAAGTTCAGAAAAGGAAATTTTATAGGAAATATGAATGAATAGAACAATAGATTGTCTTGGGAATGAGCCCTATATGTAATAGTCAAAAATTAGTTTTATAGAAGCTACATATATCGAAACAAATATTAGTTCAAAAAAAAATACTCTCCTGTGTCTTACAAGCTATAAATGAAAATATCAATGGTGTTCTCGTTTATCTTTAGTTGTTCCATTGAATGTATGACTTTTTTTTAGCTTTAACTCAAAGAGTTGATTAAATGCTTGAAGATGGTTGTAGATTTGTAAGAAATTACATAGGATTTGGTAAGAAGTTATGTTTCAAGCACTGTGAGTTTTCATGCTACAAAGCACTATGGAAATAGTCCACCAATTTCTAAATTAAATAGCATATATATCACTGGTTCTTACATATTTGACTCTATTTTCCCAATTGATGAAGCACTGGTCCATTTTTTAGATAATATTGCATGAAAATGAGCTATTAGTATGCCTGACCATGGATTTAAAATAAGAACAACATTCTATTATAAATATTTCAATTATGAAGTATGGGTTTGAAATACTCCTGATTCCTAACAAATAGATAATCATTTTCTCAAAGGTCTGCCAAATCTTCAGTGAATTGTGTTTATTTGTAGTAAATAGGAATCAATCTATGTATAAATGTATTATTGGTGCAGGGGCACCTACAACCATCATTCACAATGTACCTTGGTAATGGTTTGTCATAAGGTGTTTTAGTTGATTTTAGGGGTTTTAAAGGTTTTTTCATTTCAAAATAAGGTCTAATAGACCATCCCTTCATGTCATTAGGAAATTTGGGTGTCTTGGTGGTCAATGTGCTCAAATGCATTTTTGCATTGAATTGTGTCAATGAATTGAATTGTAAGCCTTAATGGAAAACATATGAATTTGTATGAGTTGTACAAAAGTTGGAATCTTAATTATGTATTGGGAATGAGTTAAAAATGATCTATAATTCATTGGTTAAAATCAATTAGGTTGGAGGAGTCTAAAGTTGCAAATTTGTGAGTTGCTTAATGCAAAAAATTTGTCGTGTTTCTAAAAAGTTAGTTTTGGTGGTTAAGGGCATTGTGGGAGACTATTCTAATTTTTAAATATTTAAAATCCTTGGAAACACATGAGGAGTTGATTGATGTATCAGTGGTAAAGAAAAATCATTCAAAAAGAAGCATATCTTTGTTAATTTTCTAGTTTTTCGCTTTGTTCTCTGTTTTTTGTGTTTTACTATCATTCTACAAGTCGTACAAACAAGTTAATGCCCTAATTATTTGTGAATCCAATAGGATAAGGAATTGGCATGCTTATGAACTCATTTTGAGGGCTTAGACAAAAATTTGGAGGGCATAGTAGTGAGATCTCTGTGATCTGCCTATACAGGGCAGTGAGGGCACCGGCTGGAGTTCATTTAATGGTTGAAGCCACCTCACTTACTGTCATAACATGTTGCTCAATGGGGGGGCATGTAAGTAGTGTAGGATGATTTTATTTATGTTTTGGAATAAAAATAAAACGTGTTGCAGTCTGTAGTGTGACACCACAGTGTGAAACAAGGTCTTGTTCTTGTAAGAATGGTTGTGTTAGTAATGTATTTTGCTTATTTGTTGATGGAATGGCTTGGAAATGGTGTGATATGCCTATGAAGACCTTGAATAAGTTTTTTTATCTTTTGGTTGGACTTGGAAGGCTTTAGAGGGCTAAGAATTCAAAAACCCTAAGCATTTGGAAGGAAAATGAGGGTTTTGAAAAATGGAGGCTTAGAGGTTGAGTACCTATATAAAACCTATGGAATTGGGAGGTTTGTGGAATTTTTGATGACTTTCCAAGAGTTTATGGTGTTAGGATGAGTTTAAAAGGTAGTTTGTTTGTAAAATAGGCCTAATCTTGTAGCCTTTTTACAAGGCAGTGTGCAAGTTCTCTGAGAAATTGCAAAGAAACTTCATAAACTTGGTTTGGGGATTGTGTTGGGGGTCTAATTAGATGCTATATTGGTGAAGATATGGTCTTTGAGAGGCTTTATCTAAAGGATAAGTCTAATTGATGAGTTTTTGAGTCCAAAATCCTTAATAGTGTTTAGTGTTCTAAGATGGTTGAATGAAATGGCAATAATTGTTGAAGACTGATTAAATCTCCTCCACCTTGGATCTGCATCAGTTACCAACTAGACATACCTCATTTGAACACAATAAGGAACACCCTCCTAGGTCTCATAGAGCTTGAAGTGTAGGATTAAAGGCCTCAAAATCCTTTACTCATTGTGTTGGACACTAGCCTTGAAATTTCTTAACCATAAGTGTTGGCTACCCTTTAGAAAATTTCAAGGTTCTGCTAGAAAAATCACCAACACTTGGCTTAGTCAAAAAAGGTTCATTAGAAGAATCTTCTAAGGACATAGGTAATTTAGAAAGGGTAAAGGAAATGGAAAGCACCTAGTTGTAGTTGATTCACAACCTACTACATGGATTTTTGAATTGTATGCTTTGCACCACATGGCATCATCATATGATATTTTAGCTCCTTAGAGACATGTTCTATGCCTTCCATATTAATGAGTGATGACACTCCTATAAGCATGTAAGAGAGAGGGTCTTTTGACATGGGCATAGGAATATTTTAAGATTTTCTTTGTGTGCCATATTTTTCAACTAATCTCCTATCTATTTATTATATTACTCACACTAGCTCTAACAAGTGAGTTGCATTCACACAAACTCAAACATGGTATAAATTCACTTTGCATCTCTTGAAAGGATATCAAATAGCCCCAATGTCTCTATTAATAGGTATTGGTCATGCAAGATAACCTAAAGGTTTATGTAAATATTATTTCAATGAAGGGGCTATGGGTCAAAATCCATTTTAGCTAGCAAACTATAGGTATAATTTAATAAACTATTCCTAATACATGCCATTCTAAAAAAAAATTGCAATTTTTGTACTTATATATGAAACATATAAAAATGTAAGTGGGGTGATCAAAGTAGAATGACTAAAAAGTGTGTGATCTATACACTTAAACTTTCCTAATTTCATTAAAAAAAGAGATCTCCCAAGGATAGGATTGACTTTCAACCTTGACGTGAGTCAACCCTATTAGGACTTGCTATTTTCTTATGACAAAAAATGACTGATAAGCACTTTGGGGAGATAAAAATTAAATTCTTAATGAAATCAATTATGTAATGGAAAACTTGAAATGTAGAAATAAAGGATAACAAAAACATAAATTACAATCTTCTAGCATAATTGAGA
This sequence comes from Sequoia sempervirens, assembly GCA_007258455.2. Lineage (NCBI taxonomy): Eukaryota > Viridiplantae > Streptophyta > Pinopsida > Cupressales > Cupressaceae > Sequoia > Sequoia sempervirens. The sequence continues at coordinate 89,160,805 of VDFB02000003.1, forward strand.
ACGAGAAACTGTTGTGCACCTGTCACCAAAAGTGGTTGTTGGGTGTCCTGCTAAGACAGATTCACCCTAGGGAGAATGGGTCTTTGCATAGGGTTTCAAAATCTAATTTCACAATCTTTTGATCCCAAATCTGCACTCTCAATTCCTCTAGATTCTACTTTTAGAAAGTCAGAAATAAATTCTACAAAGGAGTTTCTATGGCTTGACAACTTTGATGACAAGTTTAAAAACTTTGTAAAATTGCACTTTTAATCAATCTCCAATCCTTCTTCACCTGCAAATATGCACACACAAAGAGAGGGAACAAACGTTTGTTTTTGGTGAATAGGGGTTTGCCTTGGTCAAACCCTATTTTGGTAATTAAACCTTGATAATAAAAGATAATGAAAAATAACAAGGAAAAATGAATGAACAAATCTATGCCACAACTCACCAAACCCTTAATGGTTTCCCTTAGATGACTAAAGTCTGACACATCTCTCTAAGGATTGGATCTTGCATGAAATGACTTTATTTCACACTTGATTTGATGCTTGAATGCTTGAAACATACATCACAATGTTAGCTCCAAAAACATGCATGAATGCAAATAACTTTGACATGATGATGTGATCTTGATTGTTGTTGTAGATAAATGATCATGCTGCTCTTCAATGCTCTTGACAATAATATTTTTCTCTTGTGAAAGTTGCCTCTTGATTCCTAATGTTGAAATAATAAAATAAGAATGTCTTTATAGGTGTTTATCTAATTTCCCAAAAAATAGATTCCATAAGCTGACATTTGAAACTTGAATTTGAATCATCAAAATGTTGTCAAAAATATATTTTAAATTGGGTCTTGGCACTTAAGGAGGACCCATTAACCCTTGGGCGAATGGGTCTTGGGACCTAAATCTAGGACGCACAATTTCCAAGATGTTTTAATTAATGATGACAATTTTTTAATATAAGTTTCCCTTTTGGAAAACAGGAATAACAAGGCTTAGGAATGCATAATTTAGGAAATTAAAAGCTTAATTAAGTCCAATTAATTAAGTGGATGCAAACATAGTGTGAAAATGTAAGGGAATAAATTTTTATACACTACATTTATCCCTCACTTTAGTGAGAGTATGAGCCCTATGCTCATAATCACACTAAAGTAGATAAATATACGCCAAGAGGGGTCCAAGTGCACAAATATCAGTGGGATAGGATGAAAAGGATCAAGGAGTTTGTCAAGCCCCTAGGATCAAGATCCCATGACAAATCAACATAAGCACAAAAGGACACAAGAGAGTGTAAGCTATGAAGCAACATGAAAAAATACATAATCATACAATGTCAAAATTAATGTAAGAAAATATGAACTAGCAAGTATTATTATGCCACATCCATCAAATACACTCATAAGGATGTAAAATTACTTATAAAAAATATGGCTCTATAGGAAAGAAAGTTGTGTTATGCTAGGTGGCCATGAAAAATACACCCACATATTAGGTCTACAAGGTGTGAACTCATGAAACAAGTGGTAATGGGCAAGTCATGCCAAGTCACCACACTAAATGGTCAAAGGTTTTCACAAGGCTAGAAAGTTGCATTATACTAGACACTCATGACATAAAGGCACCACAAAGCAGGTTGTGTTATACTTAGTGACCATGAATTAGTTTTGGGTTAGGATAATCAAAGGGGTTTTTCTTGATACATGAAAGGTCTCACCTTAGGGAACATCACACTCAATGTCACCAAGAGAGGACTAGTTGAGGATAAAAGATTCACACCTTAGGGAATGCAAGCCATAGCATTACCACTAAGAGGAATGTCATATACCAAGAAAGGTCACACTCTTGTAGAACATCAAGAATTTAATATCACCACAAGGAAGACACGTTACATATATCAAGAAAGCCACACTTTGAATAAAAAGTTCACAGTTTCTAGGAGATGTATGTTATCATCACTAAGAAGGGAACATGCAAACAATGAATGGGAGACAATATGCCCCCCACTTAAAAGTTCAACATACTTGCTATGTTGGTATTTTAAGTAGAAAGAGAGGAAGGGGGATACTTGAAAAGAATGTACACCTCCCAAAAACTAGTTATCCTTTCCCCCAATCATAGAGACAAAGACAACCATCAAGGACTATCATATTTTATGCCAAGATAAATATGGTTTCACCTAAGATTGTACCACCATGAATGGCGATTATCAAGACACGTAAAGATTCCAATGCCACATAGTGGTGAGCAACATGATAGGATGAAAATCATTATCAATTAGAGGAAATAGGTGCACCAACACAAGAGTACCACAATCCTTAAGATGTTGAATTTTATTACTCAAAGCCTTACACTCTTTTTTGGCCCCATGGTTGTCGTTGCACCAAAAGATTGACCTTTTGGTGCAACGAAAACCCTAGGGAAAACACTCAGTAGTAGAATGACCATGCACTCGATGACATGCACAAAATGAACTTTTGTTGTAAAATTTCTTTCATGTTCTTAGAGGAAGAGATATTGAGTGGGATTGGAGAAGCCTCGACAAGGTACCCTTTTGATCAATAGTAGAAGATGTGTCTTTCTTCTGTGACAAAGATATTTCTTGCTTAGTACAAGGTGTCATACATACACAAGACTCTTTAAATTGTGAGATTTTGTATTTTCCTTTAAAGAAGGGTGTAAAATATAATGAACCCCAATCATCACTAAGACATGTGTTGGAATATGAAGAAATATCATTAGCATGATGTATATTTTTCCTAGGAGTGTTTTATGTGATGACATTGATATTAAGCGAAGGTTCATTGATGCTTTTGTTTCTTTTGAAAGATAATAACCAAGACCTCTCTTTTTTTCTTGTGGGGTAGGCTCTATAGGGACATGAATACCTTATTCTCTTATCCCACATCGTTTTCCATTATAGCCAAGTTGTTTCAAAAGCTCATAACCTATTGCATATTTTTTTTCCATTTCTTTTGGATTTGGTGGTTTCTCATGATCACACTCATCATATGTGGATGTATAATTTGTGTTTTCCTCTTCTTTGCTAAAATTTTTGGACTCACATGGTTTTGATGACTCAACTTGTGTTGATATTATGCCAACTTATTTCTCTTTTCATGATTTGTGTGTAGTCTTTTATTCTCCCATGAATGTAGGTGTAAAATACAAGGAACCCCAATCATCATCCAATATTTTTGTGATTGATGAAAAACACTTCTCTTCTTCTTCTTGTATAAGTTCCACTTTTACAGTTGGTTTCAATGTTGTAAGAGGATTTATCATTCCATTTTCATTTTGCAAACAATTGTGATAGGATTCTGGGTAGGCTTTGATTATGTAGACTTTGTTTTTATAAGTGTACTTTACTAGAAAATGTAACATTGAAGGAACTACATTCATTGCAAGAATCCATGGTCTATCAAAGAGAATATTATATGATATTTCCTAGGCATGACATGAATAGGAGTTTGCAATATAACCTTACCAACTTTAATAGGTAATACATTATCACACCAATCGATTGTTTTACCACATTGTCAAAACCACAAATGGACAAGTTATCTAGTTGATTTTAGTCTTGACCACTCCAATTTTATCTAAAAGGCTTACACTACAAACATTGAGTGTTGAACCTGTTAGCTCTCAAAAATGCAGGTTGAATGCCTCAAGAGGCTGCCAATCTCTTGATACACTTTAGGGTAACAGACAAGGTCAAGAGAACTCAACCTTCTACTCTTTAGGTGCTGCCAGACCTAGGCGGGTGTACCTTTCTGAATGAAGCATACTTGACTTATGGTTATCTTTCTGAAATGCTTTGTCCACAAGGGAAAATGACAGTGAACAAATGAAATCAAACTTGATAGCAATCTTCTGATCTAAAACCTAAAATGCTTAATTAATAGATATAAAGAAACTAAATGAATTCAAATGATGAAATTGCAGAGACCAGTTCCTTATTGGGTATGCAGAGTCAAATGAAACAGAAGTGGGCAACTTATTCTGGAAAAAAATAAAATTGCAAGCATATGATCTGTTCATAACTTGTATAAACAATGTAGGATTATGACTACTAAGCTCTACTTTAATAATCCAGATGAATCTTCTTGATTACTGTGATTAAAAAAAAGGATTTAATCTCTGCTTGAGAGAACCAATAGATTAATCACACAGATACAACAAATGTGCATTGAAAAATTGAACATAAACTTGTTATGTCAATTTAAACAACCATAAAGAATCAAAATGGAGACAGCTTAGCAATACTTTTCAATAAACTCAACATACAATTGATACCAAAAATAAACTGCCACACCAACTGAATTTCATTGAAATCGCCATTTGAAAACATGCACCGTGGTCTCTGACATGAGAAAATTATTCTACTGTATCCATCTCTACCTATTGTTTCTAATCTAAAATCTGATGTCCTCAATTACAATCGGGGTGCATATTTATACACCAGCATTAAGAATCATAACGTTTCAAATTCATGTCAACCCACCGTGGAAATCGGGCTCAAGTCATGTCGGCCATCAATAGTATTTAGAATTTCAAATATGACGGCCCACAACATTTGAATATAATCTCTAAGCCATTCACTGAGACATTTTGTAAGTATGTCAAAGGCAACATAACGCTTATCGCTGCCTACCCGTGTTCCCCTGTTCATCACCATGACCATCCGCATCGTGGAGATATCAAACAGCCTTCAATATGTCTCACCGAAAACACCTTTATCACTTGTATCGCCATGACCCTATGATATCGATGAGATATCATGTCGAAAACCCTTTGTCACATCAAGAGCACCCTACTGTTATATTTGTTTCAGTCGCTGAGACACAAGAGTCCTTCTCACGGATGAGCCTTTTGTTTGATTCAGTGTCGTCGTGACATTCAACCATCAAGGAGATGCTATAGAGATTACCCTTTGTTTCACCGAAAGTCTTCATCCATTATGAGTCGTCGTGACACATGTTTCTTCTTGCTGACGAGTCCATCCATCCCATATATGTCGCTGTAGCTTATCACTCTTGGGGAGACCTCTTGCAGATTTCATTACCTTTCCCCAAAAGCCCCTTTTGCCTTTTGTATGTTGCTGTGACCTTTCACCATCAGGGGGACATCTCATAGATTACATTGTTATAGCGAAAGACCCCGAGCTCACATCCGTTCGCCAAGACAACACAAAACTCTTGTCGAAAGCCATTCGTTAGACCTTGTCGGCAAGACCCGACGGGCTCGCCAAGACTTAACACCGAAACCCATAAGTCTTACCGAAGTGTATGTTATAGTTTTCGGTCGGTGAGACACCCATGAGTTTGCTAAGACCTCCCTCCAAAAATTAGTAACTCACACCGATATGAAATTTATCCATCGTCAGTCGGCAAGACAAGAAGACCTCGCCAAGACACTCTGTCGAATACTATGACTCAGGTCGAAGCAGATCCACATGAGCAAATCGGTAAGACATAGCACATTCACTATGACCTTTCATCGATAGTATAAATTATGTCGATATGAATCATTTCAGTCACCGAAACCATGTGAATATCTCACTGAAAACTGCCAGTAAGTAAATTCCAGTCGCCAAGACATTAGAAACGTCTTACCAATAGGTGACATAGACATTTGCTAGCAGAAAACGCAACATGGGTTGGGGAGAAAATAGTATTCTCACACCGATAGGAACCAGAATGCAAAAAATGCATGACTCAAAGGAATTTGCAATATGGAAAAATCATGAACCACAAATGGACAAGTTATCTAGTTGATTTTAGTCTTGACCACTCCAATTTTATCTAAAAGACTTACACTACAAACATTGAGTGTTGAACCATTATCAATGAGAGTACATCTAATGCCACACCTATTAATGATAGTATGTATCATCAAGGAATCATTTTGTTTTCACTTCTAATGGAGGTAGCTCATCTTGATGAAAGGTAATGTCTAAGATGATCAAGTTCATACCTTGAATTAGGGTTTCTACATCATTTGGTTACACACTAGGAGGGATAAAATTTTTTGCAAATCATCTTGAATCATGCTATGATAATTAAGTGATGCTTGAATGAGATCCCATAAAGAAATATTAGCAGGATTATTTCTAAGTTGTTCCACAAAATCATACTACTTTCCCTTGTGCAAAGACAAACAAGGAGCACAAGGAAAAATAGGTTGAGGTAATGGTAATTAAGTAAGTATGGTTTGTGGTTTCCTATTATTCCTTGTATTATATGTGTGATCAATGGCGTTATAACTCGGTTGTTGTGAAACATTATTACTACAATGTTGCCTTGCAAAATTCAAGATATCACCTAGAATAAGTGGCTTGTTTTTAGGTAGTCCTAGGATAAGCATAGGTTTTTTTTGGACTTGTGGTTTTTGTGAGGGTGGATAGAGGATAAGTTGAGGTTTAGGAGGTCCAAGGATTAGATGAACCTTGGGAGGTCCAAAAGGAGTTTTTGGAGGTCCTATAATCAAGGGATATCTAATGTTCATAACCTCAATAAATTTATCCTCATTTTAATGATCTTATTGCAAGAGGGAGTCTAGGTTATCTTAGCCTTTTCATCTCTATCATATTTTGAAAGAAATGTATCTATTATATCATCTTCAGTTGGCACAATATCTTCCCAAATGGGAGAAGAATTGGAAGATGGACAAACAAGATTCTCATGATTCTCAATGATTGTATCTTCTAACACCAAGGTACCTTCATCACAAGTAGGAGAGGTATCGGGAGAATAATAACTATGATTTTCATGAATATCCTTGATTACACTCTCTTGCACTAAAGTATTCTCATAAGTGGGAGAGATGTTGGGAGATGAATGGAGACTAGGCAAGGTGATGTTAAGGAATGTTTCAATGATCTTCTTGCACCATAATATCCTCCCAAATGGGTGGGTTAGGGGAAGAGGGACAAAAAATATTCTCATGACCCTTAATGATTGTATCTTCTAATAGGTCAAGATACCTTCGTCACAAGTAGGAGAGATATTGGGAGAAGAACAATTATGATTGTCATGATTGTCTATGGTTGCATCCTCTTGTGTTATTACATTCTTACAAATTTGATAGGGATTAGGAGGGTGACTAACATGCTTGTCAAATGTTTTATTTTGTTTTCCTATATTATACCCATGAGTAGGGAAAATAGAATCATACAATCCATGTGATAATCTATGAAAAGGAAACATGATTTTATTTGTACAACAAATGAGAAGTAATCTATCAAAAATAGGCAATGCTTCAGAAAATGAACACAATTTTACTACAAATTTAATGATTTTCAATACTAAAATGCAACAATTTTTCCATGAACTTGTAATGAATCAAGCAAAATGATACATTTTCTTGCACATACAATAACTATTTTTTAGAATTTCAAAGCATAGTTTGAACAACAGAAACATGGAGTCAAAAAAGAGATAGTAATGCATGCAAAATTCTATCAGGACACATGTGTAGGGATAGATTTTCCCAAGGGTGAATGATTCCTTGCACAGAGGTTTTGAAAATTGAAATATGAGTTTTTAGTTTAGTATTTATGTTCTCTATTTCAGGTTGCAAACTGTGATTACTATGACAATTTTTTCTAGATTTTGATGTCTAAATGAAAATACAACTAATGACAAAAAGTGAACAAGATGATAACTTTTTGAATGCAAATTTAACGAAAATTTTAATCTAAATGACGAAAAAACACTATCTAAATAAGGGTGGGGCAAAACCTATCCCTTGACCCCAAGCGTACATTAATTTCTTGCTTGACTCGAAGGGTGGGTTACTATACCTCGGTCTATCCGTGGGATAGGTCCCTATTTAAATGATCAAAAAATGTAATCTTGAAACCTTAAATGAAATGTAAAACAAACTAATGCAATGAAAAATATAGATCTAGGGTTTGAAAAAACTACTAAATCAGAAAATTTATAGTGTAAGAATATCTAGTTCACTGAAATGAAACACAAAAATGTAAGTGGTGTGATCAATGTGGAATGACTAAAAGGTATGTGATCTATACAATTACACTTTCCTAATTTCATTAGAAAATGAGATCTCCCAAGGATAGGATTGAATTTCAACCTTGAGGTGAGTCAACCATATTAGGAGGACCTGTTCTTTCTTATGACACAAAATAACTGAAATGCACTTTGGGGAGATAAAAATAAAATGCTTAATGAACTCAATTAGGTAATGTAAAACTTGAAATGTAGAAATAAAAGATAACACAAACAAAAACTACAATCTTTTGATATATCTAAGAAGGAGAAACTGATGTGCACCTATCACCAAAAGTGGTTGCTTAGTGTCCTACTGGGATAGATTCACCCTAGGGCAAATGGGTCTCTGCATATGATTTCAAAATATAACTTCATAGTCCTCTAATCTTGAATCTACACTCTTGATTCTTCCATATTCTACTATTGGAAATTCGGAAATAAATTTTGCAAAGGAGTTTCCATGGCTTGAAAAATTTGATAAAAACTTTGACAACTTTATAAAATTGCACTTTTGATCAATCTTCAATTCTTCTTCACCTACAAATCTTCACACACAAAGAGGGAAACTATTTTTTTTGTGAACAAGGTTTTTCCTTGGTCAAACCCCATTTTGGTAATTAAACCTTGATAATGAAAGATAATGACAAATGAGAAGGAATGATGAATGAAAAAATCTATGTCACAACTCACCAAACCCTTAATGGCTACCCTTAGAGGACTAAAGTCTGACACATGTCTCTAATTATTGGATCTTTCATGAAATGGATTGATTAGATGCTTGATTTGACACTTGATTTGATGCTTGAATGCTTGAAACCTACATCACAATGTTAGCTCCAAAAACATGCAGGAATGAAAATAAATTTGACATAATGATATGATCATGATTGTTGTTGTAGATGATTAATAATGCTACTCTTCAATGCTCTTGACAATAATATTTTCTCTTTTGAAAGTTGCCTCTTGATTCTTAATGTTGAATTGATAAAATAACTATGTATTTATAGGTGTTTATCTAATTTCCTAAAAAATAGATTCCATAAGCCGACATTTGAAAATTCAATTTGAATCATTAAAATTCCACCAAAAAAATATTTTAAATTGGGTCTTGGCACTTAAGGAGGACCCATTCACCCTTGGGTGAATGGGTCCTAGGACCTAAATCTAGGACACACAATTTTCAAGATGTTTTAATTAATGATGGAAATTGTTTATGTTGATGCAAGGATATCGGTTATGGGTCGAATTACACTTGATCCATGGAGAATCAAAGCATAATGAGGCAACCAATACTCGAATCTAAACAAGATTAGTCAATCAAAATTGAAAGTAAAGATTTTATCAAAAAACCTAACATGCTAATATTATGAAAGCTTTAAATAAAAAAATCTACTCTAATCCATTGAAATTTAACTTGTGGAATTTGGTGTCTCGTTGATGTGGACCAACGACCCTTTCCCAATCTCATGATAGTGAGCTTGTTTCAGTTGATTCTATGGAAGAGAATCAATGAAACCATGATGTTTGGTGCATGAAAAACCTAAATTATGCACAAAACAAACATGATGCAAGCTAAGTTACCATGATTATATGTTGTAAATGATCTAATTATGCAATTCCTAAGCTAATATAAGCTAAAATGATGCTAAAAGATGAAAACCCTAATTTATTTACAAACTAAGATGGATGCATGGAAGCCATTAATAAAATATTGAAGTTGTTATGCAACTAAAACAAACTAAAAATAAGCTAAATGTGTGCAAATTGAGAGTATGGATGTGAGTAAATTCAACTACATGACTTTGCAATAAAAGATGGATCAATTTGTCTCCAAATAGTGATCTATTTATAGGAGAGAAAATGATGAATGAATGGTTAAGATCCAAAAGCTTAACCAATGGTTCAAGATGAAGGAGATGAGAGGCATGGATCTTGGATTCTCATCAACGAATGAGAATGCAAGATGAAGATTAATCAAAGGCTCACAATTACCTCAAACAAACACACTTTTGACTTGCTCACATAGGTCAAAGGTAACTTGCTAGAAAGGTAAGAGGGTTAACTTGCTTTTGAAGCTAAGTGAGTTGATTGGAGGAGCAAGAATATTCCTTAGAATATTCCATTTGGATGAGGAAAAAGAGGATTTTACAAATTAAAACAAAATTTTAATTGTGCAAAAAGGATAAAGAATGTTCCATCGGAATATTCCCTTTGATTAGAGGAATAATTAGTTTAATTTCTAATTAAACAAGGTTTAATTTATGCAATTAGGGGATTAGAGGAATTAAAAGATATTTATTAAATTGGATGATTTAATAAATAAGGGAGGGGTGAAATGATATTTAATTAAATAGGATAGGGTTATTTAATTAAATAAGATGACTTAGGAGATTAAATTAAATATTTTGATTTATTTAATTTAATGAGATGAAGTGTTAGTGTGAAAAGAGATTAATTAACCTAATTTAATTAATTAGGCCAAATAGAAGAAAATGATACAAATAATTAATTAGCTAGGCTAATTGAATCAATTAAGTGAAAAGAGGATGAATAAAGAGGAAATGATGTTAATAAATCTGATTCAAGTGTATGACATTCATTATGACATTTTTCAGTGTCTACATTTTGCCCCTCTTTGAAGCGAGGTACCTACTACTTCAGTTCAAAGAATAATGTTGTTCAGATTAAAAAATACTACCCAAATCATTTTTATTTTTATTTTTATTTTTAGATACCCCAGCAAAAGGGTAAAACTGATTCCCTGCCCCCTAAAAAAATTGGGAAAAAGTTTCAAATTTTGGGTTGATTTCTCGATAAAGGTTGAAAAGCTTCCCCAAGGGTCTAGAAAGGTCCCGGGATGCAAGAATAATGCCAAAAATGAAAAAAATTGTGAAAAATTAGGTCTAGATTGGAAAAATTGGTGAAAATGATAATAAACCCCATTAAAAGGGTTAAATTAGGGTAAAAAACCCTAATTTTCTAGCTTAAATAGATCAAAAGGTGTAATTTTCAATTCATTTGTGCATTCACACTTTAGAAATTCTTTCAAATTAAGCTCTAACCCTCCAACGAAATGGCATGTTGTGAGCTTCCACAACACATCTTTCATCAAGTTCGTGAGTACCAGTGGCTTCCAGGCGCAGGACCACCTATATGTGATTCAAAATTTGATTTGAAATTTGAAATTTTGATGCATTCATTAGGCATTAAAATTTAGAATTTAGGGGCGTTGCTATATGGTGATGCCCAAACTTCAATCGGCGATGCTCAAAAGATAGATAGCGATGCATATGTATATGCTGACACTTCTTTTGATTTGAAATTCGGTTTTCAAATTGTAAATGGCAATGTGTTTGTGTTTGGTGACAAATTTGTCGATTTGAAAGTAAGGGTTAGGTCATGCCAAATTCTAAATTGTGATGCTATCTTGTATGGTGACACATTTGTCAATTTGAATTCTAAAATGCATTAGGCATTGTTGTTTGACATTTGAATATAGCAACGCATTTGTGATTTTTGAGCCAGAAATTCCAAATAACTTCAAATTTTCATGATTTCCTGATGTCATAGGCTTCATGAGTGTAGGAGGCCATCCCACCATTGATTTTGAGAGATCACAAGCCCACAATACTAGAGAAATTGGGTGATCTTTCAGAGTTGCGTGAGGAGCACCTGGGAGAGATTGAGTTATAGTACATTGTGTACGCACCAGTGATCAATAAATATTTGGCTATGATGATAGCATTGTGCGAGAGATGGCACGATGAGAATTCTTCTTTCCACCTTCTGACGGGAGAGGCAGCAGTGACCCTGGAGGATGTGTTGCGAATATTGTGATTGCCTATCCATGGTGACCGCGTGATCTATGATCCTAATGCTAGATTTGATGCCTGCTTAGAGGTGATGGAGATGAATCATATTGTTTTGGTCACCTCTTAGATAGATCTGGAGGCCTATAGAGGTCAGGTGTTGACCTTCAGATTGATTGTTGCAGCCATCATTTCAGGTTTGGTGGCTCTAGACAGACGCAGACAATTCTTTAGCTCAGGTTGGGGCTTGGCTTGGCAGAGGATGTTATACCAAAGGACTCTTTTTGCATGGGGGCCCGTGATGCTGGCCTCCTTCTACCATGATTTGCATGATTTTTTCTATTATGATGGGAGATTTATTGGTGTAGGGGTGACACTCCTTCATATTTGAGCATGGGAGCACATTGTAGTGCTTCGACCTATTGTGCAGATGGCAGATGTGGAGCCAGGCGATCCCGTCGTTTGGAGATATCGAGGTGTCATCACACTTAGGCACACATGAAAGATTGGGCTCCTGTATTGGTGACAAGTGAGATGATATGACCGTGTTCCAATGGAAGCCATGGCTTCAGATGCCAACATGGTTTGATGATATACATCAACTCTACTTCACCAGGTAGACCTGTTATATGCAACGTCGTGAGCACACAATGATTGAGTAGTACCTTCCAGATAGAGTGCCCAAATAGTTTGGCGATGTCCAGGACAGGCCCAATGATGGCTATAGAGCCATTTTTGCTAGAGCGATCAGTCAGGTTCCCACATGGGGACCCACTATTCTTGCACCAAAGGCCGTTGAGAGTTTCAAATAGTTGGTTGCCCAGCCTTGGGCATATGATCAGGGTCATCCCATTGCATAGACTACTCCTGCGTACAATGCATGGTTTGTCACTTTGAGGTGACTAATAAATCCTACAGTTGCCCCTCCCAGAGGGAGGCCACGAGCTAGAGCAGTTAAGGGTAGAGGACATGGAGGCTAGGATGGGCATGGTGGATAGGTTATGGGGGCTCCTCCAATGGGACAACAACCTCCAGTGGTGTAGAAGTAGCTAGTGCCACCACCACCACCACCAGACACTAGAGATGCGCAGATACAACAACTACAACAACAAGTGCAAGTGTTGAAAAGTGAATGAGATCAGGCTCGCCAACAGATTTTGTTTTGACTGCTGAGCGAGACTAGGCTCATCGGTAGGTGGTTACGGTTACAGCTGAGAGGGATACTGCATTACAGAGAGTTCAGACTATTATGGGTGAGAGAGATTAGGAGGTGGCTTGACATCAGCAGATTGAGAGCCTTATGGCATCCACCCATGGTTGGACAGTTTCAACATGACTGTTTAGAGAGGTTGTTACAGAGGTTGTGTATTATAGTAAACATTATCATAGGGATGTTCTTGTAGCATTGAGGCAACTTGATTTTTCACAATAGAGTGATGCATGCCCCCAAGCAGAGGACCAACTTGAGCAACAGGCTGGAGAGGGTAGCAACCACCAAGGCTAGCTCTTTTTTGATGTATAGACACTTTTTTATTTTTCCCCATTCTTTATACCGATATACATTCATGGGATCCTTTTTGATAGCCTCATGGATATTGTACTTATGATTGATATACATACAATGATCCAAATTTTGTACCATGATACATGTTTTGATATATATATGATACGGATATGGATGTTTCATGCTATGATGTGTTAACTTTATTTCACGTATGTATGGATGATGTATGATATGGATGCTTATATATGATCATGTATGGATGCATTTACTTTTATGTCTATGTGATATGTGATGATATGATATGGATGGATGCAATGATATGTTCTTTTTCATTATCTTTTCACGATATTATAATCTATGATTTATGGTATGCAGATGATGTGGATGTATTTCTTTTTGTATATTTTCTATGCATGTTATATGAGATGGATGCTTATGGTGATGGATGCTTATGATTATGATATGATTATGTGATGCATATATGTTGATGGTTTGTGGATGCAAGATGGATGCATTGATGATGTTTTTGTGTGTCATGATACTAGGTTAGAAGGAAGAGAAGATAGAAGAATAAAGAATGAACGTTGCTGATGATGATTGCTTCAAAAGATTCAACAAGTCCTTGATCCATCGAGACTTTATGAGAGATGGTGACGAGACAATGCAAATGAATTCAGGATGAAAATGTAGGATTGGTGCTCACACTTCAGGATTGGGATTTTCCATCGTTCCTTATTGTTTGATATAACACATAGACACAATGCATCAAGGTATTGATAACTAGGACAACGTTGTATCTAGTGTAATGGAATTTGACTCGATAAATAGATAAGATAGTTCTTGTTCACATCTTGACATACATAAATGTTGTTGTAATGTAAGTTAGAAGCTTAGAACATATTGGACCTAAGCATACACAATAGTCAACAACATACTCCAAACAACTTTCCTACACATAACTAAGCAAGTATGCACCAAGATTATTTTACAAGAGTATCCAAAATCACAACAAACAAAAGATAATGATTGATTCCCCATTCCTTTCTCTCTAAATCGTTTTAGATAGACATCATCGAGAGGTCCTCGGAATGGGTCATTAAGATAAATCATAAGAAAAGATCAAAGACAAATAGTAAGTGTTATCTATATCTCCTGTTGATGCAATACAAAGGAAGAAATCAACACCTTCAACAATCTTAATTGACTAACTCAAAACATCTCTAACTCACCTTCCTTTGACACACATATTCAACTATATTTCTCTCAAACATCAACAAAGATCAGATTCTTTCACTACTGTCCTTAAATACATACCATGACACTTTTGCTACAAACAGTAACTTTTGTCTTCAAAGGCATAACCAAATCAAACTAATACATAAGTCACCTTCATTTGAGTCAGAATAACAATATCGAATACTTCACAATGTCTGCCCTTTCATTTTTCCATCATTCTTTACGACTGTTCCTAATGTACATCTGTGGCACCTACAAGCCACCAAGCACCAAAATTTGATCCCAAGACACATATAATTACTTCAACATGTGGAATAGCTTTAAAAGGATTAATTCAACATGAATAAACTCATTTCAAGCCTCAAGAACATAGTTTAGGTGTCATTCCTTCATTACTCTGCCCTCTCTCTAGTAGGTCTTCCATAGGTCTATCAGAGATTTTCTCACAAATTACACCATGAAAATCCAAGAAAATTATATTTTTGGTTACCCATTTTCCTTCTTTTAAACATAGTGCAAGATGAGATATAGGTCTTGTTAGCTCTCAAAAACACAAGTTTGAACCACGAAAGGTTGCCAAGCTTTCACAACGTTTTAGGGTAACAGAACAAGGTTTGAAACAATTAAACCTTCTACTCTTCAGGTGCTGCTAGACCTAGGCGAGTGTACCTAAAATGGATGAAGCAGACTTAACCAATGATTTTCTTTCTTGCAATGATTTATCCACAAAGGAAAACAAAAGTGGACAAAATGGATCATACTTGGAATAAATTGTATACTAAATTGAAGACTAAAACCTGATATGCAAATGTAAAATATGAATGAGATTGAATAATGTAAATGGTGAGACCAGTGCCCTATATGGTATACGGAGTCAAATGAAATCTTAAATGAGTGACTTCTTTCTGGAGGATATTCAAATTGTTTGGCATATTTTTTATTAATAACTGGTATAAACATGCAAGACTGTAGTTATTAAGTTCTTCTTACTGATCTAAATGAATTCCCTGATTACTGTGATTAATTGAAAGGATTTAATCCTTCCTTGAAAGAACCTATCAACCAATCACACATATATAGCAAATGTGTACTGATAAACCTAACATAAACTTGTTATGTTCATTTAAATAACCAAACAATATCAATTTTAGAGACAGCTTAAATAACTCTTTCAATAGGCACAACAAAACAATTAGCACCAGAAATACATCAGCAAATCAAATAGTTCTCATTGATATCTCCATGATTTCAAAACATACACTAGAGTCTCAGATCTGTGGAACATTGTGTTCCTCTGAACTGTATCTATTCTATCCTCCTGTATTCTACTTCTCTTCTAATCCCGTCTCATTTGAGAATTATTATTTATATATCAGTATCCGAACAGGCACATCATTTCATATTCCAATATCGGCAAGCAACTGTTTGTATTTGGGATTTTCTCATATGTTGGCCCATAGCATTCAAGTCTTTGTTAATCATCCGCTGAGGCAATCGCCAAAACATCTCTAGAGGTATGCCAAAGGAAACTATATCACTGATCATCCCTTTAGTCTTCTATTTCACCCAGACCCTGTGATGTCGGGGAGACCTCCTGTAGACTAAATTACATTTCACCAAAAACCCTAGTGTTTTCCCAGTCGTTGTAACCCAGCACTCTCAGGGAGATATCATATAGAGTACTCCATGTTACACTGAGAATTACCATCCATCCTGAGTGTCGCCGTAGCATTCCGTTTGTCATAGCAAAGACATGTACTCTGTTATTCCCTTTCTTTTTCATCTTCACATTCGTTGTTGCTCATCTGGGTCGGTGAGATATCATAGAGATTTCATTATGTTTTGCCGATATGTATTTCATGTGCCTTCCATTCACCGAGACCCAAGGAGCCTCTCACCGAAATGCACATTGCTCTAACTCACTGTCACTGTAACTTAATGGTGTCGGGAAGACCATATAGAGAATACTCAAGTCATATTGAAACCCCCTTATTCACTTTATATGTCGTCGTGACACATGATTTTTCCTGCCGACAAGATCACCTCTGCATTCCATACCGACACCAATATGCATCCTTCAATGCATTCTCCAGCCGCTGAGACATTAATGCTCTCACACCGACTGAAATCCTTTGTCTTTATGCTCTTCACCGTAACCTACAAATGTCGGGGAAACCTCTCGCATACTTCATCCTATTTCACCGAAAGTCTTCATTTACCTTGGGTCGCCAAGACAAATTTGTACTCTTGCCGATGCAATCTTCATTTCACCCACTTCGCTGTGACTTTCAAAGTCAGGGAGATGTTATTTAGATAGTTTTATGTTTCCCCGAGATACTCCTTCATCCACCCTAAATCGACGAGACATGAGCAAACTCCCACCGAAAGCCACACATTCAACTTTGTCGGCAACACTGAAAACACTCGCCAAGACATTCTGCCGAAAACCCTTAACTTGGCCAAAACATTTCCACATGCGCCAGTCGGAGAGACAAAATGTTTTCGCTGTGACCTTACACCGATAATCCCCAGTTTGGCCGAAATAACCCCTCCATGTATTAGTCGGTATGACATAATGTATTCACCGTGACATTACATCGATGCCCCAACATATGCCTATATATTTTTTCTATATGCCAGTCGGCAAGAAAAAATACTTCGCTATGACTCTACTCTGACAATAATTCCTTTGCCGATATGAAACTTCTCAGTCGCCGGAACAAAAGAAGAGTCCTACCAATATTCTGCAACAAGTATATATTAGTGAAAAATACATAGGTCGGGAAGACTTTCACTATGTCCTACCGAAATAGGCAATACAATGAAATGCAAAGGACTTGATGGATTCAGTGGATTTATGACAAAAAACAAGCAAGACACCATGAGGAATAAACCTTATGCTTTTGAGGAAGATTTATTCTTGGAAACACTTGAATGCAATGGACTGAAATTTTCAAAATTTTACAGTCCTAACAGGTCTCTTGGAACAAATGCTTGAAAAACTATTATCTTAGACTGTATTAGGGCTCATTAGGTCTTCATGAAAACCATGGGTTATTAGATATTCAACCTCCCAATACAAATTCATTGCCACAACACTTCAAACAGGTTTAGATGGATGGGTACAAGCTAATAAATGCATCATAAGTTCATTCCCATGTGTATTCTTGCAAACCCTAGATTAGGTTCCCTCCACAAACCTATTACAAATTGAATACTCAAAAAAACTAGTCAAACTTCTATCCAAAATACCTTAAATCTTATAGCCTTGACTCAAAACCATTTGAATATGAGAGTTTATACAAAAAAGAACAATGTCACCAAAAACCAAATGATTTTTCCAACAGAATAATGAGAAACATAATTATCTTACTTCACTGTTGACCCTAGCAAGGGTTTCTAACTGTTATGAAAGAAACGATGATATCTCATTCAAATGATCGAAAAAATGCATGACACAAGATTCATATGGAAGGTGATTGGAGGCCACAACACTCACAACCAATTTTTCATGTTTTACAATCCGTACAATCTGTACATATGTCTAGAAACATAGATTTTCTGTAGAAATTGCTTAAAATCAGAGATTTCCTTTATTTTGTCTTCTCATTTCAATCATCCTCAAAGTTACAATGAATTCAAAAGAATTTTTAAAGGAAAAAAAAATGACTTCTAATCTTCTAACTTCTCTCTAACTACCCACCAATGCCTAAGACCCTTCAACTTCCATAATGCAACTTTTACATAATTATGCAATTTTGTCAATATTTGTTAACTTTACATTTTTCACATTTTCTTGCAAAATATGACACTAATACATGAGAAATGACTTGAAGGACCCTAATAGAATGTTGTAACACCAAATTTTAATCAACTCATCAAGTTTTACATGATGGAATCAAGATATTGCAAAGGTACTCCTACACCACCTGCCTAATTTAAGTTTAGCTAAAAAAGTGATATTTGATACTAATGTCCATTGCAGGAAGGATACATCCTAGGATATGTTGATCAGAGGGTTGTTTGATGTTGGGATGATGATGCTAAGATGAGCTATTGCTATAAAATTCATTTCCACATTTACCTATGATTTAGACTCTAGATTTTGGCTTTTAGGGTTTGCACTTTATGACTTGTTATGTTTGCTTTCTACTTGTTTTGCCAAAGGGTGAAGGTGACGATCATTTATTATGCGTGAAAATTTATTGCAGGTGAAAGTGAGATGGGTGGATGGAATTTTGCAGTTTTCTAGAAATATTTGAATGTTTTTTGGTATTTTGAAATGTTTTGAGGTTGTTTTTTATCTTTTTGAAAGTTTATGTGGATGTTTAGGATAATCTGATTTTCTGAGGTTGTTTAGGGTTTTTTGAATATTTGAGGCTTTTTAGGTCATTTGAATATTTTCTATTATTTTTTGGATTTTCAATTTTCAAATGTTTTTGTGTTTTCTGAAATATTGGGATGGTTTTGGGATTTTTGGAGTTTTACGATTGTTTTTGGATTTTTCAAGATATTTGGATGTTTTTGGATTTTCAAGAGTTTTCAAATGTTTAGGGTTTTTCTGAATTTCTGAGTTTCAACCAAGAACCTAACCTAAGGACCTATCCTAGGGGCCTCAGGGGCTGATCAAAGATTATCCTTGCCTATATTATACACGCAAAGACCACGTAGTTCAACTAAATCAACCGATTTATAGGAAAAAGATATGAACAGATGAGAGACGACTACTAATTACAATAGACTACTAAATGACTGACCTAGGGTGTATTGGGGAACATCAATGATGGCCTTTCCTACGTTAAAGCTGAGAGACAACGTAGTTCGATAGAGACATGACCCAATTTACAAGATGGAGAGATGAATAGGTGAAAGATGATAGTTTATTATGATGGACCGCTAAAGGACTAACCTAGGGTGTCCCGGGGGAACATCAATGATGGCCTTGCCTACGTTAAAGCTCAGAGATGATGTAGTTTGATAGAGAAATTTTTTTTTGAATTTGTTGATGTTCAACCTTTTTAGGGTTTTTGATGTTTTTTGGATGTTTTGGATTTTACCTTTACAATTTTCTAAATGTTTTTTGGATTTTCACTGTATAGGATTTTGCAAATGTTTTTGGATTTTCTAGATAAGATTTTACAAAAAAAATTGGTGTTTTCCGATTAGGATGTCCCATGACCTCAAGATATACAAGAACCCGATTGTGACGCATAATGAAATTCCCCCAATGTGATATGGTAGCCTACCTTGATAAAGGCAAGATAGACTGACCTTAATAATATGCCAAGTAGTGCTAAACAACTCATGATACCTTACAGTGACAAGCCATGATAAGGACGTGGATGGGGGATGAATGGCGATGCAAAGAATAGATGGAGATACCTTATTTATGCAAGAAACCTGTTTGCTAGGTTTTCACCAAGGTACTTGCCCAAAGTGCCACCGAAGTGGTTTTCACTAGAGGACAATTTTTTTTCTTTACTTTTTTCAATCCTTTTTCTCCTTTTTTTGGATTTTGATTATTTTTTGATTTTTTTGTATTTTTTGATTTATACCCTTCATGTTTAGAATAAAATTTTTTGAGATGCAAGTTGTTGATTGGCTCCTACAAGGGTTCACCTTAAGGGGTTGACAGTTGGTATGCTCTTAATCCATAGCTTGCTGTGATGACAAAGGGACCCAACTAGTTAGGCTCAAACTTTCCTTTGCTATCTTGATCTAGAAGGTTCTTCTAATTTTTCTTTAAGACAAGATTGCCTACCTAGAACAACCGACATATGATTCTCTTGTTATAGCTCAGTTTCAGTTAGTTTTGATACACTTGCAAGTGATTAAGGGCATCAAGATGACATTCATCTAGGAATTCCAGCTCATTCAATCGAGATACTATTTACTCTTCCTCATTTATCAGATTCTTTAGTGACACTCACAATGATGGGAGGTCAACCTCAATAGGAAAGATGGCTTCTGATCCATAGACTAGGGAGAAAGGGGTTGCTCCTGTAGGTGTGCAGATATTGGTTCGATAAGCCCAAAGAGCAGGATTTAGCTGTAGATGCTAGTCATGACCAACTTCGTTGACTGTTTTCTTTAGGATTTTTAGGATAATTTTGTTTGTTGCTTCTGCTTGGCCATTTCCTTGGGGATAGTATGGTGTAGAGAATTGGTGTTGAATATTGAATCTTTGACACAAATCTTTCACATCCTGATTTTTGAAAGGGGTTCCATTGTTTGAGATAAGGATTTGTGGTACACCATAATGACAAATCAGGTAATTCAAGATAAACGTGGCTATTTGCTTTCCCATTATGTAGTTCATAGGAATGGCTTCAACCCACTTAGTAAAGTAATCAGTGGTGGTTATGATGAACTTATGGTCATTGGATGAAGTTGGAATGATTTTTCCTATAAGGTCAAGTCCCCATTGTGAAAAAGGCCATGGTGTAATCATTGGTTGAAATTCTTGAGCTAGAGTGTGAATCAGATCCCCATGTTGTTGACACTGGATGCACTTTCACACATACTGATGAGATTCTTTCTCCATGGTTGGCCAATAGTACCCCATCCTCAACAGTTTCTTAGCTAATGCCATACCACTAGAATGGGACCCACATATTCCATTGTGTACTTCTGTTAAGGAAGCTAAGGATAACTCTTGGTTCAGACATTGTAGTAATGTCCCTTCGATGCTTTGGCGACAAAGGGTATCACCTAGGATCATGAATCAGGATGCCTTTTTGACAAAGGTCTTTTTAAGGTATGGGGTGATGTCTAATGGAAGGGTTGTTCTATTAAGGTAAGTAAATATTTCATGGTACCAAGGGGATTGAAGACCAACAATGAAACACATGAATTCAGGTTCATGGATTTTGAAAGTTGGCACAAGAAGCTATTCTACCAAGTATTTGCATTGAAGAATGTTGTTTGACATGTCTAGTAGTGATCCAATTGTTGCCATGGTGTCTGCTGCTCTATTTTTCATGTGAGGAATCTGCTCAAAAGTCATGTCTATAAAAATATCTTTGAGATTGTCCACCATCTTCTTGTAATGAGTGAGCTTGTCATCTTTGGTTTGATAGTCATTAACTTTGTTGATAACCAGCTATGAGTCTCCATAGACTTTCATCTCTTGTATCTACCATTGAATTGCTATCCTAAGACCTGTGATCAAGGCTTTGTACTCAGCAATGTTATTCATACATGGGAATGATAGCCTGTAAGATTTTGGGATGCAATCACCTTGGGGGGTGATGAAAAGAATGCATACTCCTAATCCATGTTGGGTGAATGATCCATCAAAGTGCATCTTCCATTGAGTTGTTAGATTAATAAGGAACACCGATTTGTTAGGGAACTCAAATATTAAAGGGTTCTCATCATAGATAGGTGCTTCTAGTAGCTGATTCACTATCACTTGTCCTTTGATTGCCTTGCGCTCCACATACTCTATGTCAAATTCTATCAAGATCACTACCCATTTATCCATTCATCTTGTGAGGGTTGCTTTGGATAACATATATTTTAATGGATCAATCTTTGTGATGACCTTGATTTGATGTGACAACATGTAATGCCTAAAATTTTGTGAAGTGAAAACTACTGCTAGGCATACCTTCTCAATAGGTGAATAGTTCATCTCATATCCTACCAAGGTTTTGTTGATGTGGTATATGGCTCTTTCCTTTCCATTTTCATCATGTTGTGCTAAAAGAGCTCCCAGTGTTGTTGGTGTTGTTAAGATGTATAGTATCAATGGCTTGTTTGGTATCAGTGTCATGAGAACAAGTGGTGTTAGTAGATAATCCTTAATCTATTGGAAAGCTTTATCACATTTTTCATCCCATTTATAAGTTATCCCTTTATGAAGAAGGTGCAAAAAAGGGTGAGTCTTATCTAATAGCTGAGCTATGAACCTTCTGATGGATTGCAACCTTCCTTGTAATCCTCTCATTTGTTTCAATGTTTGTGGTGGTTCCATGTCTAGGATGGCTCTTACCTTTGCTGGATCAATTTCTATCCCTCTTTTTGAAATAATGAAGCCAAGAAGTTTCCCTGATGTGACCCAGAACACACATTTTTTTGGATTCAATCATACCTTGTATTCTTCAAGCCTAAGACTTGTATGTGTTCACTTCTCTTATTTGATTTGGCCAAAATATCATCCACATAATCTTTAACTATTTTGTGGATCATGTCATGAAAGATGAGGGTCATTTCTCTTTGACAGGTAGCTCCTGCATTCTTCAACCCAAATGGCATCACATTCTAGCAATAGGTTCCCCATGGGAAAGTAAATGCAATTTTATGTTGATCATATTTGGAGATTATGATTTGGTTATAGCCTGAAAAGCCATCCATGAGTGATAACATTTCATGCCCAACTATTAAATCTACAATGAGATCAATGTTGGGAAGAGGGAAGTCATCCTTTGGACATTCCTTGTTTAGATCTTTGAAATCAATGCATATTCTGATGCCCCTAGTGGGTTTTGAGACTGGTACTAGGTTTGAAACCCACTCAGGATAATCTATCGGTCAGATGAATCCAACATCAAGAAGCTTTTGTAGTTCCAATTTAACCAAGAGTTCTATCTGTGGGTGCATCTTCCTTAATTTATTCTTGACAGGTTTGGCCTTAGGATAGACTACTAAGTGATGCACACATACTTCTAGATCAAGGTCTAGCATATCTATATATGACCATGCAAAGTTATCTTTTCTCTCTTTAAGGAATGTTGCAAGGTTCATCTGTTCTTCATCTAATAAGGATTCAACATAGAAGGTGATCTGAGGTTCTTCCTTTGTTCCCACATTGACTGGTGTATCCTTTTCTGTTAGTACTGCTGACTTCTCTAGATGCATTGGGCTAAGGGGGAGATTGAATCCTTCATCCTTGGACGCCTCAGGGAGGTTTTCACCATCGGATGCGTCCTTTGTTTTTACTATTTTGGGATTAGAGAGTTCCACTAGGTTGTTTTTGTTGGTGTAAATAAAGTCTTGTACCTAGTTAATTCATTACTAGGGGACTTATTTACACATGTTAAGTTTAATTAGGTCATAGGAAGGAATCTTCTAGAAGATGTTAGTTGTCATTAGTTGTTATCTTATCTTTTGACAACTACTACATGCGAACCTAGGTAAGTGTGATTAGGTGTCTCATGCCATATGATTATGACACTTGTCATAATCCTATGACACCTTGCATCTCACCTTGGCTATATAACCAAGGGATCTCTCTCATTGTAAACAATCGTGATCATATCATTGAATCATATTGATAAGAATACAATTTATTCTTGTCCCATTCTATACTCTCTTTTTTGTGCTTTCCATTTGGTCTTAAGATCTTGGCAGACATAGCCAATTCTAACATGGTATCAGAGCTATATCTCAATTCTAACATGGTATCAGAGCGGGTTGGGTGCCATTGGAGAGTCTTTTTCTAAAGAGAGATACCATATTTGGGGGTATTCCATTTTGTGGCTCTTTATTATAGGTTCATATTGGAGCTTTTTGTTGCAAATTGAAGCTCACCATTGCATCTGGAAGGTTCAAGAAAGTTGATTTTTCCTTTTTTTTCATCCAAATCAGGCTTACGAGGCCAAATCTATGAGGGTTTGAAGCTGAAGAGTGGTTGCCATATCCAGAAGGTAGCTACATTTTTTGAGAATTTTGCGTCAAATTTGACCCTGACATCGCATCCAGAATGGCCAAAAACCCTAAGATCAACTATCTATTCATCAAAATCAAAGTAGTTGTCCAGTGAGGAATTTTTTTTTTCCCAGAGAGTTGTACAACCCCCTAGGTCATCATAATTGTCAACGGTACAATTTTTTGAATAAAAAATATATTTAATTCCATTGGAAATTTTTTTTAGAAAAATTAAATTGTGTTGATTCAAATTCATTGTAAAAGTTTTGATTAAAAGTCAGAAAAATTAGAAAAAAATCAAAAAGAAGAAAATTCATTTTCTACGTACAATAGTACTGCAAAATACTCTACAACAGAGTACCGCAAAGCTACCGGTGGGCCCTTTATCCACCATGTGGCAACTTTGAAGTGCCCCACGCGAGCTCCTAGCCCACACACACCCACAGAAAAAACCCTTCAACTAGCGGCATTGTTTATTCTTTGATATTCAAGCTTTTTAAATCAGTGCCCATGATTTCTTTAAGATTCTAGCAAATAAAATATCCCCCGAAGATTCTGCTCCAGATTTTGTGCTGAGATTTCCAGAATATTCTAATCCCTAGAATATTCCACAGAACAAGGCATATTCTTTTTTATGGCAAGGTAACCATCAATTTTAATTGCATAGAGTGTTGAAGTCATCATTGTTTCAGCAATGACATCAGCGAGCTATAAAAAATTTCCCTCCTCACCGTTGGACTTTTTGATTTTTCAGTCTAACTTTGAAGGCTCATAACTTGCTCATTTTGACTCCTTTTTTCAAGCAATTTTTTTTTATTTGGGATATTTTTTTGTGCTCTTCATAGTGGTGCAATTATTTTTTGGTATTGGTTCTTGGTTTTTCCATAAATTTTAGATTCTCACAAGTGTTGCTGCTTCGTCCTCACTTTGGGAACTTCGGGAGCTCATATCTTGCTCCTACGGTAACATTTTTGGGTGCAATTTTTTTTTAAAGTGCATAATTTTTTGTGTAATTTTTAGTGGTATGATCAGATTGATCTCATTTTGTACCAAAAATTGTATTTGATTTTGTGGCCAAATTTGGCATTTACAAGCACTAAGATCAAAGTCCACTTTGTTGTTTTGGCAAGTGTAAATTGTAATCACACTAGTCATAAAGTTCCAAGCTCATATATTGCTAGGGGGTTCTTTGATTGACTGAAGTTAGGGGGGATTCTTCTTGTGGTTTTGGTTGCATTCCTCTTGATTTGTGTTCTTTCCTTCTTGTTTCATCATGAAGCCATCTACAATTCCACTTCTAACACCTTACAACTATCCTAAATGGAAATATGAAATGAACAAATTGCTAAGAGTAAAAATATTGCATAAGATAGTTCATGGGCTTGATGGTGAACCAAAAGATGATGAAGCTAAAAAGAATAAGTAGTTGAATAGTTGTGAAGAAGCAATTGGCTATTTGTGCTTGTATGTCTCTCTTGAGTTGTTGTTTCACATTGAGCACTTGGATACACCTATGGCTATGTGGACTACATTGTCAAACCTATTTGGGAAAATAGATGAAATTCAAGGACATTTGTTGGAGAATGAATTAATCAGTCTCAATCCATGTAATTTTGACAACATTCAGGAATTCATCACGAAAATCAAGTCACTAAGAACACAATTGAAGGATTGTAAAATTGAGAAATCAAATACACAATTGATCTTAAGTGTTCTTTCAAAGCTAGGACCTGAATATTTTGTGTTTGTGTCAACTTTCTATACTACAAAGAATGCCCTTGGGAGTGAGTTTAAGATGCCTTCCTTTGAAGATTTTTCTATGCAACTCACTAGGGAGAAAGATAAGCTTATTCAAATGGGTGCTTTGAAGTCTTCAAAATCACATGCCTTGGTTGCAAAAGATGTGAAGTCTTCAAGTGGCAAAGAAAAGAAAAAAAAAAGCCTAAGAAGAACACAAAATCCACATCAAATTCCACAAAAGAACATAAACATTCATCTTCAAAAGATAAAACATCTAAGAAGGAGAGGCCCTTTTGTGCATATTGCAAGAAGGATGGACATGAAGAACATTATTGTTATGAGAAGGATATTGATGAGTTGAAAAATCTTCTAAAAAAGAATCACATTGATTTTCCTTCTAGAATGTCCAAATCACCTCCTCCTCCTTCTTTAAAATAGTCTAAAAAGGACAAAGGTCAAGCATCTACATCAAGAAATAAAGGTCAAGATCTTTGTGCTTTTTTAGGTCCAAGATCAAGGAGATGGCTTCTAGATTCAAGAGCATTTCATCATATGGAAGCTTCACAGTCTATATTCTCTTCATTTCAACCTTATGCTATGTCTCCTATCTTGATGGGAAACAATACATACATGAGTGCAATTGCGAAGGGATCTATTAGTTTTGGGGACAACACTTTTCAAGATGTCCTGTGTGTTCCTCATTTGACAAACAATCTTCTTTCCATATATCAGATGACACATGGTGGAGATGGGATAACTATGGCATTCACTCCTGATTCAGTCATCATTTGAGACTTGGAGAGTAGAGAGATCATTACTATTGGGGTGGTTGATCATTCATCTCGGTTGTATACCTTTGCACATTTTGCTTCTGATGGTGACATTGTTCCTTTGATTGTTGATAATATAAACCATGATTCAAAGGAGACATTTGGCTTTTTGAACTTGGGAGTTCTCACATCAGATCAAGTTCTTGAGTCATGCATTTCATCTCCTCCATCTAGTATTGTAGTTGATGATGCTTGTGATTCCATAGTTTTGGTTCCTTGTGATTCAATGCAACATGACATATATTGTCTTCTATACTTGGCTATTTGTGATGGCTTCTTGATGGGTATTTTAGACTTTTTTGTGGAGTCTCATCTTGGAGATTTGGGAGACATCATTGATGAAATTCATCTTCTCTTTGATGAAGATGCTCCTTCTTCCGTTGTTGTGAGGGAACACCTTGTCCCTCTTTTTCATTCTCTACATGATCATTCTTTGTAGATTGGAATGAGCGCAGATTCTTTTGGACAACATTTGGAGGAGGCTTCTTTGTCTTCAAAGGGGATATGCTTGTCTTTGGATCATGTTCTACATTCTTCTCTACTAGATGTTGGATTGTCCTCTTCTGCAGTGTGGCCTAGAACGCCTATTTGGAGTTTTTCAGCTTTCAACATCGACATGGAGACACTTGAGCATACTTTAGAGACATCATCGCACATCATTCATATTCTTGGCATCCTGCATACATCCATGGTTTTGTTTCTTCCTTAGGGGAAGAACGTTGTTTGATGAGATTGGATCATCTTTAGCATTCAATGTTGAGCTTATACCATCATTGCAGGAGACTCAACATTGAGGGGGGGCTGCCTTATCTCTCTTCTACTTCTCTCTTATGAGGGGGTATTTTTCCTCACATGGGGTTTTTACCTTCTCATGCATTATTGAGAGCATTTATTTTTTGTATTTTATCTCTCTTTCGGGGAGGAGTTTTGTCCTACTAGGTTTTCTCCTTTTCTCCATTTGTGAGAGATTTCATTTGCATATGTACATGGGTACCTAACATGGCCTAGCATTTGGGACCCATCTTTGTGTCATTTGCATAATAATCTGCCACTCCCTAAGTTGCACTTAAGGGGGAGTGTTGGTGTAAATAAAGTCTTGTACCTAGTTAATTCATTACTAGGGGACTTATTTACACATGTTAAGTTTACTTCGGTCATAGGAAGGAATCTTTCTAGAAGATGTTAGTTGTCATTAGTTGTTATCTTATCTTTTGAAAACTACTACATGTGAACCTAGGTAAGTGTGATTAGTTGTCTCATGTCATATGATTAAGACACTTGTCATAATCGTATGACATCTTGCATCTCACCTTGGCTATATAACCAAGGGGTCTCTCTCATTGTAAACAATCATAATCATATCATTGAATCATATTGATAAGAATAAAATTTATTCTTGTCACATTCTATTCTCTCTTTTGTGCTTTCCATTTGGTCTCAAGATCTTGGCAACAATAGCCAATTCTAACAGTTTTCACTCAAGGATCTACAAGTTAATTACTTTTCAATTATTTTGTGACTAAAGGATTCAATCATCTCCCCATAGTATGCCCCTATATCAAGCGCTATGTCAAAGCCTACTTTGTGATCTTCCCATGATAAGTTGTCTCAGAGTCCCATGAATTCTGAGATCACTTCATCATTTTTGAATAAATCTACAATCGGTGGTCCTTGTTGGTCCATGTCAATGAGTTGCGGGTATACCAAGTGTATTTAAGTTGGTTGGTTGTTTGAGATGAAGGATGTTATGGATATCATGAAGAGGGTGTTGTTTTCAAATAAGTTAGCAACATCAAGAGGAAATTCATCTAAGGTAGTATCATGTGATCAATGTAGGTGACCAAGAGGAAGCCTCAACTCGTTAAGAAAAATTACCTTTTCCAATAAGTGTGACTTTGCTAGTAGTACAACCTAAGCCAATATTTTTTAGTCATTTCTCAAGAACGATGGGTTTTAGTAAACCATTTTCATTCTATCCTAGCTTCTTATTCTTGTTACACCCCATGCTCTACATTAGCTGTAGACCTTTGTTGTCATCTTCCATGGGAAGAACAGGAACAAGTTGTTCATCTTGATAGAGGAGTTTAGAGATATCTTGCTCATGGATGTCTTCTTGATTCAAATCCTTCCATTTGGTGAAGGTAGTAGCTAACATCTTGATTATTTCTAGTTCTTTGGTGCTAGATGTTGGTTTCCCATAGTTTTGAGGAGAAATAGGTAACTCTCCTAAGACAAAGGTGTCTTTCAATATTTTGTAGCTTCCACAACCATCATCTTGGATTATGACTTTGACATCAGGTATGCTTTTCATAATTGGTACTTGTGATGTTGAGGTAGAGGCTAGAGATGATGGGTCAACAAATGAGCTTGTTGGTCCTTCGTCATTTTTGGGTATTTGTAGGATTTTGTAAAATTTGGCTTCAAGGCTCTTACAGTAGTAGAAAGGCTCAGGATCTCCATGAATAGTGATCTCTCTACCCCCAAAAGGAAACTTCACACATTGATGATAGGTTGAGGCTACAACTTGCAAAGCATGGATCCATGGTCTACCAAGTAGAATGTTATAGGGAAGATCAAGATCAAGTACTTGGCATGTAGTTTCTACAATGAGAGGTCCCACTTGGATAGGGAGTGCAATGATTCCTTGTGATACCTATTCTTGATCATCGTATGCTCTAATGGTGGTACTCTTTGTCTTCTCAATAGCATCTTCTAAATAGCCTAGATGCTTGATCAATTACAAGGTACAAATGTTTAGACCAACACCTCCATCTACCAACACTCTTTTGACCTTATTTTTATGAATGACAACCTCAAGGTGTAAAGCATGTTTATGAGATGGTTGGGATGGTAAATAATATTTGGAGAAGGTGAGAAGATGGCTAGCAATATGCCACACAATAGCTTTAAACTGATCGGTATCAATGTTCTTGGGAATAGAGGATTCAGACAAGGCTTTTTCTAGTATTTCTCTGTGTGCAGGAGATAATTTTAGGAGTTCCAAAATTGATATTTGAGCAAGGGTCTGTTTAAGCTGATCTACAAGATTGTACTTTCTAGGATTAGATGTGGGAAATGCAGGTTGTGTCCTAGATTGAGTTGGGACGGCTCCTTGAACAGTTATTTTTCCATGTCTTGTGGTGACTCCACATTCTGTAATAGTGCCTTTGATGGTGACAATAGTAATAACGCTATCATAGGAAGCAACTAAATTGGAATAAGTATGTTGAACATTGGTGTAATCCTTAGCTTTTCCATGGTTGTTAGCTTTGTTATGATCGGGAATAGGGGTCTTGTATATCTTGAGATCCTAGTTTCCAGCTGGTACCTCAACAAATATGGTATCATTCTCTATGAGATCTTGGATGATATTCTTGAGTTTCATACAATTTCCTGTTTTATGTCCTTTCATTTTATGAAAGTCATAGAGATCATGCTCGTTATACCAGGATGGCTTTTCTTGGGGTTCTTGGTAGTGTTCAAATTTAGGAAGTGCGATCAAATTTGACTCTACCAGTTTCTTCATGATTGTCTCGATGGGTTCTGATAACTATGTGTACTTGTGTTTAGGATAGTTTTTCCTGTTACCGGTTGGCCTTGGTTGCATGTTGGTGTTATTGATCTGATTCTTCTGAGGTGATACCATTTTTTGCACAGTTGGTTGGATACTAGCAACTTGATTATGGTTGGGTCTAGGAGCACTTAGTATGACCTTAGCATCTACTACACCGTCATTTGTTACGTTTTTGTTTTTAGCCCATACACAAGGTTTCTCATTTGAATTGGTTGAAGGAAAGTTGTCTTTGTAATCTTGAGTGTTTCCTTGTAAAATTAGGGCTCTTTCAATGTTAAGTGCTCTTGGAACAAGCTCGTCATAAGATATGATGCATTTCATTTTCAAGTGGAATGATACATTCAGATCAAGGTTGGTTATGATGATTCCCACTTGTTGTTCATTAGGAAGAGGCTACTTGCTTTTACTAGCCCTTTGTCTCCATTGTTGTAAGAAATTTGTGAAGGTTTCTCCTTGATTTTGTTTGAGAGTGTACAACTCTTCTAGACTAACATCCATGTCAAGATTAAAGGAGAAGTGATCGATGAATTTATCAGTGATTTCTTGAAAGGTTTTGATACCAAGAGGAAAATGAGAGAACCATTCCATAGAAATACCTATTTAATTCTGAGGAAAGAGGTGCATTAGATATGAATCATTATAAGCCACTTCCATGAAAATGACATTGAATTCTTTGATTTTGTCAACAAGACTTCCTCTCCCTCTGTATTTGTCAAATTTAGGGATTTCAAAACCAAGAGGAAATGGTACCATTGCTATGTTTCGATCAAATGGGTAAGAACACAAGTTTTATGTATGAGGTTTATTTGTCTTTCCCATGCAAAGGTCCTACATTTCTTGTGAAAGTGCTTTCATTTGTTTTGTGAGATCGACTCGCGGATTGGGTGGTTGAACATATGGTGGAATGAGAGATGAGTTATATGGGGTGTATGAAGGTGTGATATTTTGTGAAAGTGATGAGTATGTTCTTGATGCATTCAGATTGATGATTTTCGTATGAGGAAAATAGGATCCTTGTTGCTATTGTTGAGCATACTACTAAGCTAGTAAGGCTTTCTATTGAGCCTTTTGTTGTTGTGCCACTAAGGCTTGTTGTTGGGCCTGTTGTTGTTGTTATGCTAATAAAGTTGCTTGTTGTTGTTGTGCAGTTTGTTGTGCTGCTAAAGTTGCTTGCTAAGCTTGTTGGGAAATGGCCGCTTGTTGTTGTTGGTGTTGTTGTTGTGCTAAGGCTGCTTGCTGAGCTTGATGTTGTTGTTGTGCTAATGCTACTTGTTGAGCTTGATGTTGTTGTTGTGTTAAGGCTGCTTGTTGATCTACTAAGGATACTTGTTGTTTTTATTGTTGTTGTTGTGCTAAGGCCGCTTGTTGAGCTGCTAAAGCTGCTTGTGCTTGTTGTTGTTGTTTTTACTGTTGCTTGTTGGTAAGTTTTTTGTGCTTGTTGTAGAGCTAGGGCATGTGCTTGCAATGTGGGATTATGTGGTTGTTGAGATATCTGTGAAGGATTAGGAATATTGATGTTTGTAGTGGTTAGTGGATTGGTAGTGAAAGGTGAAGGATTCCCTTGGTTTAACATTCCTTGTAAGATAGTGGATTGAGGGGGAGGAATGTATGTTTGAGGCCCTGATTGACTTGGTATAGAAAAGGGAGCTATTGGAAAGGATGATGTCATCAAATTTTGCAATGTGAATGATACACTAGGACCTTGAGTCCATTGATTGAAAAGATATCCTTGTCCTATGATGGGAGGATTTCCTTGTGTAAAATATGTAAACAAAGGATTCATGATCAAGGTACTCCCAAAATTGATAGAAACGAAGGGATTTCTTTGTAGTGGATTAAGATGAGATGATATGGTAATGATGGATGGAATGGATGAACCCACCAGAGGGTTGGATAAAGATGTTCCTAGTTGCATTAAGGGTTGATTCTGTGATATGGTATTGACATTCCCTTGTGTGCTGCTTTGATTTTTTTGGTCTGTACTACTCTGTGTGATGGTAGGTACACTTGTGGTATTCATAGGTGTGGATGAAGGAAGGTTTCCCTGAAAAGTTGAAGTGGTGGTAGAATAGTGAAGTTCTAGTGGAGTTCATATTTGGTTTGGAACTTCAGGAATGGGAGGAGCACCAAAGGTAGGTGTCCAAATGGAAGTGGGAGGTGGAGGATTCATTTCAAGAGTACCAACAAGTGTATTATTTTTGAATGGTAAGGTGTGACCAAAATCTTTAGCAAGGCTGGTTAAAAGACTAGGTATGCAAGTTTCACTTCGCCTTTGTAATGGAGTTGTAAAATCCTGTGTAAAACTTTGTGCTATAAATGTTGAGGATATAGGAGCTATACTTTCAAAAAGTTTATGTTCTAAAAGTTCTTCCCTAGTCAGCTCAAATGGGTTGTTGGTGACATTTTCTATTTCATATGGTCCTGAAGGAGATGATGGTTGTGATGGTGTAACATGACTTCTAGGATCAAACTCTAAAGGATTTGGATCACTTGAGGTAAATGTGACTTTGTCTTTTTCCATGATTCTCTTGTGTTGTGATCTCGTCTTTACCATAAATTTGGTGTCTAGTATGGGAGAGTTGTGTTGAGTTTTGTAATGTTTGAACTCTCTAGTTGACTCAAACCTAGGTAAAAGGGACACTCTAAGTCTTTTGGGAGCAATGATGACAATGTGGGATGAATAGATGGGTGATGTGGGAAGTGATCTTTGCAATCATTTTGGGATAACATTTTTGATATAAGTTTGATGTTGTGATGTTGGGATAAAGGTTGCTAATGAACTTGAAAATATTTAGGGTAGACTTTTGACCTTCAAGATAAACTAGTTCAAAGATGATAACTAGCTCAACTAAGTGCATGGAAAAGGATACATTTCACATACAAAGTAGCTAAGGTAGCAAGTTGGTGTAATGTTTTAAGTCCCTGAAATTTTGCAAAGATAAATGAGATGAAAGATGAAATGTGATGGAGGGGTGAATGAAATGTTGGACCCAATGTTGACCTAAAGTGAACCTTTTGTTTTGACAAAACCATGGTAGTGAGAATGATGCTATACTTCTAAAATGTTCAAATCCTAAGGACTTAATGATTTTTCAAAAATCTAATGGAACCTCAGAAAGTTGAATGTCTTGTCTTACGAAGAATGTGTATAGGTCGGGATTTCTTCTTATAGCATGTACATAAAATTTTACCAACAATTTATTTCTATTTGTGTAGACTCCTTCAATGTGATTGTTGATTGTTGTTGTGCTACAATGTCTAAGTTTATGGTGACGACCAATTAGCTTTCATTTAGGGATCCTTACTTTGTGTGAGATCATTTGGGAAAGTGAGCATTTGTTTTGATAAGATCAAGGTAGTGAAAATGATACTAGACCCCTAAAATTTTCAAGTCCTAGAAAACAAGAGGAATGAGGGGAATGTTCAAACTTATTCTAGCTCTTCTAGCTTTTGCATAAGAGTTTCTTAGCAAAGTGTAACGGTTGTGGTAAAAGATTGAAGCCCCACTTTTGACCATACTCTATTTTATGATTCCTATGTCTGAAATTGCAGGTTGGACAGTATCTTCTAAGAAGTTTGACCTTTTCCTGAGTCATTTATAGGAGTTGAGTATCATGAAAAAGACCAATATTTTGACTCCAAAATAATGCAAACAATTTAGGACTATACCTTGAAGCGTGTTTATAAAAAATTGCTACCAATTTGTTTATGTTTTTTTGAACTACTTGAAGGTGTTTATTAAGGGCTTTGGGAGTGAGATGCCTAAGTCTAAAATGAGGTCTTGTAGACTTTGGTTTAGGAATCCATATTTTTCATGAAATCATGTGGAAATAGTTAAAGTTTCTAGAAGAAAGGGAGATATTTATTGCCACGCAGATGGTGGTAATAGGGGCCTTGCAACCTCAATATCAGTGTGTTCCTCTTCTTCATCTAAAATGGTTGTTGTGTTTCTCCACTGTGAGTATGTTTCCTTGTTTTCAAAAGTGAAGATTATCAAACTGCTAATGAGATATGTTTGTTCACCATTTATGAATTCAAAATTTGGCCGAATTATAACACCCGGAAGATCAGGTTGTTTAACAAGAGAAATCGGTCTCCAAATGGTCATGTGGGGTTCATTTGCCAATTTTTCTTTGCTTAAATGAATTGATTTTACCACAAACACTTATCTTTTCATTATGTTTTCAAACTAGATGTTTATGTCAAAAACATCATAACTTTCACAATGTCCATTTCGTGAAAATTATGAGTTTAAAGCCACTATTCCCTATGTTGTCTTTGGTAAATATGGGTTTGAGATTCATGTCAAGATATTTAGAAATTTCTAAGGATAAATCCTTAGGACAAGTAGTAATATCGAGGCTAACTCAAGAAGTCCATATTTAGGTCAAAGTGTTTGAAATTTTGGATAGTGAATGTTTGTTTTTGGAATGTTTTGAAATCAAGCAAAGTGTTAAACTGACTCACAAGCATTACAACCCTAGGATAGAAATGGCTATATTTGTTGTATTCCCACTTGGATTTCTCCAGTTGTGCTTATTCAGAGTGGATGATTAGATGCTTGACCACACTAGCTCCCCTCCATGACACTCACTTCTATAGGTCATCAAAGCTTCAAGTTCTCATGAATCTCCCATGACAAAATTTTCATCTCTACTAAGAACCGCAAATATGTGGGATGGTTTCAGAGTTCTGACCTCCTAACATCAACACATATTAAATATTTTTGGCTTCTACACAAAGGTTCGTAATAAGGGAATCTAGTTTAGAGGAAACTATGATAAAATCCCTCAAGAGGTCTCCCAAACCTTAGAAGAATGGCTTTACACATCATAAAGATACTGGAGGAGAGCTATCATGCATCACTCTTGTTGATTAAAAAATTTCCTTGCGACCACAAATTTATATAGTGGTTCGAAAGAGCTTGGCTTATGCTCGTTACTACTTGGGTCATTCCCTTGGGGTGAGTACTTTTTCCCACCAAGGCAGGCCCTCTAAAGGTGAACAATAGAGAGTAAGTACATCCATAGTTCAATCATCTTTGTTCGCATGCACAAAGAGAGAACATATACTATGCCTTTTCTCACACTAGCATGGTTCAATTTTAAACCCAAATTTGAAGTGTAGAAGAGAATGTTTCTATTTCTCAAGATTTCCAAATGGCATGAGAGAATTGCATACACATTCACTAGCAAAGTTGAAAACCACAAAACAAAACAAATTGTTTTCAATTTTATCCTTCAAAGCAATAATGAGCTAATTTTAAACACCAATTGAAAGATGAGTTTACCTTGTTCAATTTTAATCCCAATTGAAATATGTGATGTGATGGTTCATTTTTAGCCAACTTTGAACGTTCATTTTAAAACTAATGGAAAACTAGTGCATTTCCTTAAAACTGAAAGTAATAAAGCATGAAAGTGGGTTCTAATTGCCCCAAAGCGTTAAATGATAGTTACAATTATAGAATGTTTAGATAGAACAGAAGTTCTTCAATTTCACTCCATGCCTTAAAACATGCAAAAACCTGTTAGTCTAACAATGAAAACACAGTCAGACATCGGTCAGTGATCAGATAATCAAAAGAAATTAAATCACATGTCAAAAAAAAAGTGTAAAGTTTCTTACCCTAGTTGAGCGTCATTGTACATGATGGCATCATAGTTTAAAATTTTGGCATCACTCTGGTGAATTTGAGTGTCACTCTGCAAAAAGGGAAGTGAGCACAATTGTGTCGCTATATTGATGGGTGTCGTTGTAAATGAGTGCATTGTGATTTGGATTTTGAAAGCGTCGATCTGTTGGGGATGAGCATTATCATTTTCATTTCTCGATAGTTAAAATTTAAATACACACCACCATATTTAAATCTACGTCAGCCAATTAAATTTGCAGCGTTGTATCAAATTTCATGGGCGTCGCTATATGGCAACACTATTAAGATAGTGTCATTGTTTGTGGTTTGAGTGTCATTGGTACCTGGAAAAATAGTAAAAACATGGATTTCAAGCTAAAAAAGAATTAAATGATCGGTTTTCCCTCCTTCTAGCGCTAGAATGTCGATGTGAGGATACTGGTTATGGGCTGAATTATGCTTGATCCATGGAGAATCGAAGCATAATGAGGCAACCAATACTCGAATCTCAACAAGATCAGTCAATCAAAATTGAAAGTAAATATTTTATCAAAAAACCTAACATGCTAATCTTATGAAAACTTTAAAGAAAAACATCTACTCTAATCCATTGAAATTTATCTTATTGTGGAATTGGTGTCACGTTGATGTGGACCAACAACCCTTTCCCAATCTCATGATAGTGAGCTTGTTTTAGTCAATTCTATGGAAGAGAATCAATGAAACCATGATGTTTGGTGCATGAAAAACTTAAATAATGCACAAAATGAACATGATGCAAGATAAGTCACCATGATTCTATGTTGTAAATGATATAATTATGCAATTTCTAAGCTAATCTAAGCTAATTTAAGCTTAAATGATGTTAAAAGATGAAAACCCTAATTTATTTACAAACTAAGATGGATGCATGGAAGCCATTAATGAAAGCTTGAACCTATTATGCAACTAAAACAAATTGAAAATAAGCTAAATATGTGCAAATTGAGAATATGGATGTGAGTAAATTCAATAGCATGACTTTTCAATAAAAGATGGATTCATTTGTCTCCAAATTATGATCTATTTATAGGAGAGAAAATGAGGAATGAATGGTTAAGATCCAAAAGATTAATCAACGGTTCAGGAAGAAGGAGATGAGAGGCATGGATCATGGATTCTCATCAACAAATGAGAATGCAAGATGAAGATTAATCAATTGCTCACAATTACCTCAAACAAACACACTTTTGACCTGCTCACACAGGTCAAAGGTAACTTGCTAAAAAGGTAAAAGGGTTAACTTGCTTTTGAAGCAAGTGAGTTGATTGGAGAGAGAATATTCTAAAGAATATTCCATTTGGATGAGGAAAAAGAGGATTTTACAAATTAAAACAAAATTTTAATTATGAAAAAAGCATAAAGAATATTCCATGGGAATATTCCCTTTGATTAGAGGAAGAATTAGTTTAATTGCTAATTAAACAAGGTTTAATTTATGCTATTAGGGGATTCAAAGAATTAAAAGATATTTATTAAATTAGATGATTTAATAAATAAGGGAGGGGTGAAATGATATTTAATTAAATAGGATAGGGTTATTTAATTAAATAAGATGACTTAGGAGATTAAATTAAATATTTTGATTTATTTAATTTAATGAGATGAAGTGTTAGTGTGAAAAGAGATGAATTAACCTAATTTAATTAATTAGGCCAAATAGACGAAAATGATGAAATTAATTAATTAGCTAGGCTAATTGAATGAATTAAGTGAAAAGAGGATGAATAAAGAGGAAATGGTGTTAATAAATCGAATTATAAGATATTTTCATTATAATACACTCACATTATGGCTAAAAATATGCCCAACCTATACCAATCCATAACATAAGCATATTAAAATGTACTTGCATTGTCCTTACATCAAGAAAAAAATAATATTTTCCAAAAATATTCTTTTTTTCTTTTATGAGACAAAAACATGAGTGTGTTATAATATGCTCATTTTTTGTCCATAAGAGATTAAATAATAGTATTTTCCATAACATGATCACATTATATCATGAGAATGTTGTAACATGCTCACATTTTAACTTGATTTAGAAACTACTAACCCTTAGAGTTGGATTTTCCTTGGGAATCCAACTCAAATTGTTAGACTTGCATGTCAGCATGCAAAGGTTTGTTTTCAATAAAATGTGAAAAATGAATAAATTCCAAGCATGTTCTCCATTATTTTTACACATATTTCAAAGTTGATCTATAAAAATTACACAATAACATCAAGCTCTCTTTTACCTTTCTAACCATGTAGTTTTATCTACATTTCCAATACGTTAAGCTTTTGATCTTCAATTTATTTTGCTAGTGTCTTATTTTTTTCCAAAAACTTATGTATAATATTTTTAGTGTCATTTTTATCTATTCATCCAAATTTGAAAAATATATTTTTACATTTTAGACTCTATTCTATACGCATTTACAAAAAAAATTGACTTTCAATTAGTTTTAAAAAAATTAGGGGGAAGCACCCTCAACTTTTCACTTTGCAAGATGCGCCCACTTTGAAAATTAGTAAAAAAACCATGTATTGATTAAAAAATTATCAAAAAATAGGCATAAGCCACATGATCTCAGCTAATTTTCCACTAATGTGATTTGTGAAATACTTTTAAAAATTCAATATTTTAGGGGGAGCACACTTGATGCTATGTTATATTTTTATGATAAAAATAGAAGCACTTCATGTGCTCCCCCTATTTGAAGTTCTTAATCTCCACCATTTTTAAAAATAATTGGTAGTTTAGAAACTAGATTCTAAGCACTGTGACTCTTGTTCTTGTCACATATTCAAGTTTTGAGCACGGTTATCTTCAATTTCTCATCCAAGATTATTTTTTATTGATTTCAAAAAATAATTGGCCTGTTTTGACTCCCTTTTGGTCCCCCATTTCTATGTAGATGCCCTTAGACCAATAATGTTTGTATATTAAGCACATAAATGGGAACTCAATACATTATACATGTTAAACGTTAAATCATCCATAAAGAATAATGAATGAAATCATAATATTCACATACAAATTGAATAAATGTGGCGCAACCACGGTAGGAGGGTCCTCAACAGAACAATCTGGACCATGCAACAAGAGTAACACAATGAAAGCAACATGAAATATGGAGGAAAATGTAGATGAAAATATTCTCATTAACAAAAATCTCAGTTACATTCAGCCAACAACATCTGGGCTTATAGATTCGGCTCACAGGCCTGATACAACATGCTAAAAAATATAACATTCTAACATGCTCCTATATGCGAGCCGAATATCACAATTGAATCAATATTATTCTTCTAGATCGAATTCTACTTGACTATTTCTCTTTTAATGATCAGGTACAAGCTTTATATCACATCCACAATTTTGGAAACATCTGTGTCGGCCAAAGATCATTATATTCTCCAAGGAAAGAAAATGTAGCATGCGCAAGAATAGGTCAGCCTCAAATTTGAATTAATCCATCAATAGGTGCATAGAATGAAGTGTGGACCTATAATCAAGGTCAGGGACACTCCATGGGACAGTAAATATCACACTATTAGAATCTGCAAGTCACGAGGATGATCCGTAATGATCAAATTAGCCATTAGGCTTGGAAACTATTCTGGTGCCAGTTCAAGAAACTGTCAAGAAATTCCAGAGTGATAACTTGCCGGAAAAAGATCCGATCACGCTCAAATCTTAGAATATGGTAAATGAACATGTCCACGATGTACACAAAGATCTGCAAGGTCTAGTGAGAAAAGATGATGAATCCACCAACATGAATTGAGCAAGAACAAAAAAAGAACAAAACTGAAAGAATTTTTTTTTTGGTTGATGCAAGATTTCCAAGAACCAAGAATTCTCTTGCATCAAACATCTGGGGTTATTGAAAAGTGAATCTCTCACTTTCCTAGGGCTAAAGGAAAACTAATATGGTCTACCTCAACCTAAGAAATCCAAGAAGAATCCTCAATTGGTCAACCTTTCCACTTCACAAGATATTCTTTGTATTGTCTTCCACGAGTCTTCCTCCCATCTCTGACATCCAAAATCTCTTCAATCTCATATGGTTGTTGTTTAGGAAAATGAATCTCCAATTTTTCTTCACTATCACTACTGAATTCCACTTCATGATACTTATATAGATCTACAATGTTGAATATAGGTGATATACCCATTCCTTCCGCTAACTCCACTTCATATGCATTTCCTGAATCAAATTGCTTCAAGATCTTGAAAGGTCCAAACTTCCTCATCTTTAGCTTATTGTATGTGCCAAATGGAAATCTTTCCTTCCTCAAATACACCATCACTTCATCTTTGACTTCGAACTCCTTATGTCTCCTCTTTTCATTTGCTTTCTCCTTATACTTCAGGTTCATATCTAACAAATGTTGTTTCACTTGAGTATGCAACTTCTTCATGTGTTCTGCAATTTATTCTGCTTTTGCACTCCTCTTATCTTCCATAGTGTTGTCTCTCAACTCTGATATACCTCTAGGATGAACTCCTATAACAATCTCAAAAGGTGTCTTTCCTGTAATCCTATTTACTGAATTGTTTTAAGCAAACTTTTCTTGTGCAAGGACTAAATCCCAACTTCCGGTCTTTTCTCCAACCAAACATCTCAGCAAATTCCCTAAACTCTTGTTTACTACCTCTGTCTATCCATCAATATATGGGTGAAAATTAGAACTAAACTTCAAATATGTCTTCATCTTCTTCCAAAGTGTCCTCCAAAAGTAACCAACAAACTTTACATCTTTGTTTGAAACAATACTCCTAGGTAATCCATGCAATCTGACCACTTCTCTGAAAAAAAAGTCTGCTACATGTAGTGCATCTATTGTCTTCCTACAAGGTATGAAATGTTTCATCTTAGAAATTTTTTTCCATCACCACAAATATTGAATCATTACCTCTTTTTGTCTTCGGCAAACCAAGTATGAAATCCATACTGATATCCTCCCAAGGTCTCTCTAGAAATGTCAAAGTATTATATAATCCAACATTCTGACTACTCCATTTTGCAACTTGACAAACTCTGCAACTCTACACAAATCTCCTAACATCCTTATGAATCTATGGCCAAAAGTAATTCTCACTTACCAATGTTACTATTTTATCAACTCCAAAGTGTCCTAATATTCCTCCACTATGCTTCTCCTTCACCAAGTTTTCCCTCATTGAACTCCAGGGTATACACAACTGATTACCTCTAAACAACATGTCCTCTTGAATGAAGTAATCCAACCACTGACTTCTATCCTCTGTGACTGGTTCGTTACATGCTCTCCAAGGTTCTACAAAATCTGGTCTTCCTCATACAAGTTCTTCAACTCATAAAATCCTAATACTTCCACTCTCATCTTTGTCAATAAATTCCTTCTCCTACTCAAAGCATCAACAACTCTATTTTAATTTCCACTCCTATGCTTCAAAACAAAATTATAACTTTGCAAGAATTCTACCCATCTCATGTGTCTCTGATTCAACTTACCTTAACTGTTCAAATATTGCAATGCCTAATGATCCGTATACAACAGAAACTCCTTAGGAAACAAGTAATGTCTCCACTTCTTCAAGGCTTGAACTATAGCATAAAGTCCCTAATCATACACTGAATATCTTCTCCTAGCATCATTCAATTTCTCACTAAAATAAGCTACATGTCTTCCTTCTTGACTCAATACTGCTCCAATTGCATTCCCACTTGCATCATAGTCCACTTGAAGTACCTTATTGAAATCTAGTAAAGCCAACACAGGCTGCTCAATCACCTTCTGCTTCAATAATTCAAAACTACGGTTTGCTCTAGATGTCCATCTAAAATCCTTCTTATCTCCTCTCATTATTTTTGTCATAGGACTACAAATAGAATTAAAATTCCTAATGAACTTTCTATAGAAACTAGCCAATCCATGAAATGATCTTACCTCTACAGTGCTATATGGTGTAGGAAACTCAACAATTGCTCTTACCTTCTCAGGATCCATCTTCAATCCATCCACAGATATCACAAATCCCAAATATACCAATTCCTCCTTCATGAAACTACACTTCTTAATGTTTATCAGCAATTGCTTTTCTCTCAACCTCTGCAAAACTCGTCTTATATGCAAAAAAAATTCTTCTCTACTCTTACTGAAAATCAAGATGTCATCCAAGTACACAATCACAAACTTACCCAAGAATTTCTTTAATACTTCATTCATCAACCTCATAAAGTAATTGGTGCATTTGTCAATCCAAAATGCATCACCAACCACTCATGCAATCCTTCATTTGTCGTGAATGTTGTTTTCCACTCATCCCCTTCTCCGATCCTAATCTGATGATATCCACTCTTCAAATCTATCTTTGTAAAGTACTTAGCTCCACTCAAACAATCCATTATGTCATCCATCCATGGAAAAGGAAATCTATACTTCACCGTGATCTTGTTTATGGATCTAGAATCTATACACATTCTCCATTCTCCATCCTTCTTAGGTGCTAGCACAATAGGTACTGCACATGGACTTAAGATTTCTCTGATCAACCCCTTCCTCAACAATTCTTGCACTTGTCTATTCAAATCTTCATTCTTTGCTGGTGCCATCTAGTGTGTTGCTTTATTAGGAAAGCTAGCTCTAGGAATCAAATCCATATAGTGACTAATACTCCTCATAGGTGGTAATCCATTAGGTACATTATTTGAAATGATCTCTTCATACTCGATCAACAAGTCCTTTATCTCTTCTGGGTGTTCTTCTACATTCTTCAAGTCTTTAGTCTTCTTAGGAACTAAAGCATAGCATATGTTCTCATGTATCAACCCATCCAGGAATCTCCTTCCATCATACCAAACAAACTCTAGTACTCATACAAACCTCAACTATAGGAACATCTTCCAATGGCAACAAATTCTGCTTAATCCCATTAGCAACAATGGTATATATGTTCTTCTTTCCATCATGAATAGCCTTTCTATCATATTTCCAAGGTCTTCCCAAAAAACCATGGCATATATCCATAGGCATGATATTGCACAAAACTTCATCATTGTAATTTCCTATCTTTAATTTCACCAAACATTGTTCACTTACTAGTATCTTATGCTCATCTTGAGTCCAAGCAATCTGATAAGGCTTCGGGTGTTTCAATCTTTCCAATCCTAATTTAGTCACCATCTCTTCAGAAATGAGGTTCTCAGAACTTCCACTGTCAACAATCACTTTGCAGCATTTACCATTCACCTTGCATCTGGTCCAAAACAAATTCTTTCTCTACAATGGCTCCTTTTCCAATTTTCTTTGACACAATACTCTTCTATTCACCAATACTTCTCCATCTTTCTATTTGTTAGATGATCCAGTATGTTCTTCCTCAACAAAGGTCATCCTTCTATTTTTCTCTATCTTCCCACTTGTCTCTCCCTGATTGCATTCAAATGCTCTATGTCCTTCTCCACCACATTTAAAGCAAGTTCCTTTGAATATCCTTTTCTCCTGTCCTCTATCATCTCTCCTATAACCTTCATTCTGATAACCACCATAACCTCCTATCCTGTAATATTTACCATCACCTCTCTAGTATGAATTTTCATTCTTATTGACCTCCTTATCCTTATTCTGATCTAGAAAATATCCTCTTCCTCCTTTGGTAAAAGTTCTTCCTCTTTGAAATATTCCACCTCTTCCTCTGTCTTTGCTCATGTCTTTTGTTCAACTTCTCCTCTACTTTTACGACACACTGATATGCCTCTTCCACACTCACCAACTTGATCAAACTAATCTCATCCTATATAGATGACCTCAAGCCATTCACATATATGGCTACTTGCTCAATTTCATCCTCCTAATGTCCAGATCTGATATTCAACTTATAGAAATCCTCAGTATACTCTGTCACATTTGATTCTTTCTGCTTCAGATTTTGCAACTAATCTCATCCTATATAGATGACCTTAAGTCATTCACATATATGGCTACTTGCTCAATTTCATCCTCCTAGTGTCTAGATCTGATATTCAACTTATAGAAATCCTCAGTATACTCTGTCACACTTGATTATTTTTGCTTCAGATTTTGCAACTTCTTGAACAAGCTAATCTGATAATCTATAGGCATAAACTTTGTCTTCAACTTATTCACCATCTGATCCCATGATTTAATTTTATCCTTTCCTCTTCTTTGCCTATCTGTCTTCAAATGTTCCCACCAAAGGGATGCATGTCCTCTCAACTTTGTACAAGCATATTTCACCTTCTTATCTTCAGTGGTACCTTCAAATTCAAAATATTTTTCCATCTTTGTTATCCAATCTAACAATACATCTAAATCCAACTTACCATTATAATCTGATGGATTGAAATGGGGTCTTGTATTTGCTCTAATTAGGGTTCTTATGAACCTCTCTTCTCCCTAATCAAGGCTAGGTTGATCTTCCCTTCCCCTTTCTTCCTATACTTCTACTTCTTCATCACTCACATCATCAATTGGTCGACCTCTCCTCTGGGCCATTTCAACTGCATCCAATCTGGCAATAATTCCTCTTAACATCTCCATCATAACTTGATATGCATTTCCATGCACTCCATTTCCTCTAACATTTCTTCTTCCAGTCATCTTTTCACAAGTCCTCTGCAGCTACAGGTTGGATCCACAGTCTATCACCCCACAACAAATCTTCAATAGGACTTCACAAATTTTGGCAATCTCTCACAAATTCAACCTTGCTCTGATACCATTTGGTGCAACCACAGTAGGAGGGTCCTCAAGAGAATAATCCAGACCATGCAGCAAAAGTAACACAACGAAAGCAACACGAAATATGCAGGTAAATGCAAATGCAAATATTCTCATTAACAAAAATCTTAGTTACATTCAACCGGCAACATCCGAGCTTATAGATAGGCTCACAAGCCTGATACAGCATGCTAAAGAAATATAACATTCTAACATGCTCCTATATGCGTGTTGAATATCACA
The DNA here is from genome assembly GCA_007258455.2 of Sequoia sempervirens. NCBI lineage: Eukaryota > Viridiplantae > Streptophyta > Pinopsida > Cupressales > Cupressaceae > Sequoia > Sequoia sempervirens. The sequence continues at coordinate 89,205,788 of VDFB02000003.1, forward strand.
ATCAAATCAATATTATTCTTCTGGATTGAATTCTACTTGACTGTTGCTCTTTTAATGATTAGGTACAAGCTTTATATCACATCTGCAATTCTCGAAACATCTGCTTCAGCCAAAGATCATTACATTCTCCAAGGAAAGAAAATGTAGCGTGCGCAAGAATAGGTCAGCCTCAGATTTGAATTACTCCATCAATAGGTGCATAGAATGAAGTGTGGACCTATAAAAAAGGTCATGGACACTCCACAAGACATTTAAGATCACATCATTAGAATCTGCAAGTCACGGGGATGATCTACAATGATCAAATTAGTTAGGCTTGGAAACTATTTTGGTGCCGGTTCAAGAAACTGTCAAGAAATTTTAGAGCGATAACTTGTTGGAAAAAGATCCAATCACACTCAAATCTTGGAATACGGTAAATGAACATGTCCACAATGTAAACAAAGATCTGCAAGGTCTGGTGAGCAAAGATGATGAATCCACCAACATGAACTAAGCAAGAATAGAACAAGAACAAAACTGAAAGATTTTTTTTTTTTGGTTGATGCAAGATTTCCAAGAACCAAGGATGCTTCTGCATCAAAATGAATCTCCACGTCATTTAATTAGAAAGATATATACTAAAATACTCTTAGGTCCTTCATGGAATTTGGAATAGGTATCTTGATGAAAATTTCTCTAGATAGATCATTAATAGTGCATCCTTTGTACATGTAAAAGGGTCTATGGTTTGATAACACATCATCCAAGGGGTTTATTATTGAATTTTTTTTGAAAATTTTCTAATACCAACAACAAATATGTATTGATAATTCTTCGTTATCCATTAACACATCTCTAACCAAGTGCATGAAATAAAATAAGTGTTATCTTGAATCCTTATCTCCACTATAATAAAACATCTTGTAGAAATAGTGTCATGCTAAAAATAAAACATAAGAAAACTTGAATATTTTATTTTGATGCACCCTTACAATGAACAACTTGTGAAGACTCACATTGGTAATTTTCCATGGAACAAAATATATGCCTACATGGTGCAAAAATGAATCTTGCAGGAGTCACCAGCCAACCATGAGCGAAGGCTTACAATTCAACACAATACATAACACTTGACAATGAAAGGACTAGGATGGTAATAGGCCTCTAATTGATTGAGTTTTAGACCCTAGAGACTAGGGAGTAAGGCCTTAGGACCAAACTAAATTTATTTAAAATAAATATAGATATTTAATCAAAGGTTAACATAAAACCAAACATAGGGTAATAGAGCTCAATATCAGGGGTAAATTTGGTAATTTTTTCTCAATAGAAGTGTAGTGTCAAAAAATGTAATCCTTTTTCACACTTAATTTGGATAATTGACATAAAATTGAATTAACTATGTCTTGGAGTGGTGTTGTAATGTGTTCTACATATTCACATCATTCTAGGGTCTTTATTTGACTAAAATGTACCTTAATTTGTCCTTTGAAAAGGTGTTGTAAAGTGTTGTAACAAACTTTCACATTTTTCTAGGGTTTATCTAATGAATTAAGCCTATTGGGTCCCTTTTAATGAAATTTTCCTAATGTATACCCTATTTAGGTGTTGTAAAGTGTTGTAACACACTTTCACATTTATCTAGGGTCTCCTTAATTAATTATGGTTAATTGGAGTAAATTAGACCCTTTAATTCAAATTTAAGCCTCGATTATGACACTTCCCTAATATTTATCCTGACACCCATGATTTAAATAATAAAACATTTAATTGGGAAAATTTTGGTCCTAGAAAATGGTGCCAGGACCCATTTTCCCTAGGTGGTGAATGGTTCCTCCCTTAATAGGACCCCCCTTTATTAGGTCATTCTAAATGGTTTTTTAGTGTTTTTGCCATCCCTTGGGATTAGGTCCTAGAATATTGAGTTAGGACCCATTCACCCAAGGTGGCGAATGGGTCCTCTCTTAATGAGGACCCCCTTTTTGAATTTCATTGTGGTGGGAATTTAATAATGTTTATTCCTAGATCTGGTGTCGGCTTGAATTGCTTAAATTTTGGGGATAATCTCCTAATTTAGTATAAATAAGGAGTTAATTTACATTGTTTCTCCTAGCAAGTTTACAAGCATTCTAAAAATTCATTCTAAGTCTCCAAGCATTCAAGTTTACAAGAATTAGAGCATTACAAGAGAATTTACAAGGTATTTCAAGGAATATTATCAAGGTTTATTGCAACAATTCAAGATCACTTCATCATGTCAAGGGTTTGATGCATTCATGCATGTTGTTGAGCTAAGAAAGTGGATGTAGCATTGAAGATCTAGTTGCAAGAATTGTTCACATCATATTCAAGGATCAACATCTACAATTTTCATGGCCACCACATGTTAGTTTATAGGTTTGCATTACAAGCCATCTTCCAAGGTATCTACATTGCATCATTTCATGTTGCATGCTTGAATTTCCTTATTTCATCATTTGGTTTAATTACCTACAAGGGGTTTGACCAATGAAAATCTCTATTGACTAACAATCAACCAGTTTTTCTTCCCTTGAATGTGTTTTTTTAGATTTATAGGTTGAAGATTAAGTGGAGAACAAGTTTAGAGCAAAATTTTCAAAGTTGTCAATATGCAAAGTTGACCTTTAAAGTGCAAGAACGAAGAATTGAAGCTACAAAATTAAGCACATGTTTTTGTGAGCTAACAAATAAGAATTTGAGAGTACAAATATCAAGGAAAATAACCCAAATCTTAGTTTAAAAAACCCTAACAGTGACCCATTCGCCACTAAAGGCGATTGACTCCTTTGTGCCCTAAAAATAGGCTTCTTGCAACAAGGTACACACCTCTTTGAGCTCTAAAAACTTCCCCCATAGTTGCTATAATAGTTAAGTATCATTTATGATTGCTATTTTCATCCTTTGACTCTCATAATTGTGTGTTTCATAGAATTAAAAATTACTCGTTCATCACTTTGATTGCCTCATTTTGGTGAACCCTATTTTTACATGAAACATATTGGTGAACTTGACCTATTGAACATTGCAATTTTCTAATTTTTAAGTCTTTCATTGCATCCTAGATAATATCTTGCATTCTTTTTTATCTTACTTGCATTGAATAAAGATCTCATTTAGGGTTTCTTGCATTGCATTTACAATTGCATTTCATTTAGGGTTTACATTTGCATTATTTTGCATCTCTCTAAATCTGAAAAATACAAAAATAAATCAGTCATTGTTAATCTTATTTAGACCTCATTTATTTTCAATTGAAAATCAAAACAAATTGCATTTCAAATTAGGTATTTACATCCATCTTTTCATTGCATTTTCTCATTACATTTTTGAAAAAAATGAAACTGAAACTCATTGCTTTGGACCTAGAACTGAAAGATATTACTGGAATCTTAGAAATCATTAAAAAATAGTTTTAAAATACCTTACTAGGACCAATTCACCCTTATTGGTGAATGAGTCCCTGATTAGGTCAATACTACATCTTCTATCATTTGAAAAAAGCATTAGAAATCACTCTAAAATCCATTGAAACATCTCAAAAAAATTTAACTAAAACCCATTCGCCCTTACTAGCGAATGAATCCCTAGTAGCTACAGATCTGCATTTTTTGGACATTAAAATCCTAGTTTTTTAACTTCTGTTTGGTGTTTCTACTTTCCTATTTCAATTTCTTGATTCGTTGTTTCATCAATTTCATTGCATTTAGCTTAAATTGCTTCATTTCAGTGCATTGATAAAAATCAAGATTGCATTCAAAAAAAAATCATTTCTAGTTTATTGCAATGTGTAATTAGTAAATTGCAATGCTTAGAATCTAAAAATTGCATTTCATTCTAGGTTGTTGCATTGCCTCTTTTTCATTTTAGGGTTTGCACACTAGGTTTGTAAAACTTGCATGAGTTTTACAACTTGGTGTCCTATTCACAATAGTATTATAAGACACAATTTGAGGCTCTTGTAATCCTGTGATATCTCACTCACTGTGGATCTTGGGTTTTTTGAATCTCTTTCTAATAGTGTTGAGAATCAACCCTCAATGGCTCTTAGTTTTCCTACCTCATTTCCAATGAATTCACCCTCTACAACCAATGTGCTTAATGTTACCAACACCGTTCCTACCATCCCTAATTTAGCTCAAGCTTTAGGGTCTTCCCTAAGCCAACGTGGAATTCCAATTCCATCCTCCACAATATCCTCCCATGGCCTCTCAAGTATAGGTAATGTTTGATACAATCTAGTATTTTGACTCATTCCCTTCGCCATCTGACATACTCTATAGCTTTGTAAAAACTTATTCACATCTTAATATAATTGTGGCCAATAATAATTCTCACTGACAAGAGCAATGGTATTATCTCAATCAAAATTTCCAACCAATCCCCCACTATGCTTCTCCTTGATTAGATTTTATATCATAGAAATCCTTGGAATGCACAATTGGCTTCCTCTAAACAACATGCCATCTTGGATTAAAAAATCCAACCATCTCATCCTATCCAATGTAACAGGTTCCAAACAAGCCTTCCAAGCTTCTGCAAAGTTTAGATCTTCTGGATTCAAACTCTTTAGTTCATTGAACCTAACAACCTCTATATTCATCTCTATGAAAAAAAATTTCCTTGTACTTAAGGCATCTACAACTCTATTTGACCTTCCACTCCTATGCTTCAAAACAAAAGTATAACTCTATGAAAACTCAACCCATTTTAAGTGCCTTTGATTTAACTTTCCTTGACTATTGAGATGCTGCAAAGCCTAGTGATCAGTATATAAAATAAATTATTTTGGAAATAAATAGTGTCTCCATTTCTTCAAATCTTGAACTATAGCATAAAAATCTTGATCATAGAAATAAAATTTCTTCTTAGCATCATTTAACTTCTCACTAAAATTGGCAACATGCTTACCTTCTTGACTCAAAACAACTCCTATGGAAATTCCACTAGCATCACAATCTACTTGAAATAATTTATTAAAATTTGGAAGTGCCAAAATAGGTTGCTATGTAACTTTCTTCTTCAACATATCCAAAATTTTGGCTGCTCCTATAGTCCACTTAAAATATTTTCTATCCCCTCTCATTGTTTCAGTTAGAGGTGCAAAAATACTACTGAAATTCTTAATAAAATTTATGTAAAAGCTTGCTCCACAATGAAATGATCTCACCTCTGTAACACTCCTTGAAGTAGGTCATTCAATGATAACTCTCACCTTCTCTAGATCCATTTTGAGACCCTCTGCTGAGACAACAAATCCCAGATACACCAACTCTCTCTTCACAAAACTACATTTCTTCAAATTAATCAACAATTTCTCCTCCCTTAGCTTCTCAAAAACTCTTCAAATATGCATCAAGTGCTTCTCCAATGTCTTACTAAAAATCAAATTATCATCCAAGTAAACAATAACAAATTTCCCTAAAAAATATTTCAATACCTCATTCATAAGCTGCATAAATGTGCTCAATGCATTGGTTAGCCCAAAAGGCATGACTAACCACTCGTAAAATCCCTCCTTGGTTTTGAAGGTTGTCTTCCATTCATCTCATTCTCTAATCTAGATTTGGTGATATCCACTCTTCAAATCTATCTTTGTGAAGTACTCAGCTCCACTCAAAAAATCCATAATGTCATCCATTATTGGCAAGGGAAATCTATACTTGATGGTGATCTTGTTGATGGCTCTAGATTCTATACACATCCGCCATTCCCCATCCTTCTTTGGTGCTAGTACTATAGGTAATGCACATGGACTCAAACTCTCTCTGATCAATCCCTTCTAGAACAACTATTGCACTTGTCTGTTCAACTCTTCACTCTCTACTGCAGTCATATGATGAGTTGCCTTATTTGGGAAATTGGCTCCAGGAATCAAGTCCATTTGATGACTAATATTTCTCACTGGAGGAAAACCTTAAGGTACATTATCAAAAATAATAAGTTGAAACTCATTCAACAAATCAGAAACCTCCACAAGTACCTTAGTAGTATTTTCTTTATCAACTCTAGGGATCAATGCAAAACACATATGCTCATGCTTCATACCTTCTAGGAACTTTCTTCCATCAACCAAAAAAATTCTTGCATTACTACATACATTTTCCTTTGCCTCTTTCAAGGGCTTTAGCTTATGGTGAACTCCATCCTTTTCAAAGAATAGGTGTTGGCATGCCCATCGTGTACTGCTTGTCAATCAAACTGCCACAGTCTGCCTAAAAACATATGAAAAACATTCGTAGGCATAATATCACACAATACCTCATCATGGTAATTTCCAATCTTGAACTTTACCAGATATTGTTCATTTAACAAGGATTTATGGTCCTTCCACAACCAAACAATCTGGTATGGGTTTAGATTCCTTCTTCTCTCCAACCACAACATACTAACCATTTCTTCTAAAACAAGGTTATCAATACTACCTCCATCAATAATAACATTGCAAAATTTACCTTCACACTTACATCTAGTGTGAGAAAAATTATTCCTTTGAGTTGGCTCCTTCTCCTCATTCAACAAAGCTCTTCTAGTAACAAGAACCTCTCCTCTTTCTACATCCTCAAAATGTGAAGACTTGGCATCTTCATCAACATGTGCAACTCGTGCATTACCCTCATGTCTTCTATTTTACCTTGATGTTGAGGACACTCATAGGCTCTATGTCCTTCATCTCCACACTGGAAATAGGTTCCATAGAAGCCTCCTCTTCCTGGTCCTCATCTAGATCTTTACCTTCCTCTTTGGTCTCCAATATTTTGATCACAAGAGTGGTAGGTGTTATCTCCTTTCTAGTTTAGGCTGCTACTGGAGCCTTCACCCTTCTTTTGATCTTCATTGTGACCTCCATATGACCATCCACAGGTCTTTCCTCCATGGCCTCCACCTTCTTATTTTTTCTCAAACCTCTTTTTTAGTCATTCTTCAAGCTTTAGAGAAAATTGATAAGCATCCTCAATGGTGGTCATTCATACTAGTGCCGATTCTTCCTGTATGCTTGGCTTCAACCCATTAATATAATGAGCAATATTCGCTTGAGAATGTCCTGTTTGAATCAAGACCTTGTGAAATTCCTCTGTATATTCTTTTACCGTCCTTGTCCCTTGTCTCAAGCTCTACATCTTCTTAAGCAACTCCAATTTGTAATCAACTAGAATAAATTGTTTGTTCAATTTTGACACCATTTTGTCCCATTTGGAAATTTTATCTTTCCCTTTTCTTCCTCTTTCTAACTGGACCTCTTTCACCATATATTGGCATGACCTTTCAATTTTTTCTTTGCAAACCTCACTCTGTGAGGATCTTCAGTCTCCTCAAACTTGAAAAATTCCTCTATGTCATTGATCCAATCAATCAAATCTTCAAGATTCATATTTCCACTCAAAGTTGAAACCTCCATTTTAGGTCTCTTCCCAATGCTTGAGATAACTCGCATCAATCTTCTTTCTCTAGGATCCATTGGATCCTACTCTTCCTCTTCCATTTTTTCTTCACTTTTATCTCTATCTCGTTGCACATCTCTTCTTTGAATCTCTTGTTGTAAGGATTCTAATTGTCTTCTAACGGATCTGATTTCATCTCTAGGTGGATCTCTTCCTCCATCACCTCAGCCTCTACCTCTATCATACTGGGAAAGTCTTGGAGGCATCTTGATCTCAACCCACACTCACAGTTCGTGTTGTAATTGCCTCACATTCGACGCTCTGTTATAGGCTTAGGAGCTCCCACTCTGATACCACTTGATGAGGGCTACACTACCCAAAACCACATAGACACAATAATAGATACCAACATAGAAGATGTGAGACAAAAGATAACCCACCTTCAATTATTTTTCAAAAAATGAACTTACATATTCAAATCTTACATGTTATAGTCTCATGGGCTAGATTTATTACAACAAAAATCAACTCTGAAAGAAAAACTGTCATTCAGAGCCACAATGTGCACTAATGGAGCCACCTTCTACAACTCCCTTATATCCATTTTTACTTTAGCCAATAACCTCCCTAGAATGTCTTAGAAAGTGAAAATTTCCCTTTTTGTTTTGGTGCCAAAAGTCTCACCATTTGATTTCTACCGTAGGAAGAAATTTTAATGAAATTCACATTTTAGAGGGTCAACTTTGCGGGGCCATAACTTTTGATCTGAGTGTCCAATTTTCTATTATTGCATATCCTTGGAAATTTCTTGACAAGATCTATAGCACACGAATTGACTGTAGGTCGGTTGGGCCACTTTTTCAGCTATTTAGGGGCCTCTAAAGTTTTATATTTGAATTTGAAGCTACATTGGAGAAATTTCTCGGCATGAAAAAATTTAATTTCTCCCAAACCGTGGAGGGTATTGAGGTGATTCTTTCGCGACCATAAATGTTTTCCACCTACGCTCCTTGGGGAAAATTTTCAAGTCCATACAAGCTTGTTTAGACCGAGTTACTAAAAATAGTAAGTACTCATTTTTTGCTATTTTTGATGCCTGACTATCTTACACCCCTTAAGTGCCCTCATGGGACTCAAAACAACTGAAGAAAATAATGAAAAATAAAATTTTGGGTGATGCAAGATTGCCCTACACCATTGGTTGCTCTTGCTTCAGACACCCAGGGTAATTTGAAAAGTGACCCTATCACTTCTCAGGAGTTAGAGGGAAACCAATATGATTAACCTCAGCCTCAGACAACCATGATGAATCTTCAAAAGGCTTTCCTCTCCATTTCATCAAGTACTCTGCATATTTCCCATATCTCGTGCTTCTACCCACATGGCTATCTAAGATTTCTTCTATCTCTTCTCTAAAGTAGGTGCTAGAATTTTCCACTGTTCTTTTATCGACCCCACCTCTATGTCACATTCATGATACTCTGTCAAATCAACAGTGTTGGACATAGGAGAAATGTTTATTCCACTAGGAAAATCTACCTAATAAGCATTTCCTGAATCAAGCTTCTTCAAGATATTGCATGGTCCAAACTTCTTCATCTTTAACTTGTATGTACCAACTAGAAACCTTTCCTTTCACAAATGAACCATGACTTCATTTCCTACCTGGAACTCAATATACCTCATTTTCTAATCTTCCTGAGTTGTATATTGGGAGTTCATCATATTGATATGTTTCTTAACCTCATCGTGCAATTTAGGTGCTCAGCAAAATCTTCAGCCTTAGCACTACATTTCTCCCCCTTATCCATCTTTCTTAGTTTAGAAGTAGTTCTTGAACTACTCCCATACACAATCTGGAATGGTGATTTACTAGTGCTCCTATTGATAGAATTATTATAAGAAAATTATACTTGTGGTATAATCAAATCCCATCACTTAGGCTTATCTCCTACTAAGCATCTTAGAAGGTTACCCAAACTCCTATTCACCACTTTTGTTTTTCCATCAGTCTGTGGATGGTGTGCAGAACTGAACTTCAAATCTATCTTCAACTTCTTCCATAATGTACTCCAAAAATAACCAACAAATTTGGTATCTTTGTTTGAAACTATACTATTTGGTAGACCATCTAGCCTCACCACCTCTTTGAAAAACAACTTTGCAACATGAAAAACAGCACTAGTATTATGACAAAGAATGAAATGTGCCATCTTTGAAAATCTATCCACCACCACAAATATGGAATCATGCCCCCTTTATGTCCTTGGAAATCCAAGAACAAAATCCATGCTAATATCCTCCCATTGCCTCTCAGTTGTAGGTAATGGTTGATACAATCTAGTATTCTGACTTATTCCCTTCACCATCTGACATACTCTGCATCTTTTTACAAACTTCTTCACATCTTGTTGTAACTATGGCCAATAATAATTCTCACTGACAAGAGCAATGGTCTTACCTTGACCAAAATGTCCAACGAATCACCCACTATGCTTCTCCTTGATTAGAATCTCTCATAGAACTCCTTGGAATGCACAACTGGATTCCTCTAAACAACATTCCATCTTGGATTAAAAAATCCAGCCATCTCATCCTATCCAATGTAACAGGTTCCAAACAAGCCTTCTAAGCTTCTATAAAGTCTGTATCTTTTTTATACAAACTCTTGAGTTCATTGAACCCAAAAGCCTCTATATTCATCTCTATCAATAAATTTTGTCTTTTACTTAAGGCATCTGAAACTTTGTTTGACCTTCCACTCCTATGCTTCAAAAAAAAAGTATAACTTTGCAAAAACTCAAACCATTTTCAGTTTCTTGATTCAACATTCCTTGACTATTGAGATACTACAAATCCTGGTGATTAGTATATAAAACAAATTCTTTTGGAAATAAATAGTGTCTCCATTTCTTCAAAGCCTAAACTATAGCATAAAACTCTTGATCATAGACAAAATATTTCTTCTTAGCATCATTTAACTTCTCACTAAAATAGTCAACAAGCTTACCTTCTTGACTCAGAATAGCTCCTATGGCAATGCCACTAGCATCACAATCTACTTGAAAGACCTTATTGAAATATAGAAGTGCCAAAGCAAGTTTCTCTATAAATTTATTCTTCAACATATCAAAACTTTTGGCTGCTCCTGTAGTCCACTTACACTCTTTTCTATCCCCTCTCATTGCTTTAGTTAGAGGTGCACAAATACTATTGAAATTCTTGATAAAATTTATGTAAAAGCTTCCTACACCATTAAATTATCTTACCTCTGTAACACTCCTTGGAGTAGGCCATTCAATGATAGCTCTCACCTTATCTAGATCCATTTTGAGAACCTCTGCTAAGACAAAAAAATCCTAGATACAACAAATCTCTCTTCATAAAACTACATTTCTTCAAATTAATCAACATCTTCTCCCCCCTTAGCTTCTCAAAAACTTTTCAAATATGCATCAAGTGCTCCTCCAATGTCTTAATGAAAATAAAAATATCATCCAAGTAAACAATAACAATTTTTCCTAAAAATTCCTTCATTACCTTATTCATAAGCAACATAAATGTGCTTGGTGCATTGGTTAGGCCAAAAGACATGAGTAACGACTCGTACAATCCCTCCTTTGTTTTGAAGGTTGTCTTCCATTCATCTCCTTCTCTAATCTGGGTCTGGTGATATCCACTCTTCAAATCTATCTTGGTGAAGGAATCAACTCCACTAAAACAATCCATTCTTGGCAAGGGAAATCTATACTTGATGGTGATCTTGTTGATGGCTCTAGAGTCTGTACACATTTTCCATTCCCCATCCTTCTTTGGTGCTAGTACTATAGGTACTGCACATGGACTCAAACTCTCTCTGATCAATCCCTTCCGCAACAACTCTTGCACTTGTTTGTTCAACTCTTCACTCTCTATTGGAGTCATATGATGAGCTGCCTTATTTGGAAAACTGGCTCTAGGAATCAAGTCCATCTAATGGCTAATATTTCTCACTGGAGGCAAACCTTCAGGTATGTTATCAGAAATAATAGCTTGAAACTCATTCAAAAAATCTAAAACCTCAACATGTACCTCAATAGTATCTTCCTTATCAACTCTAGGGATCAATGCAAACCACATATGATCATGCTTCATACCTTCTAGGAACTTTCTTCCATCAACCAAACAAATTCTTGCATTAATGCATACCTTTTCCTTTGCCTCTTTCAAGGGCTTCAACCTATGGAAAACTCCATCCTTTGTCAAAGAATAGGTGTTGGCATGTCCATCATGTACTGCTCATCAATCAAATTGCCATGGTATTCCTAACAACATATGACAAACATCCATAGGCATAATATCACACAATACCTCATCATGGTAATTTCTAATCTTGAACTTTACTAGACATTGTTCATTTACCAAGGCTTTATGGTCCTTTTGCAACCAAGCAATTCGATATGGGTTTGGATGCCTTCTTCTCTCCAATCACAACTTACTAACCATTTCTTCTGAAACAAGGTTACCAGTACTACCTCCATCAATAATAACATTGCAAACTTTACCTTCACACTTACATCTAGTGCGAAACATATTCTTTCTTTGAGTTGGATCCTTCTCATTCTCCAAGGCTCTTCTAGTAACAAGAACCTCTCCTCTTTCTGCATCCTTAGAGTGTGAAGACTCAACATCTTCATCAACATGTGCAACTCGTGCATTACCCTCAGGTCTTCTATTTGTCCTTCCTTGATCCTGATGACACTCATAGGCTCTATGTCCTTCTTCTCTACAATGGAAACAAATTCCATGGAAGCCTCCTCTTCCCGGTCCTCGTTCGAATCTTCCCCTTCCTCTTTGGTCTCCATTATTTCTGATCATGAGGATGGTAGGTGTTATCACCTTTTTGGTTCTAGCTACTACTAGAGCCTTTACCCTTCTTTTGATCTTCATTTCAACCTCCATATGACCGACCATCAGTCTTTCCTCCATGGCCTCCACCTCATTCATTTTTCTCAAACCTCTTGTTCAGTCATTCTTCAAGCTTTAGAGTAAACTAATAAGCATCCTCAATGGTGGTCATTCTTACCAGTGCCAATTCTCGCCATTTGATTTCTGGCCTAGCAAGAAATTTTAATGAAATTCACTTTTTAGAGGGTCAACTTCACAGGGCCATAACTTTTGATCCACGTGTCCAATTTTCTATTATTGCATATCATTGGAAATCTCTTGACGAGCTCAACAACATGCAAATAGACCATTCAACTATTTTTTGAGCCTTTTTTTAGCCTCTAAAGTTTTATATCTGAATTTGAAGCTGCATTGGAGAAATTTCTCAGGATGAAAACTTTAATTTCTCCCAAATCGTGTAGGGTATTGAGGTGATTCTTTCATGAACGAAAATATTTTTTAGTTACACTCGGGATAAATTTTTAGGTCAATACAAGCCTATTTAGGTCAACTTAGTAAAAATAGTGAGTGCCTATTTTTCACTAGTTTTGATGCCTAACTGTCTTACACCCCTTAAGTGCCATCATGGGACTCAAATCAACTGAAGAAAATAAAGGAAATAATTTTTTTTGGTGATGCAAGATTCCCCAACACCACTAGATGCTCCTACATCAGGCACCCAAGATAATTTGAAAAGTGACCCTATCACTTCTCAGGTGTTAAAGGGAAACCAAGATGGTTAACCTCAGCCTCAGATAACCATGATGAATCTTCAACAGGCCTTCCTCTCCATTTCACCAAGTACTCTGTATATTTATTTTTTCTTGTGCTTCTACCCACATGACTATCTAAGATTTCTTCTCTCTTTCTTCTTCGTAGTAGGTTCTGGAATTTTCCACTGTTCTTTTATCAACCCCTCCTCTACATCACCTTTATGATACTCTATCAAATCAGCAATATTGAACATAGGAGAAATTTTTATTCTACTAGGAAACTCTACCAAATAATAATTTACCGAATCATGCTTCTTCAAGATCTTGCATGGTCCAAACTTCTTCATCTTTAACTTGTTGAATGTACCAATTGGAAACCTTTCCTTTCACAAATGAACCATGACTTCATCTCCTACCTAGAACTCCTTATACCTCATTTTCTAATCTGCTTGATCCTTATATTGTGAGCTCATCTTATTGATATGTTTCTTCACCTCATCATGCAAATTCTTCAAGTGCTCAGCAAAATCTTCAACCTCAACACTACTCTTCTTCCCCTTATCCACCTTTCTCAGTTTAGAAGTAGTTCTTGGACTAATCCCATACACAATCTAGAATTGTGATTTACCAGTGCTCTTGTTGACAAAATGATTATAAGAAAATTTTGCTTGTGGTATAATCAAAACCCATCCCTTAAGCATATCTCCTACTAAGCATCTTAGCAAGTTACCCAAAATCCTATTCACCCCCTCTCTTTGTCAACCAGTCTGTGGATGGTGTGTATAATTGAACTTAAAATATGTCTTCAACTTCTTCCATAATGTCCTCCAAAAATAACCAACAAATTCAATATCTTTGTCTTAAACTATACTCTTTGGTAGACCATGTAGCCTCATCACCTCTCTGAAAAAAACTTTACAACATGAATGTCATCACTAGTCTTATGATACAAAATGAAATGTGTCATCTTTGGAGATGTATCCACCACCACAAATATGGAATCATGCCCCCTTTGTGTCCTTGGGAAGCCAAGAACAAAATCCATGCTAATATCCTCCCATGGCCTCTCAAGAACAGGTAATGGATGATAAAATCCGGTATTCTAACTTGTTCCCTTCGCCATCTAACATATTCTGTAGCTTTGTACAAAATTCGTCACATCTTGTTCTAACTGTGGCCAATAATAATTCTCACTGACAAGAGCAATGGTCTTATCTTAACCAAAATGTCCATCCAATCCCCCATTATGCTTCTCCTTGATTATATTCTCTTTCATAGAACTCCTTGGAATGCACAACTGGCTTACTCTAAACAACATCCCATCTGGGATTAAGAAATCCAACCATCTCATCCTATCCAATGTAATAGGTTCCAAACAAGCCTTCCAAGCTTCTACAAAGTTTGGATCTTCTGGATTCAAACTCTTGAGTTCAAAAACCCAACAACCTCTATATTTATCTCTATCAACAAATTTTGTCTTTTACTTAAGGAATCTAAAACTCTGTTTGACCTTCCACTCCTATGCTTCAAAACAAAAGTATAACTCTGCAAAACCTCAACCCATTTTCAATTTCTTGATTCAACATTCCTTGACTATTGAGATACTATAAACCCTGGTGATTAGTATATAAAACAAATTCTTTTGGCAACAAATAGTGTATCCATTTCTTCAAAGCTTGAACTATAGCATAAAAATATTAATCATATACAAAATATTTCTTCTTAGAATCATTTAACTTCTCACTAAAATAGCAACAGGTTTACCTTCTTGACTCAAAATAGCTCCTATGGTAGTGCCACTAGCATCACAATCTAACTGAAAGACCTTATTGAAATCTAGAAGTGCCAAAACAGGTTGCTCTGTCACTTTCTTCTTCAACATATCAAAACTTTTGTCTTCTCCTGTAGTCCACTTAAACTTTTTTCTATCCCCTCTCATTGCTTCAATTAGAGGTGCACAAATACTACTGAAATTCTTAATAAACTTTATGTAAAAGCTTGCTAGACCATGAAATGATCTTACCTCTGTAACACTCCTTGGAGTAGGCCATTCAATGATATCTCTCACCCTCTATAACACTCCTTGGAGTAGGCCATTCAATGATATCTCTCACCTTCTCTGGATCCTTTTTTAGACCCTCTACTGAGACAAAAAATCCTAGATTCACCAACTCTCTATTCACAAAACTACATTTCTTCAAATTAATCAATAGATTCTCCTCCCTTAGCTTCTAAAAAAAAAATTCAGATATGCATCAAGTGCTCCTCCAATGTCTTACTGAAAATAAAAATATCATCCAAGTAAATAAGAAAAAAATTTCCTAAATTTTTTTTATGACCTCATTCATAAGCTGCATAAATGTACTTGGTGCATTGGTTAGCCCAAAATGCATGACTAACCACTCATACAAGCCCTCCTTGGTTTTAAAGGTTGTATTACATTCATCTCTTCTCTAATCTAGAGTTGGTGATATCCACTCTTTAGATCTATCTTCATGAAGTACTCGGCTCCACTCAAACAATCCATAATGTCATCCATTTTTGGCAAGGGAAATCTATACTTGATGGTGATCTTGTTGATGTCTCTAGAGTCTGCACACATTCGCCATTCCCTGTCCTTCTTTGTTGCTACTACTACAGGTAATGCACATGGACTCAAACTCTCTCTGATTTATCCCTTCTGCAACAACTCTTGCACTTGCCTATTCAACTCTTCACTCTCTACTGGAGTCATACGATGAGCTGCCTTATTTGGAAAAATGGTTCCAGGAATCAAGTCCATCTAATGACTAATCTTTCTCACTGGAGGAAAATCTTCAGGTATGTTATTAGAAATAATAGCTTGAAACTCATTCAACAAATTTGAAACCTCCACAAGTACCTCAGTAGTATCTTCCTTATCAACTCTAGGGATCAATGCAAAACACATATGCTCATGCTTCATACCTTCTAGGAACTTTCTTCCATAAACCAAACAAATTATTTCATTATTGCATACCTTTTCCTCTACCTCTTTCAAGAGCTTCAAATTATGGTGAACTCCATCCTTTGTCAAAGAATAGGTGTTGGCATGTCCATCATGTACTACTCGTCGATCAAACTACCACGATCTACCTAACAACATATGACAAACATCCATAGGCATAATATCATACAATACCTCATCATGGTAATTTCCAATCATGAACTTTACCATACATTGTTCATTTACCAAGGCTTTCTGGTCCTTTTACAACCAAGCAATTCGATATGGGTTTGGATGCCTTCTTCTCTCCAACCACAACTTACTAACCATTTCTTCTAAAACAAGGTTACCAATACTACCTCCATTAATAATAACATTGCAAACTTTACCTTCACACTTACATCTAGTGGGAAAAAAATTCTTCCTTTGAGTTGGATCCTTCTCCTCATTTAGCAAGGTTCTTCTAGTAACAAGAACCTCTTCTCTTTTTGCATCCTCAGAATGTGAAGATTCAACATGTGCAACTCGTGCATTACCCTTAGGTTTTCTATTTGTCCTTCCTTGATGTTGAGGACACTGATAGGTTCTATGTCCTTCTCCACAATGGAAATAGATTCCACAGAAGCCTCCTCTTCCCAATCCTCATCTGGATCTTCCCCTTCCTCTTTGGTCTCCATTATTCTGATCATGAGGATGGTAGGTGTTATCTCCCTTCTAGTTCTGGTTGCTACTGGAGCCTTCACCCTTGTTTTGATCTTCATTTCAACCTCCATATGACCTTCCACTGGTCTTTCCTCCACAGTCTCCACCTTGTTTTTTCTCAAACCTCTTGTTTAGTCATTCTTCAAGCTTTAGAGAAAATTGATAAGTATCCTCAATGGTGGTCATTATTACTAGTGCCAATTCTTCCTGTATGCTTGGATTCAACCCAATAATATAATAAGCAACTTTCTCTTTATTTTCCTCAAAATGTCTTGTCTAAATTAGGACCTTGTGAAATTCCTCTGTGTATTCTTTCACCATCCTTGTCCCTTTCCTCAAGCTCTGCATCTTCTTGAGTAGCTCCAATTCGTAATCGACTGGAATAAATTGTTTCTTTTATTTTGACACCATTATGTCCCATCTAGAAATTTTATCTTTCCCTTATCTTCCTCTTTCTAACTAGACCTCTTTCCACCATATACTGGTGTGACCTTTCAATTTTGTCTTTGCAAACATCACTCTATGAAGATCGAGGATCTTCAATCTCCTCAAACTCAAAAAATTCCTCTATGTCATTGATCCAATCAATCAATTCTTCAGGATTCAGATTTCCACTAAAAGTTAAACCTCCATTTTAGGTCTCTTCCCAATGCTTGAGATCGCTCGTAGCAATATTCTTTCTCCAAGATCCATTGGATCCTACTCTTCCTCTTCCATTTCATCTTCACTCTCATCTCTATCTCATTGCACGTCTCTTCTTCAAACCTCTTGTTGCAAGGTTTCTAAGTGCCCATTTCTTGCTATTTTTTATGCTTGACTGTCTTACACCCCTTAAGTGCCATCATGGGACTCAAAAAACTGAAGAAAATAAAGAAAACATTTTTTTTGGGTGATGCAAGATTTCCCTACACCGTTGGATGCTCCTACATCAAGTCTATAGCCCCTCCTAATCAAAATTTTAAATCTTCACAAATCCAATGCCTAAACACACTATTTCATTTATCAAAGCTAGTGAAACTAAGAATGATGTGATGAATATTGACATGGAGGATGGTAACATAGAACAAACTCCCATGGAAACTAATCCTCTAGATACTATTAAAAAACATAACACAAAGAAAGTGGTAGCATTTATCAAAGATAAACCTTGTAAGGGCTCAACTAAAAAGCCTCTTGACATTGATTTTTCACAAAATGACATACCTAATTGTGCAACTAATGGTCCTCTTTACACAACTGGTCAAATCAATGATAAGCCCATTAATGGGATATTAATTGATCCTATCTATGGAGAGAATGTGATCACAGAAGAATTATTATATGTGCATGAACTATATCAAGATACATATGACAAATCAAAAGCATGGATAAAGATGCATAATGGATTTTCTTTCCCTATGGTAGGCTCGATAGATCTCCCTTTAAAAGTGGGACCAGAAACATTAACTGTCTCATTTTCCATCATTTCGCAATTGGACCAATTTCATGAGAAGCTAGGTTATCCATGGCTTCACTCCATGAATGTCGTCCCTTCGGTTATGCATAAATTTCTAAAGTTTCCATTTGACAATGATATATTTATTGTGCATCATAGTGGATTTAATCTTACATCGACCTGAGGGAATTTTTCATTAGATTTATGGAACCTATCAAGCCTCGTGAGGATCTTTTTTTCAAACCATATCAAAAGTTAAAGGCAAAGAAAATAGAAGAATTATCCCTTCAAAACATGCCTCAACCTATAAATGAAACACCTATCCTTGAAAAAGTAATGATTGAACCAAAAGCACTTCTTAACATACAAGAACAACCTATAGAAAAACTTCATGCAATTTCCTACAAGAGACCACGAGATAACACAAACAATCTCGTTTTCCCTCCTAGAGTCAAACAAGTTTACAAAGTCAAAGAGAAAGTGGTTGAACAACCTACTGTTGTTTCTTCTATTCCTCCCAAGGAAGAGAAGGAACCTATGATTGACAAACCCGCTCTTACACAAACAAAAATTTCCAATATATTGAAATGGAATCAAAGTGCTAGAGAGTGTAAGCATAGGCGACATGCTATTGCTCATAAATTATAAACTCAAGAATACAAGAACAACATAAAAAATCAGAATCCAAACTTACCTAAAGCAAAGTATGAGGATACTATACCTTCGCTGCAACATAAACAAGAACATTGTATGGGAATTGTTACTTGACCTCCCATTGTGATGAATCTAGATGATGACATTTACATAACAAAAATTGATGAGCAAATGCATGATGAGTTGAATACATTTTTTTCTTCTTCTATGAGCTTAAATGACAAATCTCCTAAAAAGAGTGTTGAACCTAGTGCTTCTCCTAGTTCGGCACTTTCTCCTGTCCCTTTGGCTAGTTGTATGCCTTCCCTTTATACCAATCGAGATTAGGATGTGAATGACCTACTTTAGGTTGAATTGCATATGCATTACTAGTCTTTTTCTTTTCCATGTTTTCTTTTTGCATGTGCATAATGTGATCCCCTGTGTTGTTTCATTTGATGTACCTCTCTCTTTTTGTGCATTCCTCTATATTTACTTTTCATTCTTCTATATGTTGTAATTATTTCATTTGTCTTGTATTTTCCTTTTGGGGATGATGCAAGGCGTCAAGACATTTAGGTCTCTTCCATGACCCAAAATATTTTCTTTATCTTTTTCATTTGTCTTGTGTTTTCCTTTTAGGGATGACGCAAGGCATTGAGAAATTTAGGTCTCTTCCATGTTGACCAAAAAGGATTTTTCTTTGTTTTTGCTCTCTTTATATCATTCTTCTAGTTCTATGTGTATTTTGGGAATGATGACAATTCCATGATCTATGACAACATTGTAGCAAAAACATACTAACCCCAAATCCATAGATCCCTTATGTATTTTTGGGGGAAACCCTTCCTTCCTATTTCATGACACAACTTATTTTGGAAACATATGACTTGGCATAGGGTTTTCTAAGGAAAGTTCTCATGTATTCGGTAAAAAAATTGGAAACTTTAAAGAAATTTCTCATAGTAATGGTATAGCAACCACTTTAAAGTGGGGGCATACATCAATGACATCTTTTGACAAAATTTCATGGTGTGATTTTTCTTTTTTCTTGTGATATGTCCTCTTCTTGGTGGTGTCATTGGGTTTGATGTTGTCCAAGATTGTATGATCTACCATCATGGCATGATGTGAATGGGGCATCCCATGAGTGATGATCTGACACCTTGAATTGGCCTCTCTTGGAGACATTAGGCACAATTCTCCCTAAGAAAAAGACCTTTACATGAACAAATAAAAATCCCTTTTAACAAAAATTTACATACATGACATTACAAAAGCATTACATTGTGGTGCCTTATCAAAGTTGTCAGGAGGATAATTTTGATATGGTATGAGAGGCTAATATGATTCTCTCATTTGCCACATTTTTGGGACAACTCACCTAGTGGATAGACTAAGGTTCCACTACCCTAGAGTGAGTAGCATATGGACAAACAGCCTAGATGTGTTCCACATCATGTTGGACTATTGAAGCTTGATCCTTTCTCTTGGACAAATAGCCCTATTCCACATCGCATTGGGGCGGTTGTGCTTGATCCTTTTGCTTTTCTTTATTATCCTTTGACAGGGTATGGTTATGTATATTTTTATTGCTGCATATTTAAGTGTCTTCAATGTCTACTTTAGTGTAAGTTTGGCATGAGGTCATCCTCTCACTAAAGTGGGGGAAAAATATAGTGTCCAAAAAAGTAATCCTTTTTCATACTTAATTTAGATAATTGACATAAAAATGAATTAATTGTATCTTAATGGAGTGGTGTTGTAATGTGTTATACACATTCACATCATTATAGGGTCTTTATTTGACTAAAATGTACCTTAATTTGTCCCTTGCAAAGGTGTTGTAACACACTTTCACATTTTTCTAGGGTTTATCTCATGAATCAAGCCTAATGGGCCCATTTTAATGAAATATACCTAATGTGAACCCTATTTAGGTGTCGTAAAGTGTTGTAATACACTTTCACATTTATCTAAGGTCTCCTTAATTAATTGTGGTTAATTGGATTTAATTATCCCCTTTAATCCAAATTTAAGCCTTCATTATGACACCTCCCAAAGATCTATCTCAACAACCATGATTTAAATAATAAAATATTTAATTGGGAAAATTTAGGTCCTAGAAAATGGTGCTAGGACCCATTCACCTTAGGCAGTGAATGGGTCCTCCCTTAATAGGACCCCCCTTTATTAGCTAATTCTAAATGGTTTTTTAGTGTTCTTTCCATCCCCTGGGATTAGGTCTTGGAATATTGAGCCAAGACCCATTCACCCTAGGTGGAAAATGGGTCCTCCCTTAATAAGGACCCCCTTTTTGAATTTCATTATGGTAGGAATTTAATAATGTTTATCCCCAAATCTGGTTTCAGTTTGAATTGTTTTAATTTCAGGGTTAATGTCTTAATTTAGTATAAATATATAAGGGGTTAATTTACATTGCTTCTCCTAGCAAGTTTACAAGCATTCTTTCAATTCATTCTAAGTCTCAAAGCATCCAATTTTACAAGCATTAGAGCATTAAAAGAGCATTTACAAGGCATTTCAAGGTAGATTATCAAGGTTTTATTGTAGCAATTCAAAATCATTTCATCATGTTAAGGGTTTGATGCATTCATGCATGTTGTTGAGCTAAGAAAGTGGATGTATAATTGAAGATCTAGTTGCAAGCAGTGTTCACATCATATTCAAGGATCAGGATCTACATTCTTCATGGCCACTACTTGTTAGTTTGCAAATTTGCATTACAAGACATCTTCCAAGGTATCTACATTGCATCATTTCATGTTTCATGCTTCAATTTCTTTATTTCATCATTTGGTTTAATTACCTACAAGGGGTTTGACCAAGGAAAACTCCTTGTCGCTAACAATAAACAAGTTTTTCTTCCCTTGAATGTGTTTTTACAGATTTACAAATTGAGGATTAAGTGGAGAACAAGTTTAGAGAAAAATTGTCAAAGTTTTCAAGTTGCAAAGTTGACCTTTAAAGTGCAAGAATGAGGAATTGAAGCTACATAATTAACTATAGGTTTTCATGAGCTAACAACTAAGAACCTGAGAGTGTGGAAATCAAGGAAAATAGCCCAGATCTTAGTTTTAGAAAACCGAACAGGGACCCATTCACCACTAAAGGCGAATGACTCCTTATTGCCCTACAAATAGGCTTCTTGCAGCAAGGTACACACCTCTTTGAGCTCTAAAAACTACCCCCATAGTTGCTATAATAGTTAGGTATCATTTCTAATTGTTATTTGCATCCTTTGACTCTCATAATTGTGTGTTTCATAGCATTAAAAATTAGTGGTTCATCACTTTTATTGCCTCATTTTGGTG
Source organism: Sequoia sempervirens (assembly GCA_007258455.2). Taxonomy (NCBI): domain Eukaryota; kingdom Viridiplantae; phylum Streptophyta; class Pinopsida; order Cupressales; family Cupressaceae; genus Sequoia; species Sequoia sempervirens. Next base: position 89,227,879 of record VDFB02000003.1, read on the forward strand.
AACCCTATTTTTACATGAAACAAGAAGTATCCTCAAATGGTGAAGCAGAAAGGGATGGGAAAGAAGTGGAGAAACACTGGTAATTTGAATTCTCTTGAAAAAGATGGAAATGGGAGCTCAGAAATAGAAGATGATGATGCAACCTCCTTATTTCCTATAGTTTTGTGGCTTTTTCTCCTTGCACTAGCTGGTTGTGGCCATTTTTTGTGGCTCCCTTTGTCCTTGGTCGGGAATGCTAATGCTTTTTAGGTTCCTCCTACTATTATTTGGGCTCTTTTCTAGTTTGTCTTGTGATGACCAAAGGCTTGTTTCTCAATTTTTTTGGGTGGGTTTGATATTGCATGGGTCTATTTTTTACCCTGCGTGTTCTTTTTGAGAGGCCTTGTCTTATGGGAGGGTGTGGAAGATATCTTGGTTGTCTTGCATTTCTTTGCAGGAGCCGTCTCTAGTAGGCTTTGGTGGTTGGTTTGTGCTAGTTCACTTGGCATAAGTAGATTCCAAATACTAGCTCAACTGAGTGGGAAGTGCCCTGGAGCTAGGCGTTTGAGTTCTGGATGAGTTGAGGAGGGAGAGGTCTTGTGGGCCCTGCTTGGTTTCTCTTCAGTGGATTTTTTGGATGGAACCATGTTCTCTTGGTTTGGTATCTAATGTTCTAGTTTGTCTAGAAAGGCTATAGGGTCTACATTTGCATCCAATTTGGCCTAATTGTGAACCCCTGTTGGGTTGTGATGATTATTCCTCTTATGGGGTTTATTTCTTTTTGGGAAAATCTTTGTTGGATATGTCTTCGCTAGTTACAAATTTATATCTATATGTTTTCCCCTGTTGTTTCCTCATGATGATGTGAGGAGGGTTTCTTTTTTTTGAAGGATTCCTACTTTTTTCTTGGCTGGGGGTTGTTGGATTATGTCTAGCTTGGTGCTTGTGTGTTGTTAGCTATGTTAGGATTTTTGTTTTCTCTTTTGACCCAGTGGTGTGTGCTCATTGAGGAGGTTTTTTGGTTCTTCCTTCTAGTACCTAAAGCTTGTGCTACTATGGGATGTTATGTCAACCCTTCCTAATGAAGTTTATTACCATCAAAATCTTTAGTCGATTTCTCCTATATAGAGAGGGGATTGCTCCTTTTGAGGTAGAGCGTTGGTTCCTTTTGAGTTGGAGCTTGTATGGCTTGAAGAGATGTGGTTTTGGTGGTAAGGGGTTTTTCCTATATAGAGGGGGGATTGCTCATTTAGAGGTAGAGGTTGGGTTGGAAAATCAGGTGGGATGGTGTTGTAGGAAGGTTGATGCTTGGCAGTGGTCTGTTGTGATTCCCATAACCCCTATTAAGGTGGTGTGTTTAGTTTTTCTAGTTCTATTGAGAAACAAGGATTTTTTGGTGTTCTACACCATTATGCTTACTATTTTTGGGACTCATACTTGGTTGTTCTAAGTGGTTGGTTTGTTGATGCCTAGCTGATTCAGGCTATGCTCAAGTTCAGTTTAAAGGGTTTAAGGTCCCTCTCAAAACTAGGTTGTAAAGGATTTTAGGTCACTTCAAAACCTGTCTTGGGTTTAAGGTTCCTTCAAAACCTTTGTGCAGTTGGTGTAGTCTTGTATTTTCTATTTGGTGTTGTTATTGATGGGTTGTTGATGGTTTTTGGATTATCTTCTTAACAACATCCTTTTCTTGGTCTAGGTTTCAAGTCCCTTCAAAACCTATTTGTAATGGATTTCAGAGTCCCATCAAAACCTATTTTCACGTAATAAAAAATAGAGCTCAATATCCTATTGAAAATTCATTAATTAGACCTTAATAGTTGATTTATTAACCCAAATTGAATTGTAGTTATAATTATCATTAATACAATTACACCTGCTACTACATTATTAAATTTACATATGTGATGCTAAAATATATCATTAGCACCAAAGGTTGACAATAGAGGTAACATTAGGAGGGTCATTTTTCTCTATAATTAGTTGATTAAATAAAAGGGTGAATTTTAAAACATAGGTTTTCCACCCAATTAAGCTATTTAAGATCATAATTGGTCTTACTATTTTAACCACAAAAAAATTGTAAGTCACAACTTAAGTCAATGGTGTCTATTTGCATGGTCTCCCACCATGGTCTAAATCACCATTAAGTTAAAAAATAGTTTTAAGTAAAATAAACTTAGAAGGATTAAGATTTTTCAATGTGCTGTGAATGAAAATATCATCCATTGGATGATATTTAATGTTAGTCCTCAGATTTAGTATATTTTTGAAGAATCCCTAATCATATTTAATTTGCTTATCCTTATATTCTATGTTTCCTTTTGCAATTAAGAGAATAAAAAGAGGAGAAAGAAGGAATTTTCATGTTGTAATATTGTAAATTTTCACCCTTGACAATTTCACACTAAGTTTGACACCCTCTTAAGTGCATGTGTCTAATTATGCTTATAATTTACCAATTTAGATTATTGTTTTTGGGAAATTGAATTAAATCATTATTTAATAGACTTTTGAAGAGATTAAAAAGGGTTCGACTAGGACACCAAGTTCCCCTGTCCCACCTAATTAGACGCTAAATTTCAAATGTTGTTGTCAACCTCAACATGTTTCAAAATTAAAATTTAATTGCAAACTTGTCGTAATGTTTAATGTAAAATATTTTTACACTCATATAAATATAAGTTCTTCTCTCTATTTTAACATCTATTGAATTAAATCACTCTAACACCCTAAGGGAAATTAATGCAATATCAAGAGAAAAATAAGTAGAAGATTTACAACACAATTATACTCAATTAAAGTGTATAATACATCAAAAAAATTATGTTTATTCATTGTAATATGTTTCATATTTATGTTTATTATTGTTATGACCACTAAATTTTACAAGATATTTAAGCATCCTTCTATTTTCTCCTTGTATGTGATGAGAAAAATGACTTCATTCCAACAAGGATTTTAGATCTAAGTGGTAAGTTATCCTTGTGTTATTTATCATTCATTTTTATTTATTTTTCTCCACTCCCATGAGAGCATGTGATTTATATCATTCTCATCATAGCCATTTTTGGAGGTGGAAACACCAAAATGGGATTTGACCAACACAATCCCCTATATGACACAACCCTTCTCCCATTGGCTATCTTGTAGATTATAGGGCTTAAATGTATTCAAGTGGATTTGAGATCTCAAGGCTCCAAAACCCTGGTTCATGTACTCATGTACCTTTCATCAAAAAATTAGGATAATTTGATTATTCACAAACTATTAGACTTTGTATCTAGGTTTTCACAATCAAATACCTATATCCTAGTCACCTTTGAGTCACATCCAAGAGAAATTTAGGATACCTATGATCCTCATATCATCATCATATTTTATTCCCATGATCCTTTTCCACACTATTATCAATCCAAATCAACCCTTGGTCATAATTGAAACCATCACTTTTGGATCTCTTAATAAAAATCATAACCTTACTCCAACCTTTGGTATGTTTAATCATCCTAAATCCCATTATTTAAATCCTTGGAAACTCTACACTAATTAGTAGAATTCCAAAATTGCATCATCACCAATTCATCCTAAGATCCAAGTATGCAGACTTAAAATTTAATCCAAATTTAGTAATTCAAATCCACATAGTCTATCTAATCATCTATTCCCATCCATGGGTTCATCCTAATCATCCAATTTATCCATCTAAGTCATCTATCAAGTCCACCTAGGTCTATCCTTTTGACATAGTCATCATAATTCAAAAAAAACCAAAATCCAAATTATACCAATTTTAAAAGTGTAACATCATGGAAACATGAAAGATTAAAGCAAACTCAAAGGCTAATAAACTCCAATGTAATCTAAATTCAAACAACAAAGCACAAAGGAAACTATAAACATAAACAAAAAATGATCTCACCCAATATCTACATCCTTCCATAAATGACCTCGATTGTCCTTCTCCATTTCGCCATGATAGTATTCTTGCCCTCAAATTTTTAGTATGCGTGCAAGTAAAGTCTTGATGTATGTGATTATAGAAAAATATCAAAGATTAAAAAAGTGCTCCAAAAGTCATACAATTTTGGGAGTAGTTGAAATGATGAGAGTTGGGTCAATTTATGGAAAATTGATCATTCAAATGGCAGGCTGAGATCAAAATATGGATAGACAATTCAGATTAAAAGATTTGACATGCACTGAGATAAGTGTTAATACTGACATGAGTGATAAAACCTAAGAATAAAGATCAAGATTAAATAATGATTTAATCTCTAGTTGAAAGTATTCAAAAATTAGAAGAATAATGTTTGCATGACAAAGATAAAGATATAATAATAGAAACAATTTGTTTGTATGCACGCATAAATCAATTAATTAAATAAAGATATTTAATTAATAAATGTGTACATGCATATGAGTTAGAACTACATAACTGACTGGTTATGATAGAGATTTTATTCGTGAAAGACACTTAGACGTTAAATTAGGAGATAAGTGACTTATTCAAATAGACCTCGAGTCAAGTGGGAATGAATACTTAGATAACTTAAACATTTATCTAAATATAGAGGAATGTGCTAAAAATAGACTTTTATGAATTAAACGATTATTTAATTCAAGATTCGACATTTAAAGAATAAATTAAATAAATAAGATTTATTTAATTGACTGAAGAAAAGGTTAAATGAATAATTAAATAATTAAAGTATTTATTTAATTATAGTTGAAAATATGATAAAGATAAATTAAATAAGAATTTATTTAATTTAAGGAGGATAAAGTTAATTAGTGACGTAATTAAATAAAGAACGTTTATTTAAATAACTAGGATAAAATAAAGATAGTATGAATTAATTAAATAATTAAGTTTATTTAATTAATAGAACAATAAAGGTTAAAGTGAATTAATTAAATAATTAAAAGTCGTAGGCTTAGACCAAATTTCAGTGTCTATAGAAAGCTTAAGGATTTCACTAAAATAATGGATCCATATATCACACAAGTAAATACCAAAATCATAATCAAAACAAGTCAAAAGATCATAATCAAGGGAAAATCGAACACCATAAGTCCTCTAGATCAAATCATTTTCCCAAATCAAGCCAAGTATAATGAACATGATCCTTGTGATGATGAGGATGGTCTTATCTATCAACCTGAATATGATCCTTATGATGATGATTATGGTCTTGTCTATCAACCTGAATATGATCCTTATGATGATGAGGATGATTTTATCAATGAAACTGAATATGAACCTTATGATGATAATGATAGCATTGATCAAGACACAATTGATGAGTTCCTTATGGACTATCTTGTCATAGATTTCATACTCCCCACCATCAACTACCATATCCATAAAAATAAAGACCTCCCAAGAACTAGCTCTCTCACTAACCAACATTACATGAACATGAATAATCCTTATCCACCTTTGGCAAGGGAAATACCATATGAGAACAATATTCTCCATCACCCCAATCCATATCACTTAAGTTCTCTTCACTTGAATTTTTAAAATATTCCTCTACATCGTCCAAATCATTGCATCTACCTCCTCCAAATCATCATCACCCAAGTCCTTTAATTCATTCCAATCTACTAAATATGTTGTCCAAGAACTACTCACATGGGATAAACAACAAAACAACAAATCCAAGAAATCCATGTCCATAACACTTATCCATGAGTCTCCTAGCATTATTCCCATCCTAGATCAAATACCATCAAACACTACTATCTCCATAAGTCTACGCACATGGGAAGATCAACCTAAACATTTCATGAAGTCATAAAACCCAAAAGATCCAAAATCTATAAGCATCATAAGGTCCAAAAATATCCTACTAGTCCAAGTATAATATTAAATGTGATATTAGGAGCATACATCAAAGGTCGTGTCAATATAGGGAATATCAAAGGAACACAAAGTGAATCTATCTTGTCTAAGAAGGAATTAAGGCTATGTCAAGAGCTCACTCTAAAGCATGTCACAACTTGCTTCCAATCAAATCAAGATCAAGTTACTGAGGAAGTCCCCATAAATGATCTTAATATATTCATGTTAATCCAATATTTTATCAAGATCCTCTAGATGATCATAAAATCCATCATAATCCAATATTTGATCTAGATATTGTCTATGATCAGGACACCTAAAATCCGATCTTTGATCATGATCCTACCATTGATCAAAAAATCCAAGATGATCCTTTACTCCACCTTTTCTCATCCTTGACCATGAAATTAAAGATGAGAACATCCATACTCTTAAAACTCCCATTTCCTAAGATGAGACACTTGCCTCCCTTGAACATATAGATAATAAAAAAAATGATATGACCACTTTCATTCTATAAGTTGGATTTGACCACTTTCATCAAATTTGGCCTTCTTGTAGAAGAGTGAATAAACCTCTCTCCTAAGTTAAAGTTTCCTAATGATGGATTTGCATCCCATTTCAAAAGTGAAATATATCCTATGGAAAACAAAATCTGTCAAAGAATGATTTATAATGGAAAATGTTTAGGCCTTCATGAACAAGGAATTCTAGAACCCGTATCAGTATATGAAAATAATGGATATCAAGGTCTTGGGTACATATCTCCAAGCAACTATTATAATGGTGAAAACTCAATGATAGTTGGGGAAACCTCATCCAATGAAAGCATCAAAATAGAGACCATCCATAACTCTTATAAGCATCCTCCATCCACCCATATTCTACTTACTTCCTCCATCCATAATCACAACCTACAACCACAACATCCTAGACCCCTTGATTGGTACCAACATCACCCATTATATAAATTGAAGCATTCCTATGAAATAAAATATCACACTCAACTACCAAAGAAAAAACAAATAAAGATTCTATATAAAAATCAAAATAAATTTAAAAATCAATATACATCCAAAAATCAAGAAGAAAGAAAAAATTAATAACGATCCCAAAGAAAACTAAATGGATGAATTTCCAATCAAAGTAAATCATCAAAAACAATATGTAAATGAAAAATTGCAAATTACATACAATAGGTGTGTACCACCTTCACAATTTTCGTGTAAAGCTTCACTGTCCAAAAAGAATATTGGTCCTAATCCTAAGCCAAATTCCAATTCCAAATCCAAAATCCATCAATCCACATATCCACCTCCAAAGTACTAATTATCACATCTACAATCCAAATCTATCCCACTTCATCCTAAATCCAATCCAAAACCTAGAATACATCACATCTTAGTAGCATCACTTTACCATAAGATTTATGGTGACACTCTATTGAGATGTTTGTATTTGGACAAGGCCAACCCAACTATCAAAGAGCATAGTCACAATTGTACATTATATACCAATGCAAACATATTAGCAAGGAAAATTCATAAGGTAGGATACTATTGGCATGCCATTATTGAATAATCCAAATTAGCTACATAAAATACCCATGAACACACTACCTAAAGTCCCAAATTCAAAAAAAAATTACAAAATCAAAAAAATTCTAAAAAAATATAGAATTAGAAAATTCCAAAAAAATAGAAAAAAAGAAAAAAAATCAAAATAATAGTGAAGATTAATAATCCATCCAATGGTGAAAACCACTTCTTATGACACCTTGGGCAGGTACCATGATGGCAATCCATTCATGGGCGTCATGTGTAAATCAACTAGTTATATGAACCTTGAAATTAGGGGCAAGTTGTCTCATCCATTCCACCAATCCTATTTATCCTATCATGGAATTCCATCATACCCATCCACCACATCCATTTATCCATACCTCATCCAAATTTCCTAGTCACCTTGGTCTTAACAATGATTGGGGGCACACAATACATAATTTTGCAAACTCTTGACATAGTCATCCTTTGGCCACACACCATCTACCATCACTTAATTACCTATATAGTACTACCTAATCCCCACCTTGGATCAAGACATATTAGTCTTATGTGATGTAGTCCTTGAGAATCTCCCCTTAAATCCATTCATCAAAATCCATGCCCTCTCCATCCTATCAAATTTTTTAACCATCCCATCCAAATCATGTTTATCCTTGTCTCCAGGGTTGTCTTATCCCTTTCCATTGGCTCCCCCATAAAAATGATTAAAAAAAGAAAAAATCTTATCCCAACATATTCCAAATCTATAAGCATGATCCCAAAAAAATTTATCCATGTTAAAGTTGTTGGTGTAATTAATTATTTAATTACACTTTGCATAAGTTTACTTAGGTAATATTTTAAGTCCTAGGTTGCATAATTAAATAAATCATTTAATAATGGGGTAATTCCCCCTTCCTTGTTTGTAGGAGATAAGATTCTTTCTAAAAGATGAGTTGTCCTTCTAGAACTTATCTCTATCTTTTTATCATTTCCTATATAGGGTTCACATGTTGTCACATGTAGTGTGATTTTAACACTTGGCAACATCTTACACATTTTAGGTTTTCACTCATGCCTATATATTCAAGGCATTTTGTACATTTGTAATCATCTCATATTCAATTTGGCATTCTTGCATCTTAATGAAATATGATATTTATGTCATTTCTCTCGTATGGAAGTTATTTTGTCTTGCAAGTGATTTTGGGGTGTTTGAGGAGTTCACCTAAACTCCTACATGGTATCAGACCTTTAGTGCTATAGAATTCTTCCCATATATGAGGGATCAATCTTGGCATGAAAGTTTTGTTGGATGCAAGCAGCCTTTTTATTAAAGTCGTTTTTCATTTTATGCTTCAGAAATCTAGCTTCCACTTAGTTGCAGGAAAAATGATTTCTAAATTTTGTAGCCAAGGTTGAAATCCGATCTGGGTATTTTTTTGATTTTTGATATCTTGTACAGATCTGAAGAAAATAGCTATACAAAAAGTGGAATGCGTCATTTTTCTCCTGGTTGAAGGTTAAAAAAAAATCATTATCTGCTTGTTGAATCAAAAAATGATTTTTGGCTTTTGCTTTTAGCTTCAAAATATTTCTAAGTTTCTGTTTTTTTCTACTCATTGCGAACAGATTTTTCAGATATCAAATCAGAAGTAAACTTTTTTTGCTAGAAAACTCGTTTCCTACAGGCTAAATTCAGTTTTTTTTTTTAAATTCATAACCTTTGGCGATGGTGTCGAATTTTTGCAAACGAGATATTGACGGAAAGCTAGTTTCGAGCACTTCACAGTGGTGCAAACTATTTTTTTAGATTTTGTCATCTACACAAATTTGAGGTTAATTTTCATTATGGAGGCAGATGTGAACATTGGTTTGTGCATGCACTCGTTTTTGTTTTCATGCACTAGGTTTGCATTTTCTCTTTAGTTTATGCATGTTCTCCTTTTACAATCATGGGTTATTGTAATAAATGAATTGATATAAAGTTCCATTAGGGGCCTTCTTGCATAATAAATTGATTAGAGTGTAGTTGCATTGCATGCACTTTGATCTCATCTTCATATTGATGACAACTCGCATGAGTTGTAGATGGATTTTGTTGTTTCTTTTGGCCTCATATTGCTCATAGCTAGACACATTTTGGTTCGCATTGGTTCACACTTCAGATTGAGAGCCTATGGTCATTGATCTGCATTGGGTCACATCCATCTCAGTTTGAGGGCCATTCATTTTATGGTTAATGTTCCAGAATCTTTATGGTACTTGTTCCCATGGAGCAGTTTTAGTCACAGTTTGACATCACCATCGAGATACACGGCTTCTAGATTCTATCATCCTATCATTCCCTCTTATGGAGGGCATCTTTTTCATCTCCTATTGCTTCATAGATTCTAGGGTTGATCCAGTATGTGAGTTTTCCAGCATTCCTTGGCATTGGGTCTTTTGTTGCATTATTATGATTCCGCTGAGTCCTTCAATGACTCTCATATGGTTTCTTGTAAATAGAGGTATCTTTCCTTGCTTTTCAAATTAAGGATTCCAGTGTTACTCCATCAGAGTTCTTCCAGTGCTTCTTTGCAGTAGGTCATCTCATTGAGTGGGGTTTTTTTCCCGCTGGGTTTTCTCCTCTTTCTCTTTCATTGCATTTGTAAATGAGTACCTAATCAAGCCTTGTTGTCAGAACTCATCTTTGCATAATAATTTTCTTCTCCCTAAGTTGCATTTATGGGGGGGTGTTGGTGTAATTAATTATTTAATTACACTTTTCATAAGTTTACTTAGGTAATATTTTAAGTCCTAGGTTGCATAATTAGATAAATCATTTAATAATGGGGCAATTCCTCCTTCCTTGTTTGTAGGAGATAAGATTCCTTCTAGAGGATGAGTTGTCCTTCTAGAACTTATCTCTATGTTTTTATCATTTCCTAGATAGGCTTCACATGTTGTCGTGCATGTAGTGTGATTTTAACACTTGGCAACATCTTACACATTTTAGGTTTTCACTCATGCCTATATATTCAAGGCATTTTGTACATTTGTAATCATCTCATATTCAATTTGGCATTCTCGCATCTTAATGATAGCATGATATTTGTGTCATTTCTCTCTTGTGGAAGTTATTTTGTCTTGCAGGTGATTCTGGGGTGTTTGAGGAGTTCACCTAAACTCCTACAAAAGTCCTTAAATCTGAGCACACCCCATTCATAATCTTACATCCATCCAAAATATATAATATTTTTTTCCTTATCTTGCTACAAGTTTTTTTTAATCTCCAATCAATCTAATAAATCATCATTAGGATGTTTTCCCAATCCTTGCATTATTTTTTAAATGCATCCTTCCCACTTCAACAATGCTATCATCATCAATAAATCAATCAATTAATCAATCAAATTTTAGCTTGAACAAGGGAAAAATATAATCCAATCCTCATTATGAATCCTTAGGTTCAATAAATCCATCCAATACCATCCACCCATCCTACATACCCTTGGCTTCAACATGTTATTGGATACTAATTTGTGTATTTTGTAGGTTTTTGATTTCTTTCTTTTATGGGTTTGGGTTTGTTTGTTGCCTATAGTCTCAGTTCTCCACCAATCACACCATCATGATCAAATCATCATTCATATGATGGTGTGATAATGACAACATGTATATTAGATCACTATTATATTTTCAACTTCTTTGCTTGAGAGTCGATTCATATGCATATAGTGCATCGTCATCATTATCCCTTATATCATGATGCATAATGTAAATGTTACAACAAAATAAAATTTTCTCCTTACACATGAAGTTACAATGACAAAATGTATTAATAATACATTTATCCATAATCATAATCATGCATCATTTTTTTTATATTACATCCTTCTGATATTTTATCATCCAACATGTAAATCCATGCAATCCAATCTAATCATCCTAGTAGAATCAATAAACATGCCCAATTCTTTGTTCATAATCAGTCCTATATTCATGGCATGTACATCATCCCAACTTGATCTCTATCAAGTCACCTTTTATCCTTTATGCCACACCCTTTCTTTTCAAGATACCTATTGGGTTTCGTTTCTCCCAACAAATCTCTTGAGGGGGCATCACTTCCATCATCATGTTGAACACCCATAATACTGAGAGCAGGGGTGAATCAGTATTCTATTAAACCATTCAAATATTAGCCATCCAATTACTAAAGAATGCTCCACTAATATAAGAAAAGAAAGCATGAAACATCCACAACATCACATAACACATGAACACTAAGATTTTTATGTGGAAAACCCAAAATGGGAAAACCACAGTGAGGATTAGCTCATAATATATTATATCTAGATATAGTATATTACAAAAGTACTCATGGTAGGTGGACTCACTGTCCATAGATAATAAGATAGAATAAAGAAGGGGTGGCTTATAGCCTATTTGAACTGGTACAAATGCATCTATGGTATGCTATATTATAGTTCCAATGGAGTACAATATCAATCTTTGCACTGGTCCAAATCAATGCTCTACTCTGCTATGTATTCACACACCTTGCAACACAATTCACACAACGCTAATCAAATTCACATCACAAACATCTAGGTGGAACACCGTACATATCATCTATCTCTCTTTATTCGCTCATCAATGCAAAATATCAAAATCAATCCACTATATATATCCACATCAAGTGTAACATCAATTAGGTCAGTCTAATTGGATGTAACAAACAAAATTAAGCTTGTCATCCCCAAAACATTTCATCTAAACTATGTGCCATAATTCAAAATTCAAATCACCTTAAGATAGGTCAGGATGGACCTATATTAGATCTTACATAAGACAAAAACACTTATTCATTCTTCACAGAACATCAAAAGTGTCAGGAGCCCCAAATAAGACCTAAAACAACAAACCTTTATCTATACACCAAATATGTGGACCTCAACACATGATTCCATCTAGAATTCCTACTTAGCTAACATCAAGCATCTTAACTTTAACATCACAACACGAAATATTCATCTATAGAGGAGTGTGGAATCTCCCATATGGACACACTGTACAAAAAATGACTATATTATACTAGACAGAACTCTATCATTCATATATCCCAAAATACTTTGCCAAACAATATGAAATATTGGATTTATAATCTTCTAATAACAAAAAAAAAGGTTAGAATCACAGAGAAAAATCTTTCTTTGTGGAGTGGTGCGGACCCAAAAAATAACACTATGTAACCCTGAACTAGTAGGTTTGACACTTAGTCAAATTTCTACATCACTGCACTTTCTGAACCAACTTAACTTGCACAAATATCTTCCACATTACTTATGAAACATGTTAGGATGATCCATAACAATGTTGACATCAATGACAACACTGTATCCTACATTATGTACATACCATGGTCATGTTGCCAATGTTGCATCATCAATGATAATCTCCTCAATCTTCCAACAATCTCCCCCTTTGTCATTGATGGAAACATGTTATTCAACACTCTCCAAAAGCTTTCCTTTATTAATTTATCTCCACCTTTGAAACATGTTTCACTCTGCCTCTTTGACATCAATTCCAAAGGGTGCCTATATACAACTATTTTGTTTCATTACCAGAACTCCCCCTAAATCATACCAGAGCAAAAATGCAACTCTATATGTTTGCATATATACAATAAATTTAAAAAATAAATAGAAAAATGCATAAAATAATGAAATATAAGTCAACCGGAGATGGTTGATTCCTAAAACTTCTTCAGTTGGCTTTCTCAGGCTTGTCCTCCTTTTCTCATGCTTGCTCGACCTCCACAAGCAACCTATTCTGCATTTCAAGTTCTAGTAGGAGTTCTTCTCCCTCTTCCATAGTAGAAGGTATTGGATTCATCTTCTTAACCTTGTCATCACTGAGAAGTGCTCTGGAAACAATTGTGTGTTTGGGATTGATTTCATTCCTGACTTCTCCAAACTACAAAATAATAGTTTCTTTTTTAGCGTGTAGCTAGAAATAATTCTTGTGAAGATCCTCTATGAGATCCCTTGTAGCACATGTCAGGTCAATAGCTAGGTTATATGCACTGGAGGCTGTATTAATTTGTGACTTGATGGAGTCCATTTATTTCTTATACTTTGTGTGGCTCTGGTCCACTTCATCCCATAATGCAATAGTGCCTTAGCCTCATCTACACATGCTTCTGCATCCTTCATCAATTTTGAGAACTTCTTATGTGCAACCACACATTTCTCTATGATCTCCAATATTCTCTTGTCATTCAACCTCTTTTCCACTTCCTTCTCTGCATCTTCCTTCATTCTGAATGCATATGATTTGAAGGAATCAATCATTAGTTTGAGATTATCCATACCTAAGAGAGATGTGTCTATGTTCAATCTAGGTATGATCTCATGCAATTCCTTCACTACCTCATCTATTACTTCTCAAATCTTTTGATATGCCAATGATCTCTTTTTTGGTGGATGCATGGAACAAGTCTCCCACCTGAAGCTTGTGAATAGGAGATATCTTGTTCAAGTAAAAATTACCCTGATTCATCAGCAGTTGCAACAATTGTGAGAACACAACTAGTTAAAAGTTGGGCTAAATACTCAACAGATATCTAAGAGAATCTCCATAGGAGACACAAGATTCACTAAGAGACTTTGTAGTTTTTGTAACCTTTTCTTTATCTGTAGTACTAGAGTCAGTTGATTTATCTTTCTCTGTATCTTCAGATGCATCCTTTTCCTTGTCCTCTTCTTCTTCTTCATGCTCTTCTTCTTGATGTTCTTCTTCTTGATGTTCTTCTTTTTCCTCATCAAATTTTTCTTCCTTATGCTCTTCATCAACATTTGTATTCACTTCCTCTATTTTTTCTTCCTCTACAACATTTCTTGTGTTTACTAGAGGATCAGCTTCAATACTTTGTACCAAAGAAGAAGATGTAACATTTCCCTTTGCATTATCTTCTCTGATTAATGCCTCTTCTTCATTTTCTTTTGCTATATCCTTCACTTCTAGAGGCATGTTATCCTATGCAAATTCTTCATCCATTGCCTGGTCATTTTGAGCATCATCAGTATGTACTTTTGCATTGGGTTCATCATTCACTTCTTTAGTCATTAGAAGTAGTCCAAGCTTTTGGACAATATCCCTTGCTTTTTCATTGACTTCTTTCTAGATTCTTTCCCAGTCACTTTGACCTTTTCCCATGAGTACCATGATTCTTTGCTTTCTTCTCATCTCCTTGTTGTATACAATGACCAATGTGGTCATGTTATCTTTTGAATTTCCAACACCAACCCTATCCAAAGCTTCAACTTCTAGCCTTTCATGCTCCATTATAGCTTCTTCTCTTCTTTTTAGTATGGTGTTCTATACATCATTAGGAATATCATTCTAGATATTCTTCATGTCAAATTTAAGTACAATGATGGTACTTTTTTCTACTTCATCTGCATCTTTGTATGTAAAGCAATTGTCTCCTTCAACATCTCACTTTGCAACATGCTATTAAGAAGTGCATCAAAATTTAATGGGGAATGAGTTATTTCGTGTTGTTTCTACTTCTTAGTCTTCACCAGAGACTTCTTCTTTTAACTTGTCTCTTTCTCCTTCTTCAGAGGATCCTTCTTAGCTTCCTTCTCTTTTTCTCTCACCTGAATTTTAAATGCAACTTTCTTTTTTTCAACTTCTTCACTATATGTATCTACTATATCAATTCTTCTTCTCTTTGTGCTAGCTTCACTTTGTGAATCCTCTTTCCTACCTCTCTAGATCAACTATGTTCCTCTTCTTCTGCTACATTTATGAAAATTCCCTTCTCTCTTGTGGATTTTTGTTTGACTCTTCTTGCAAGGGAAGCAAGGGGTGTTGTTTTGGCAGTCTTCATCTTTTCTGCCCTGGTGGCATGCACAAATGGAGGGGATTTCTCCCTTACTAGAGGATTAGCAATGGATTTTCTCTTTCCTCCTGCAATAGGTAAAGCCTTAGATTACTTTTGAACCAATGGGGGATTGGTAGTTGTTCTACCTAATCTTCTAGTACTCCTAGATGCTTCAACTGCACTCTTGTATACTTTGGCTTTTTCTATAGAAATCCACACTCTTTCCTTAGAAAAACCCAAGTCTTGTACATAAGCATCCACCATTTTATCAATATTATTTCTTATAACAGGTTCCTTTTGTTTCATGTACACTTCTATTGATTTTTTCTCAAATGTCACATATCTAGGCTTGGTTGTATCCTTAGGACTATTCAATAAAAAATCTACACAATCAATTAGTTCTAGCTCAGTTACTTCATAATCCAATTCCCAAACCCAAATAGTCCTTGGTACTAGTACCTATGATGCAGTGATCTGTCGAAACTAGAAAAGTGATTTCATTTTTATATTTCTCCACAATTTCCTTAGGGATTCTCTATCTCTCATACATTCTTCTCTGGAATACTGCAAAGAAAGTAGTAAGTGCATGATCCTGTGCATTTTTTTCTCCAAGACTCCTCATATAATCAACAATTTGGTGTGCCACATGCCTTCCAATCATCTAGTTAACCTTTCCAATTACTGGAAATTCTTTCAAAAAATAGAAAAGAAAGCACATACCCAGTGTGCCATACTTAAACAGATATTTATTTTTCTTGATCTCTTCTAGGTTTTCCATCAATTATTTCCTAAGCAACTCACATAGGTCATAATCAACACTATTCTCTACCATATCTTGTGCCACATGGATTGCAGTGGTAGAAACTGAGTTATCCCTATGGGTATAGTAAATTTTGTACCTGATGACCATGGAACCATACCTAATAGCAAGGTTTCTAATAGGGTTTATAGTGAGGGATCTCTGGTCAAATGTTGCACCTATTTTCTCCATCACATCCTTGTTTTTAATAGATTTTAAGACTAGAACTGATCCACTTATTATCATATAAAAATTTAGGGAACCACTGCTATACATCCAGTTTCTTCTTGACTAGGGCTTTATATTTTCACTTCAAAGAAAAGTCATCACCAGTTAATTCATTTTCCCATGCATCTGTTAATTTTCTAGGGGAATTCTCATCCATGCTTCCATAAATATATGCCCTAATATCCTCTGTTGGTAGGACCCCATAAGCACTAGTACAAAAACAACAATATATGATTAAAAAACCTACTAAAAACTGCATATAAATGACCAAACATGATCATGTGACCATTAGTAGTTTATTGCCAGTCATTTATAACACAACCAAATTGATGACTAAACCATTTTTAGTCATTTATAGCACAACCAAATTGATGACTAAACCATTTTTAGTCATTTATTGGTTGTTTTGATTTATCGATTTGGTAGTATATTTAGTCATTGATCACTATAATTTGGTCACTTATTTAGTCATTTTTTATTCATTGATATATTTAGTCATTAATTTAGTCATTCATTGTTGTTCACTAGTCGCTTATTTAGTCATTTTTATTCAATGATTTTACTAGTCATATATTTAGTCATATTTATTCATTGTTCACTTATTTCTATCAATTGGTAGTAGATTTAGTCAATTTAATTAACTGATATTTGGGGATTTAAACATAAAACATAGAAATACACATCAATCATCAATTGCACACAATAATACAGCTATTGAGAAGGCAAAATCGTTGAAATTTATTAAAAGAAAGGTGTTCTTATAGCTTGCACAAGTCTAAAATATCTATCTTGCCTGAAAAATGCTTAGAAATAGATTATTACATTTTTTCTTTTTAGTCACAAGACTGAAAAATTTGAGTTACAATGCACATAAATGACAAGAAGGAAACTTCTCCAAAAAACTTTTGTAATGATGGAAACACATGCTTGGAGCCCTTCAATGCGAGCACATGCTCCTTTCATCTCTTAAAACTTCTACAATGTGGGAAATATTCCTAGAGCAAGTTGTAATGTGTAGAATCCAAGAAGGAGAGAGTTGATTGTCCCATATATGAAGCTCTCTCCTTCAATGCAATCAACAATAACCCTAGAATATTTCCTCCTTTATATGCAATGTGCCATCTGATATGAGCAATAGGGTGCTGCCTTTTCTGCCATGAATGAAGTTGTGACTCAATACAACCAATAAAATTACTATTAGTATCAATTCAGAAAGAATAAAAGTGCATTGTATATTGCAAGTTTACAAAAGTATGTCTAAACACAGTAAAAAGATAAATCAATTAAAAAATTGTAGGATATAGATCACATCCACAAACATGGGAGAGCTATGCACAATTGGAGAAATTGGCTTGGAAATTGAAGGCAACAGGGTATTTCCAGATTCAAGACTTTTACTTAATGTTGAGGAATAGAAGAAACAAGAATCATTTATCTGCCACCATAGTGAAAAGTTAGCAATTGCATTTGGTTTGTTAAAAATGGCCCCTGGTACAACTATTAGAGCTGTTAAAAAACCTTCAAATATGTTCTGATTTTCACACTACATCTAAATTCATCTCCAAGATTGTTGCAAGAGAAATTGTTTTGAGAGATGTGAACCATTACCATCATTTTAAACAAAGACAATGTTCTTGTGGAGAATATTGGTGATGCTAAATAAAACAATTTGAAAAATAGGCTTGCACTATAATAATGAAGGGACATCCATTAAAGCATAACATCATAGATTTTTTTGTCATATGTTGTAGTTACAAGTGCCCTGCTAGACATACATGAAAATGTGGAAGCATAAATAAGGCAAGCAAACTGTTTCAAAAAATACCTCAAAGAAATGTGATATCATTGAACGTTGTGATTAAAAGGATATGTCCAAAATGGATTTTTCTTAAAAGTCCTTAGAAAAATTTAAGAAAATGAAACCAATGGGTGTAAAGCCCAACTCCTCAACCTTTGAAAGCGTCCTTCCTAATTGTGTGTGAATTTGAGCTTTGGATGATGATATGAACATCCATCAAAAGCATATTTGGAAGTGGATTTTCATCAGATATGTAGTTGCAAGTTCCACTTTAGATCACCAAATCCTTCAAAAAACCTTATGTACAACCACTGCAACACTACACGGTTGTTGTTGGGCTTTCATGGTTATGCAGGAAAAGCACCCCGCAACACTACGAAGGCCCAACAACAATTGTGTAGTTTTGCAGTGGTTTTTCTGTACAACCATCACAACATTGCATAGTTGTTCTTGGGCCTTCACGGTGATGAGGGGAAAGCACCCTGAATCACCATGAAGGCCCAATAACAACTACGTGATGTTGCAGTTGTCCTTCTACAAAACCACCACAACACCACACTATTGTTGTTGGGCCTTTGCGCTGATGTGGGGTGCTTTCCCCGCATCACAACGAAGGCCCAACAACAACATTGTGATGTTGTAGTGTTGTGCAAAAGGTTTTGTGAAAAATTTGGTAATTCAATGTGGAACTTGTAACTACAATATCTGATAAAAATCCAATTCCAAATATGCTTATTCCTTAATAAGAAATAATCATTCATATTACTAGTTAGTTGGAAGAAAACTGGGAGATAACATGAGTGCTCAATTAGCAATAACAATTTTGAAATCACCTTCCTTGAATGTGAGTGCAATTTAGGAAGCTAGTTCAGACACAAACTTGTCTCAGCAAATAGTACTTAAGATTCCTCATAAATGTGGTGAGTGTGCAATATTTTCCTCCAAGAGAGTATCAAGGATGATGGGCTACCATGGAGCCATGTATCGTCCATTTCTTTTCTCCTTGCTGGATACCACAATAGTTTGTGTCTGTGTATATTTTCTATTCAAGGGACCCCCAAAAGTTAGTTCAATTCCACCATTCATGTAGGAACACATTGGTTATGGTGCATATTAAAGCTAAGGAGCTTTGGTTGGGATGTTGGTTCTACATTTTGTGTTGCAAGAATTTGGATTCTATGGATATCAAATCTCAAATTCTTCTCTCAAACTATGCCTTGTTACATTGAACATGCTACATCAAATTACACATTCAAGCAGAGCTGATGACAATTTATTCCATTAGAAAATGACGAGAGCCTTCTCATCAGTGGATAAGCTATTGTAAAGAGCCCACAAATACTGATATGGGCTCTTGAGGAGTGACCTAGGAAGAATGAGAGCAAGGTTTCTATCCTTTCAAGGTTCTTACTGTGTGAATATTACCATAAATGTGTATTTTGAAATTGTGGCAAAAAAGATGTTGTGTATTTAATCATAAATATGCCAATGGAAAAGCCAAGTCTCTCTTAATATCTTGCTCTTGCGTTGGACCATAACATTTTGAAGCAACTAATGGTATTTTGCATAGGCGCAAACACTCTTTGTAAGGCTTAGTTTTTGTTGGGCACAAAAATTTCATGACATATCTTCTTCCTAATTGTGGAAAACCATTAGAAAGACACATTTGAGCTACAAAATATAGGGAACATATACTCTCAATCATTGCTTCTCTAGGTGGTATGGAATTAGGTGGATATCGTGGAATAGAGTACATTATCCATTATCTTATGTACTAGGGAAACTTGTGTCAATATCTAAGCAGATAATTGATTCTTTTACTATCAAAACATTATACCTTCCATTCTCATTGTATCTACTGTCATACCTCTCACTAACACTGTTATTTTATTGACATCGTTATCCTACTGCCTCTGCAAAAGAGCTCCATTTGAAGGAATTTTGACTACATATTATGCACAATAAAACTCTACAAGTGCAACAAGACATTTGCAAGACAAAATATGAATTCATTGAAACATTACTATCTAAGAAACATAATATCTTCAAATGAAGGAGCACTATAATTGTGACTGATAAAACACTATGTAGGCATTGTTAGCACTAAGAAATGAAGAAGATAACACATTGAATTAGGTGACTAAGATCACTAAAAGGAATATCATTATTAGATAGTTACAAACTGTGCATTATCCTCTGTTTTATAGGACTGAGAAAGGAAGAACATTCTCAAACAGTGATTGAATCATAACAAACAGTCCAAAAACAATGAAAGTTACTATCAAATGGTGACAAAGATCTGTCCTCTAAGTCATTTGCACATGGTGATTAAGAACACAGTGAGTAAGAAGTAAAAGAGCACTGAATCATAGCACTGCAAAATGGTCATGAGTTATGCAATGAACTTCACTATTCTTTTGATCACAAAGGAGATCACGATAATAACCAAATACTAATGTGCACAAAGAATGTTTATGGAGGAGTGGAAACTTCCTTACAAAGCAATTACTGCAACAAAGTTTGAGGTGAATTGCACCTACTATTAATGTTGATATGGATATGTTCTAACCTATAGTTAATTGTTGTAGCATAGCATATAGGCTAAATAGTTGTTTATATACCATTGTTTCTAATTCAAAATTGTTATACCTTATTCTAGGAGAAAATCACAGGGGGAGTCTATACATAAGACACCATTGTTTCAAATTCAAAATGGTTGGCTCTTTCACAATTGTTTGCTTCATTTATTTGATCTAAGAAAACCTATTGTATAGAAGGTGTTCTCAAAATCATAGTAAAATCCTTTATTCTGAGAAGACTGTTCAGAATCTTCCCATCATAACAATGAACAAAAGCATCAGTCATTAACCTGAACTTTGCAAGAGTTTCATCAAATTCTTCTTTTCCACTCTCTTTTCCATTTTGAATTTTATTCCCAATTTCATCCATGAAAAACTTCCTCAGCCTATAGGTCCTGTTGTTAGCCATAACTTTACCAAGTGTCGAGGATAGCTTCAATTTTTTACCCAAGCAACAATTGAAAAAAATTGGCCTTACCAAATATAATGTGTTGAAAAGCTCTTTGAAGTTATTCTGGAAAAGAGTTCTTGAAAGTATAACACATAGTTTTGAATTAACCTTTTTGCATGAATTCCATATCTTTGATCAGCTATTTTGAGCTTGATGACCTTCATCAAGAACAAGAAGACCTATGCTCTCTAAAAGTAGTTTTTCAGTATTCTTAGCCTCTTCAGGAAGGCTCACATTTGTCTCACAAGTTAGGTATACAAAAATATTGTAGCCAATAACAAGCACACTTTTTCTTCTATGCCACTCACAAAGACAAATCAAGGACCTTTTGGAATTAAATTCATTCAAACTATGAATATGAAGAGATTATAAAACTGGCTAAGAGCAACCAGATCATGGGAAAAAATTAAAAAAATTGAGGTGTTTGGTGATGCTTTGTGAGTGGCATAGAAGAAAAAGTGTGCTTGTTATTGGCTACAATCACTTTGTATACCTAAATTTTGAGACAAATGTGAGCCTTCCTGAAGAGGCTAAGCATATTGGAAAACTGTTTTTAGAGAGCCTAGGTCTACTCATTCTTGATGAAGGTCATCAAGCTCAAAATAGCTGATCAAAGATATGGAATTCATGCAAAAAGGTTAATTCAAAAATGCACATTATACTCTCAAGAACTCTTTTCTAGAATAACTTCAAGGATCTTTTTAACACATTGTATCTGGTAAGGATGAATTTTTTTAATTGTTGCTTGGGTAAAAGCTCGAAGCTATCCTTGAAACCTAGTAAAGTTATGGCTAACAGTAGGATCTATAGGCTAAGGAAGTTCTACATGGATGAAATTGGGAATAAAATTTAGAATGGAAAAAGAGAGTGGAAAAGTAGAATTTGAAGAAACCCTTGCAAAGTTTAGGTTAATGATTGTTGCTTTTTTTCATTGTTATGGTGGAAACAAATGATTTTACTATGATTTTGAGAGAATCTTTTATACAAAAAGTTGTCTTAGATTAAATAAATGAAGAAAACAATTGTGAAGGAGCCAACAATTTTGAATTTGAAACAATGGTGTCTTATGTATAGAATCCCCCTATGATTTTATCCTAGAATAAGGTATAGAAATTTTGAATTAGAAACAATGGTATATGAACAACTATTTAGCCTATCTATTATGCTACAACAACTATAGGTTAGAGCATATCCATATCAACATAAAATAGCATGTGCAATTCACCTCAAACTTTGTTGTGGTAATTGCTTTGTAAGGAAGTTTGCACTCCTCCATGAACATCCTTTATGCACATAGCCAAACATTTAAATTTCTTAACCATAGATCAAAAAATGAGTATTGCATCATTGCATGACTCCTACTTTTGCTCTGAGTATGACAATACCTTAGCTTTTGGTGTTTTTAGACGAAACCTATAGCGAAAAAGTGTAGTCTCCATCTGAAGGAACCATCTTTGGATCTCTTCCCTAAAATGGGGGTTGAAAACATTAGAAGAGAATAAATACCATAATTCTAAAGTAATAATTTGTATCAAGCCAAATGTCAAAAAGTATAATTAAAAATACAAATCCTTACAATTTGGTTCTCCGACATCCACAAATTTTGAACTTAACTAAAATGAAACATATCCCGATCTTTTATAAGAACAAAACTCTTGGAAAATTTAACAAACACATGAGAAGAAATCAAAGGATGAATCAATATAAGGAATGTGGTGAATGATAGTTGGCAGAAAGACTTCTAAATAAGTTAATAAACTTGACCTTCTTCAACAATTTTAACTTTTGGGACTTTTCAAAATAATATTAGGACCTCAAATTGGACCAAGCAGATTTATGATTTTATATTTAGAATGTAAGAACTTTCTCTATTGGATATTCATAGTGATCATCTGGGAATCCATAGTAATCGACTAACTCCTAATATGGAATCAAGTGGAAACTAATGTTCAATCTACCAACGTTTGTATTCCTACACTCAGGTTTTGCTTCCCAGTGAAAACACCTGGAAGTGTTTCACACCAGCTCAAGGTACTCTCCAACCTGGTTATGTCACTGATAGAAATCCAAGTTTTCCTAATCGTCCATACCCAAACATTGTATCACAATCTATTCTTCCTACACAAAAATTCCACATATTAACCCCTTCTAAATAAAACATTTAATCATCATAAAACCATAATTAATAAATCATTTCAGTTTCAGGAAGAATACAATGTCATTTACTATCAAAACAAAAGCTATATAAATCACAAAAAATACATGAAGCCTTCTAAATGTAGCTTAAAGAAAGTTTACAAGATGGTTTTCAACATAAGAATCTTTCTACTACAAATCTCAATGAATTTATTATAAGAGAAAACTACAATTCTTCACACTCGAAGTAATGTAGTCAAACATTTATTCCAAAAGTATGTTAGTGGGTGATAACTAAAAACATAATGATTTTTTGCTTGGTTTCTTTTATCAATATGCCACAATAATGGAATCACCATAAGAGCACAACCGAGGAACAAATTATTGTGACTATAATTATGTGATCCATAACTCTATTGGTCATGTGGAACAATTGAGTTATAACAAATACATGATGCATTCATGTGTGACCCAAGTTTAATGTGGCTATGTTGTGATAGAAATAGAGGCACTCATATGAGCACAATTCATGTACAAAATGTTGTCATAACAATTAGGTGTCAATCATCATTGGGTGCATTTAGGTTGACTCAATTTTAATAGGTGACAATGTAATGATAACATGATCCAAGAGTGATTACCTCTTGCTTCCATAAAGAGCCTATAAATCTAGTTGATATGTAGAGTGGTTGTGTTATATTAATTATGTAGTGCATTCAAGCACAACCCATGTTTAATAGGCTATTCTAGAGAGTGATCAAGATTTTCTAAGCCTTATGAATGTTACTTAAAAGTGTATAGCTTAAACTACAGACCAAGTTTGTTACATACTTGAATGAAATATTGGGTTATCATAAACTATAATAATGTGATTTACTAATAACCATTATGGGAACTATTAAAGAAATACCCATGCTATATGGGATACATTTACCTAATCAGGTTTACATGCCTTAATGATCAAACACAAGCTTCCCACACACTCTAGGATATAATCCAAGATCATACCACACCCTGTCAAGACAACTAATTTTTTGACCCAAGATTTAATGTGTTGAAGTTGAGAAAACCAACTACACAGACCCTGAAGATCACCTGCATGCAAATAACCTGCCATAGAAAGAAGACATTTGAGACAAAAGGAAAAGGTGCTTTGAAAGCTAAAAATGTATTAATCAGAGAGGGATAAAATACAATGATCAATCCATCTTCGAACGAGACACAATTGAGTCAAAATACAATAGAACTACATTGTATCTAATCTTGCACATAGGAAAGTCCATCATTGATGAGCCCCTGAGGCACTAGGTCAATCCCTTTAGGTGTCCCTCTTGGTCTTTAAAAACTTGGTTGAAAATCCAAAAAACATTCAAATATCTTATCAAAATCCAAAACATTCATGAAGAGTAGGAAAACTCCAAAAATAGTGTCACTTAATATAGTCAAACTATGATGTCTTTGCATTCATCACGTAGGCAAGGCCATCATCGATGAGCCCCCAAGGAACTAGGTCAATCCCCTTAGGTCCCCCTATTTTTCTCTAAATCTCTCAACAAATGTCAAAATCAACATCATATAACTTTAAAAGCACACAAAAAAAAACATTCATAAAATCTCAAAAGTCCTATCTCCGTTATCACCTATACATAATAAAATTTCTATTCATAATAAAAAATCATCACCTTCAACCTTTGACAACACAATCAACAAGCAAAGCAAACATCGACATCAAAAACTTCCAAGCAAAGAAATGAAATGACTGGATCATCATCAGACTAAAACAATTCCTAAGTGTTAACTACCATGCCTTTTGAAAATCATCATCAACATCCCAATGTGTGTCTTAATGGATAAATCATTCCTACAATAGAAATAATTGATGGATAACATCTTGAAACATCAAAACATCTATAGCAAATGATACATCATTGTTTATCTTTTATGATCTTATCTTTTTTATTTCTTATTGTCACATTCCCAGGATCTTTCGAGGATGTCCATAAAAATTTAGAGAGGAAGGAATGGGGCATTGATCATGGATTTTCTGTCTGCTCTATTTTTTGGATTTTTTTGCAATACCACCATGATGAATACTGCTTTTTTCTATGTGTGGAAGTCATTTTGGGGCAATTTGTGTAGAGGTTGCATGTTAGGTACTCCATACCTCTCTGTGTAATTGGTCCAACATGTTTTGAAACTTCTCACCCATACACTCTAACATGGTTTATATATGTCTGGTATGAGCAAGAATATTCCTTGTTTGTAGAGTGTTTGTAGAGTCAAAGTCCACGCAATAGATACAAAACCGCCTTGGTCATTAATACCCTGGTGCACCGTTTCTATTTGCTACATTAATAAGGATTGCTAAACATTACTTAGTCTCCATGAAGCAAAAGCAAACTCATCATGTTTTACATATCAACAATCATCCAATTTATTTTATCCTTTGATCCTACTAACATTTCTTCTAACTAACATCTTCATCTTGCATCACAATATCATTAGAACCTTTTCGTGAGCCCAACCAAAAAAGTAATTTTTCTAACCAACCTCTCGAGGGGGCAACCCAACATCTTATCATCCTTCCGCTAACCACCAAGGCATAGTGGGGCATATTAAATTTTTTCTTTCATGATCTAAACATCGAATTCTTTGAAACAATGTAACCAGTACATTGAGTCAAAGAGGGGAAAAATGTAAACATGTAAAAATGGCTTAACGCATATCACACATCCTAAACTACATTTTTCCATTATTGGCATCACTTTCATTATCATCATTTCATTTCACTTCATTAACATCATTAATCCCATTTTTTAACATCATTTGCATCATTAATCCTATTTTCCTCTATTAATTAAATAATTTCGAATTGTTTAATCAATTCACTATGTCATCACCTAATTTAACCTTATTCTTCCTGATTAATAAATAAACACTAATTATTTAATTATGTCTCTAACATACCTTATTCATCTAAATTAATTAAATATTTATCATTAATTATTTAATTAGTCTACTTTCTCTTCTCTAAATTTGAATAATTAAATCAATTATTCAACTTCTCCAAAATCACTCAACACGATCAAATAAATAAATATAATTTTATTTATTAAATTCAAATACAACTTGCACATTCCTCTCAAACATTAGTTAATTATTAAATTAATTAAAACATCCTCACATATCTTGATTGAATAAATCATTACCATTGATTTCTCAATCTATTTCCAATCCCACCGATTACTCTAATCCCACTAAACACTCAATCTAATTTCTCCAATCTCACTAATCATTCAATCCAATCCAACTAATTATCCAATTAAATCCCTTAATTGGATCAATTAGATGAGTTAATTGATCCATCTATTTCCTCTCAATGGTCCTCGACCATTGATCCTAATCTTTCATTGTTGCATCTTGATCATTCATCTGAAAATCATAAATCTATAAAATAATCATCATCCTTCTCATAATTTAATCTAGAGAATTTATAGAAAGGTCATATTAGATTGACTATTAAAGAAAATTGAGCAAACATATATTTGCAATCTAGATCATCGTTGCTATCAAGCTTTTGCAATCGTGGAGGCTTTGTGTTGAATCAATCAATTCAACATCCATCTTCAAAATGAATACACTCAACCATGGGATGGTATGATTGTAGTTTTTGAATT
The DNA here is from genome assembly GCA_007258455.2 of Sequoia sempervirens. Taxonomy (NCBI): domain Eukaryota; kingdom Viridiplantae; phylum Streptophyta; class Pinopsida; order Cupressales; family Cupressaceae; genus Sequoia; species Sequoia sempervirens. Next base: position 89,254,794 of record VDFB02000003.1, read on the forward strand.
CATTGTGTGTTTCATTCATTTATGTTAACCTTGCTTGTTTGATTTCTTAAAGCTTTTTGGTTACATTTCATGGGTAAGTGGGTCTTTTTATCTCATTTTGAATTCATTTGAATTCATTTCATTGTACTAAATTCTATGGTTAGATGTGTATAGTGCTATTCTTTTTGGGATTTTATGGAGGAGATCATACTTATCACAACTTAGCATTTAGAGGTGTGTGTAGATTATAGTTTTTGGATGGCACATTCTCTCTTTGGTCTTGTTCAACATCCTAGTTGTTTATATTCATACATGACATTAGATTTGAGATCTTGTGTGGAGCTATGGTGATCACTATGTTTGTGTTAATGTTTTGTTCATTGTTCTTTGGTGACTACATAGAGATTACTTTATCTCTTTCATTTGTTGGGTATGGAGAACTTGGGAGAACTATGAAGACTTATGGTGAGAGTTGTATTGAAGCATTTTGGTTTGCAAGATTTGCATATCATTATGGATGTTCCTTGGTACTGCATGATGTTGGTTACACTCTATATGTGTTTCTATTGGTGGATCTTTGGATGCCTTGATCATTTTCAAATTTGACATTATCTATGCAGTGGGAGTTCCTAGTTGTGTATGTTCTTCATTGACAAGTTTGGCACTTGGAGCTTGTGATTGTATGTTATGTGTTGTCTATGTTGATGGAATGAGGTTCATTTGTTATGACTTGTATAACTTTGAGGTATGGATAGTTATATTTGGTAGTATTCATTGTGGATGCTATTTTTAGATATGGTGATTTTATCTTGACAGCTATTGGTACATACTTGTTACCTTTGGATTGAGTGTTTGTGTATTGGGATATTGGTTGGAGGAAAGAATTATGATTATTTGTGACAGATAGTGTGGCATATCTTTGGATGGTTTCTTATCTTTGTGCATTGGTATGATGGAGGATGAGAGCATTCATGCTTGAGATGGTGGTCACCTTGATTCTTGTCACAGGTATCTTGAAGGAGCACATGGAGCACTTTGATTCATGGTATATGTGGTTATAGATTGTTCCCTTGTTCATGTTTGAGTTACTTGTTTACCCCTTATGAAATGTATACAAGTGGGAGAATGTTAGGAAAAGGTGTATTTTCCGCATTGCATAATGTTAGTAATATTATATTTATTTATTATGTGGTGCACCTAGGGAATCTAGGGATGTGTGCATCACATGGGTCTAGCATTCTTGGGGCCACTTTATGTGCTATATGTAACATTGGATTAAATATTTAATGTGGTGTTGCACATGGGAATAATATTTAATATGGAAAAGATTACTACCAATACTTAATGAGGGGTTAATGTTTTTGTAAGCTCATAGTATTAGTCACATGGTTTTATGTAATACCACTTGGTGGTTTTGTGTGAGCTTGTTCCTATAAAAGAAAACACATGGGTAGTTTTCTAAGGTTGGTTGGTTGAGAGTATCTATTGTTAGCATTTGTGAGGTTGAAGAATGGCATGGGATGTGGGGTTACATGCTTGTTCACACATGGAGTTCTTGTAGAGGGCTTGATGTTTCAAAGATGTTCATGGAGGGCTCTAAAGATGTATTATAATGTTTATTGCCGAATAATACATGAGTGGTAGATGCTTTTGGAGGCTGGGATTTTCTCTCATGAGAATTTTCCTAGGGTATATCTTGTGTCATCTTTGATGGTATGTTGTCTATTATTTTGCATATGGATTCTGAATACTTGTTTGCATAGATTTCTCTATTTGGGTTATGTGGAAATTATCTTGGGTGGATACATATTTCCTTTCAACTTTTCCATCCCATTTTTATGTATCATGATACTTGATTTTCATAGACCTACCTAAGAATTTTTATCTTTTCTTTGATGATTTCAAGATTGCAGTTTATTTCTACTAACACAATTTAGTCCTAGTGGCATGAAAATATCCTCTTCTCTTATGAATCTTTAGAACCTATATTTAAATACGAATTTTACTATACTGGAACTATGTGATGCTAAGGAAAACTTTAAGGAGACTGCTAATGTGCAAAGGGATGTGTTGAGATCTCCTTTATAGCTATTTAGTCTCAATTACAATGGACAATATTGGAAGCCATGTCACACAAAGATGGAAAGTGTCTAGATGAAAATTCAATTTTACAGTATTTGTTGATATCATGTAAGCTATGAAATCCTTTGTGGTGAGATTTGATCATAACTAATGACATAGGTTTTTCCTTAAGTATATAATGCTAGATTATTAATTTGAAGTATTTTGGTGTGCAAGATGATCAACAATTATCATATTTTTTTTATAGTGTTAGCATGGAAAAATGAATTAGTAGAATTGTGTCATAAGTGTGGTTTTTTCAAGGGAACAAATCACACCTACAATCTAATCAAAGCTAATAGAAATATACAAAGATGGACTAGATGTGTTCTACGACATACTAAGGATAATCAAGGTTGGGTTCAATATTAGAGTCAATTTACATACTAACCAAGAAAAAATAATCATAAATATAATGTATTTATGATATGCCACAAATAAGTATCAAATGAAGGGTAAAAGAGAAAAGTGAACACTTTTATCCCTTGCAAATATATAAACAATTACATATAAAGTTCAAGACAATATAACCTTACTAATTTTCATCATATTATTTGTTATTTAATATATCAACATCTCATAGATCTTTTAGATTCCAATAACATCTATCTAAAACTAAATAAATCAAACAATCAATGAACTTATTAGTTACAAAATAGCATACAATAACATATTTTATTTAAACTCGGTAAGAACATATTAAATATATCATCTAATAACAAAATACAGTTCTAAAACCTAAAACCTTTTTAAAAAATTATTAAAAAATATTAGTGCTAAAAGATAAATAAAGTTTGAAATCTTAAACCCAATAAAAGAAGAAAAAAACCAATCATCAATAACTTTAAAAACTCATCAAAATCATCAAATAGGGATATCTTAATGTACAAAAGATAATCTTTTTATAAAATTTATTAAAAAGTATTAGTGTTAAAAGATAAATAACATTTGAAATCTTAAACCTAAGTAAAAGAAGAAAAGAAAAAAACCAATCAGCAATAGTACAAAAAATCCATCAAAATCATTAAATAAGAATATCTTAATGTACCAAAGATAATCTTTTATAAAATTTATTAAAAAAATTATGTTAAAAGATAAATAAAATTTGAAACCTTAAACCCAGGTAAAAGAAGAAAAAAAAACCAATCTATCAATCATTCAAAAAAACCCATCAAAATCATCAAATAGGGATACCTTAATGTACAAAAGATAAACTACCACACTTAGGTAGGAGGAATCATCAAAGGACATAAAGTTGGGAAAAGAGCTCTTGTGATGCATTTTTCTTCATAAGAAAGGATTGAGTGAATTCTAAGGACTAGAGCCACCATTTTGAAGTGGATTATTTTGTCTTCATCCTTCTTTTATGAAAACCACCCTATGATAGTTTTCCTAGTAAAGTTATTATTATAATTTTTTATATTAGGATAGGAAGTAGCATTCAAAATCATTTACCCTACTATTAGGTAAAGGCATTATAATCTTGATGGAGCACGTACATACTACAGTTATCTCGTGACCCATCAATCTACTACGTGATAGCTAGTTTTTTTGTCATGGTTCCCAATTTCCATGAGGGGAATACTATTTCATTAAGAATATAAGGTGTTTTCTATGGAGAATAAAGTATTCCAATGCTCACAAAGCCATGAGTATTAAATTCACATAATTTTCTTTTGTATGATATTCAATGTGGCATTACATTTGGCTTGTGTAAAGTGGTGTAAAGAAATATCTAATTATAGATTAATTTAGTTTTATTTTTTTATACAACAGGCGTGTCCTCGAGATCTAGTCCAGTGGCCCAGTAGTCTATATCTTGGATATCTGAGGCGAGTTGGGGCGAGACTAGTCCCCTGCAAGTGAGATCCCCTGCCCGCAAGAAGTCCCACCTCTAATTATAGATTAATTTAGTTGTTTCATATACTAATTTTTATTTAATGATTGTTGTATGTATTATAAATAAAATTTAGGAATTGATTTTTTTTAAATATTATGTTTGTCTTTAAATTTTCTTTGAGATCAAAGCTTAAATTAGTGGTGATATTCATAATCTTATTATCCTTTTTTAAAAGGATATTTCATCAAAAAATTAAGCATGTCATTGAGCTTCTTATGTAATTTCTTTCAATTGTTAAGATAAGATCCTTCCACACTTAATTTTTTTACATTTTTCTAAAATACCCATTCCAACACTTTCAACAATGCAATCTCTTCAACTGTGTTATTTGGTGTTCTTCTCAAATTATAATGACATTATCAACAAGAGTTAACTAAAGTGATAATAATAAAAAAAAACTCCACTTTGATTTTCTCTATCAACTCCATCAAAATTCATCTTATTTTTTCTTAATTTTATATGATATTGGAGTTGATGTTGATTCTATTTTTCTTTTTTCTATTCTTATATTTTGATGATTTAGCTTCATCACTCTAATTGATTTTACACTAAAATTTTTTCTATTTTTAATTAATTTGGATGAGATGTGCCATTTACAAACAAGGTTTAAGAAATTAATTTTAAGTTCAAGCTTAAGGAATTGAGTTTACATAATATTCCACGTTCAAGGTCCATTATTGTCACTCATGTGGTTTTGCACTTTTACTCTTTAATAAGTAGAGACGTAGTTCTCTAGATCCTTAATAATTTCGTGTACCATGAGAATTGTTTGAATCTATGGATATTTTTAAAAATATGCAAAAAAAATGTAAGTTCTATTTCTAATTTAATATTTAATTTGAATTTTAATGATAAGATGGATTTGCATTCTCTTAAATAAAATTTTACTCTCTAGATTGCTAGGACAAAGAATATTGCATGAATATTTAAGCTTCTTTCATGCTATTTAAATATTTTTACTATAGGATCTTTGTTTCAAAATCTATTATTTTCACATATATTATCCAAACCAACTTTACAACTAGGGATCCATTCACAAACCAATGTTGCATATATCCCTATCCTCTCATTTGATGAGTTAGGCAAACCTAATCCTAACTAAAATTTTGATGAATGGCATTGATGGTAGCTACCACTATCGCTAGTATTTTGAAATGTGGTATTGTGTATGTGGGGACATTTTGAAAGTAGGATTGAATTGGTTAATTTCTATTAGCCATTTGTTAGAATTTTTTGATATACTATTTTTAAACAAAAGAAAGGACACACATTTTTTATATTTTTAAAAGATTAATTCAATAATTAATTATTGATAATGCTCTTGTACTAGTAAATATCCTTATTTAAGGAGAAATTCCTTAACAACATTATTATAGTATACATAAATGTTTGTTGAAGTTACATTTACAAAAATATTATTCTCAACTTACCTTGAATGACCTCATGATGCGCCATTACATTGAGTTTATAAGCCCTTGTGAGAAAATGTAATTGTCAAGAAGATAAAGGTTTATGTTCATTATAATCAAAATTAAATGAAGAGAAAAAGAAATAAATGACACTTACATCTCATAATTATTTTTTGGTAAAATATAGTGGAATATCTATAGGGACCTTATCCAAGAAAAATATTTTTACAAGACAAAAATGATCGCCAACAAATGCCAATGAAAGAGGTATCCAACAAAAAATGATTTTAAAATGATTAGTCAAATAAACTATTGTCCTATGGCAAAGATCATGAATTATAAATTCACATTGATTAATGGTTGATACATATCATAACATCACTCTTCAAACACACCACCATAGATTCAAACGCATTGTTAAAAATAATTATGAGGTCATGTGGTTGATGTGATGATATGTTGATAAATATCCAAAATAATGGGATTGATCCAATACATAAGAAAGAGATAAACATATATCCCTCAATTAAACAAAATAAAAAGAGTGTGTGCAAGGAAATGGGTGACCAAAAGGGGGTCTTAATGGCCACTTTTTTAAAAAAATTAGGAAAAATTGATCTTGGATAAGAAATTGAAGATATTTACACTCAATATTTGAAGATGCAACAAGAACAAGAGTCTTAGTGCTCTAAATATACTTTCTAAACTACTATTTTAAAAAATGGTGGAGATTAAGGGGTTCAAAGAGGGGGGCACACAAAGTCCTCCTATTTTTATCAAAAATATATAACATAGCATCTAGTGTGGCCCCCTAAAATGTTAATACAAATATGATGCTTATTTTGGACCTAAACCTAATACAATAAAAAGTATACACATTAATATATAAAAATTGAATTCTAGAATGACATATAACATAATAATCACTTACCACATACTCATAATAAAGTTTTGAACCATTTTTCCTCTCTTTATCTATAGCAAGGGCATGTTCATGAATTGAAGTTGTGAATCCATGTGGCAAGCATCAAGATGCAAATTAAACTACAAATGAATATCATTAAAGTTTTCACTTTAAACAAACATATAAATCAAGTATAATGTGAAATTTGTTAATTTGGATCATACCTCTATCAAAGGCATCAAAGGTGATATTATTGCAACAACACCATGCTCTATTGTGGTACAAATACCAAGAGGGGTATCAACTACTATGATCATTTGAAAATGAACTTGACATTATTAAATTGCCAAAATCTACCTAACATTATTTTACAAACATTTAATGATTAAAAATACTCAAGCATACCTCAATGTAATATGTATTACCACTCTAACTGATAGGTGCTAATGTCAGAGGCCCAACATTAACCAATTTAGCATCTAATGTAAGTTATAATATTACCACTTATATAAGGTTAAACTATTCACATGTATTATATTTATTATTTTCTTACTAGTTACATACCTATGGACTCAACATCATTGTCTAAGTGAGAGGTGGAGGGCCACCAAATGCAGGGTGAACACTCTAGCCCTGAATTTTTATTCCAATCAATCTATTAATTTAGTTAATATTACATTTTTATGATAAATTATATTTGACCTTGTTCAAATTCACCTATCTATCAATTCCAAAATTTCAATCCAACAACTCATCTATCATGACAATCTAATCCAATATATATGTGTCCTACTTTTGGCCACGTGCATCCTAATCATCCTTAGGCCCATAAGAACAAAGAGACTTGTAGTTTTTACGTAAGTGAGGTAAATTTTGATACCTAGAAGACTTGCTTGCATCACCCTATGCTAGAGGCATAATATATGTTATAAAGGGCGAGCTAATGGATTGTAGGGTCTCGACCTCAACACCCTCCTTCATAGCAGAAGGGATAGTGACATGCTCATAATCTAGTATATTAAGGGGTTTTGTTTCCTTTTTTGGGCACATTGTTCCCCCACTTTGTCTTGTGTTGAGCCCCTACCTCTACCTTGGAAATATCACATGTCAAATTAATTTGAGATCTCATTGAGAAAAAACTTGCAATAGAGTTTCCTCAAAAAATATTATGGGACCTCATTGTTATTACATAAAGCATAGTCAAAAACCATCCATCACCTATCCCAAAAATTATTCCTTGTCCCTTAGTGGTGGAACCAATGGATAGGTAACCTCTTTCAAGTGTTGTGTATGGGTGCATTAGTACTTGGGTCGGTGAACAACATGCACACAAGATGTCAATATATTTTTTGTTTTATTTTCTCATAAGGTGATGATGGCCACACTACCCAAAACCCACAAAAATCACAACAACAAATACCAACACAGAAGATGCAAGACAGAAAAATTACTCACTTTATATGATTTTTAGAAAATGAAATTATAGATTCAAAGCTTACATGCTACAACCTCATGGGCTTGATTCATTACAAAAAAATCAACTCTGAAAAGAAAATCTACTATTCAGAGCCACAATCTACACTATCAGGCCACCTTCTACAACCCCCACTTAACCCTTTTTATTTTCCCCAATAACCGCCCTAGAATGTTCTACAAAGATCAAATTTCCCATTTTTGTTTTGGTGCCAAAAGTCTTGCCGTTTGATTTCTGACATAGGAAGAAATTTTTATGAAATTCACTTTTTCGAGGACCAACTTCACTGGAAATCTCTCGACGAGCTCTACAACGTGTGAACCCACCGTAGGTCGGTTCAGCCACCTTTTGAGCTATTTCGGGGCCTCTAAAGTTTTATATTTGAATTTGAAGCTGCATTGGAGAAATTTCTCAAGACAGAAAATTTAATTTCTCCTAAACCGTGTAGGGTATTGAGGTGATTCTTTCACGATTGAAAATGTTTTTTAGCTCTACTCCTTTGGGTAAATTTTCACATCCATACGAGCCTGTTTTGGCCAACTTACTAAAAATAGTAAGTGCTCGTTTTTCACTATTTTTGACGCCTGACAATCTTATACCCCTTGGTGCCATCATGGGACTCAAAAAAACTAAAGAAAATAAAGAAAACAACTCTTTTTAGGTGATGCAAGATTTCCCTACACCGTTGGATGCTCCTGCATCAGACACCCAAGGTAATTTGAAAAGTGACCCTATCACTTCTCTGGAGTTAAAGGGAAACCAAGATGGTTAACCTCAACCTCAGATAACCATGATGAATCTTCAACAAGCCTTCCTCTCCATTTCACCAAGTACTCTGCATATTGTTTATTTCTTGTGCTACTACCCACACAACTATCTAGGATTTCTTCTATCTCTTCCTTCGCTGAAGTAGGTGTTGGAATTTTCAACTGTTCATTTATCAACCCCTCCTCTATATCACCTTCATGATACTATGTCAAATCAGCAATGTTGAACATGAGAGAAATTTTTATTCTACTAGGAAACTCTCCCTCATAAGCATTTCCTAAATCATGCTTCTTCAGGATCTTGCATGGTCCAAACAACTTCATCTTTAACTTGTTGTATGTACCAACTGGAAACCTTTCCTTTCACAAATGGACCATGACTTCATCTCCTACCTGGAACTCCTTATACCTCCTTAACTGATCTACCTAAGCCTTATTTTGTGAGTTCATCTTGTTAATGTGTTTCTTCACTTCTTCATGCAAACTCTTCAGGTGCTCAGCAAAATCTTCAACCTCAACACTACTCTTCTCCCCCTTATCCATCTTTCTCAATTCGGAAGCAGTTCTTGGACTACTCTCATACACAATTTGGAATGGTGATTTACCAGTGCTCTTGTTGACAGAATTATTATAAGCAAATTATGCATGTGGTATAATCAAATCTCATCCTTTAGGCTTATCTCTTACCAAGCATCTTAGCAGGTTACCTAAACTCTTATTCACCACCTCTATTTTTCCATCAGTATGTGGATGGTGTGCAGAATTGAACTTCAAATTTTTCTTCAACTTCTTCCATAATGTCCTCCAGAAATAACCAACAAATTTGGTATCTCTGTCTGAAACTATAATCTTTGGTAGACCATGTAGTCTCACCACCTCTCTGAAAAAAAACTCTGCAGCATGAACAACATCACTGCTCTTATGACACAGAATGAAATGTGCCATATTTGAAAATCTATCCACCACAAAAAATATGGAATCAAGCCCTCTTTGTGTCCTTGGCAAGCCAAGAACAAAATCAATGCTAATATCCTCCCATGGCCTCTCAGTTATAGGTAATGACTGATACAATCCAGTATTATGACTTGTTCCTTTCCCCATCTAACATACTCTACAACTTTATACAAACTTCTTCACATCTTGTTGTAACTATGGCTAATAATAATTCTCACCGATAAGAGCAATGGTCTTATCTCGACCAAAATGTCCATCCAATCCTCCAATATGCTTATCTTTGATTAGATTCTCTCTCATAGAACTCCTTGGAATGCACAATTGGATTCCTCTAAACAACATCCCATCTTGGATTAATAAATCCAACCATCTCATCCTATCTAATGTAACAAGTTCCAAACAAGCCTTCCAAGCTTTTACAAAGTTTGGATCTTCTGGATACAGACTCTTGAGTTCATTGAACCCAACAACCTCTATATTCATCTCTATCAAAAAAATTTGCCTTCTACTTAAGGCATCTACAACTTTGTTTGACCTTCCACTCCTATGCTTCAAAATAAAAGTATAACTCTGGAAAAACTCAACCCATTTTAAGTGCCTTTGATTCAACTTTCCTTGACTATTGAGATACTGCAAAGCCTAGTGATCAATATATAAAACAAATTATTTTGGTAACAAATAGTGTCTATTTCTTTAAATCTTGAACTAGAGCATAAAACTCTTGATCATAGATAGAATATTTCTTCTTAGCATCATTTAACTTCTCCCTAAAATAGGCAACAGACTCACCTTCTTGACTCAAAACGGCTCCTATGGCAATGCCACTAGCATCACAATCTACCTAAAAGACCTTATTGAAATCTGGAAGGGCCAAAAAAAGTTGCTCTGTAACTTTCTTCTTCAACATATCAAAACTTTTGGCTGCTCCTGTGGTCCACTTAAACTCTTTTCTATCCCCTCTCATCGCTTCAATTAGAGGTACACAAATACTACTAAAATTCATAATAAACTTTTTGTAAAAGCTTGCTAGACCATGAAATGATCTTACCTTTGTAACACTCCTTGCAGTAGGCCATTCAATGATAGCTCTCACCTTCTCTGGATCCATTTTGAGATCATCTACTGAGACAACAAATTCCATATACACCAACTCTCTCTTCACAAAACTAAATTTCTTCAAATTAATCAACAGCTTCTCCTCCCTTAGCTTCTCAAAAACTCTTCAAATATGCATCAAGTGCTCCTCTTGGGGTCTTACTGAAAATCAAAATATCATCCAAGTAAACAATAACAAATTTTCTGAAAAATTATTTCAATACCTCATTCATAAGTCGCATAAATGTGCCTGGTGCATTGGTTAGCCCAAAAGGCATGACTAACCACTCATACAAGCCCTCCTTGGTTTTAAAGGTTGTCTTCCATTCATCTCCTTCTCTAATTCGGATTTGGTGATATCCGCTCTTCAAATTTATCTTCGTGAAGTACTCAGCTCCAATCAAACAATCCATAATGTCATCCATTCTTGGAAAGGGAAATCTATAATTGATGGTGATCTTGTTGATGGCTCTAGAATTTGTACACATCCACCATTCCCCCATCCTTCTTTGGTGCTAGTGTTGCAGGTACTACACATGGACTCAAACTCTCTTTGATCAATCCCTTCCGCAACAACTCTTGCACTTGTCTATTCAACTCTTCACTCTCTACTGGAGTCATATGATGAGCTGCCTTATTCAAAAAAATGACTCTAGGAATCAGGTCCATTTGATGACTAATCTTTCTTACTGGAGGAAAACCTTTAGGTACGTTATCAGAAATAATAGCTTGAAACTCATTCAACAAATCTAAAACCTCTATAGGTACCTTAGTAGTATATTTTTATCAACTCTAGGAATCAATGCAAAACACATATGCTCATGCTTCATTCCTTCTAGGAACTTTCTTCCATCAACCAAACAAATTCTTGCATTACTGCATACCTTTTCCTCTGCCTCTTTCAAGGGATTCAACTTATGACAAACTCCATCCTTTGTCAAAGAATAGGTGTTGGAATTTCCATCATGTATTGCTCGTCGATCAAACTACCATAGTCTGCCTAACAACATATGGCAAACATCCATAGGCACAAGATCACATAGTACCTCATCATGGTAATTTCTAATCTTGAACTTTACCAGAAATTGTTCATTTACCAAAGCTTTATGGTCATTCTACAACCAAGCAATCCGGTATGGGTTCGAATTCCTTCTTCTCTCCAACCGCAACTTACTAACCATTTCTTCTGAAACAAGGTTATCAGTACTACCTCCATCAATAATAACATTGCAAACTTTACCTTCACACTTACATCTAGTGCGAAACAAATTCTTCCTCTGAGTTGGCTCATTCTCCTCGTTTAGCAAGGCTCTTCTAGTAACAAGAACCTCTCCTCTTTCTGCATCCTCAGAATGTGAAGACTCAGCATCTTCATCAACACGTGCAACTCGTGCATTACCCTCAGGTCTTCTATTTTTCCTTCCTTTATGTCAAGGATACTCATAGGCTCTATGTCCTTCTCCACACTAGAAACAGGTTCAACGAAAGCCTCCTCTTCCCGATCCTCATCTAGATCTTCCCCTTCCTCTTTGGTCTCCATTATCTTGATCACAAGGATGGTAGGTGTTATCTCCTTTCTAGTTTTGGCCACTACTAGAGCATTCACCCTTCTTTCGATATTCATTTTGACTTCCATATTCTCGTCCACCATTCTTTCCTCCACGACCTCTACCTTGTTGTTTTTTCTCAAACCTCTTGTTCAGTCGTTCTTCAAACTTTAGAGAAAACTGATAAGCATCCTCAATGGTGGTCATTCTTACCAGTGTTAATTCTTCTTGTATTATTGGCTTCAACCCGTTAATATAACAAGCAACTTTCTCTTTATTCGCCTTAGAATGTCATGTCTGAATCAGGACCTTATGAAATTCCTCTGTGTATTCTTTCACTTTCCTTGTCCCTTGCCTCAAGCCCTGCATCTTCTTGAGCAGCTCCAATTCGTAATCGATTGGAATAAATTGTTTCTTCAATTTTGACACCATTTTGTCAGATTTGGAAATTTTATCTTTCCCTTGTCTTCCTCTTTCTAACTGAACCTCTTTCCACCATATACTAGCATGACCTTTCCTCACTTTGTGAGGATCTTCAATCTCCTCTAACTCAAAAAATTCATCCATGTCATTGATCCAATCAATCAATTCTTCAGGATTAAGATTTCCACTAAAAGTTAAAACCTCCATTTTAGGTCTCTTCCCAATGCTTGAGATCGCTCGCAACAATCTTCTATCTCTAGGATCCATTGGATCCTTGTCTTCCTCTTCCATTTCCTCTTATGTTTCATCTTCACTATCATCTCTGTCTCATTGCACATCTCTTCTTCGAACCTCTTGTTGCAAGGTTTCTAATTGCCTTCTAAGGGCTCTGATTTCATCTCTTGGTGGATCTCTTCCTCCACGACCTCAGCCTCTACCTCTGCCATACTGGACAATTCTTGGAAGCATATTGAACTCAACCCACACTCATAGGTCCTACTGCAACTGCCTCATGTTTGGCACTCTGTTACAGGCTTAGGAACTCTTGCTCTGATACCACTTGATGAGGGCCACACCGCCCAAAACCCACAGAAATCACAACAGATCCCAACACAGAAGATTCGAGATAGAAAATTGACTCACTTTCAATGATTTTCAAAAAATGAAATTACAGATTCAAAGCTTGCATGTTATAGCCTCATGGGCTTGATTCATTACAACAAAATCAACTTTGAAAAGAAAATCTACTATTCGGAGCCACAATTTGCACTATTAGGCCACCTTTTACAACCCCCACTTAACCCTTTTTATTTTCCCCAATAACTGCCCTAGAATGTTCTAGAAAGATCAAATTTCCCCTTTTTGTTTTGGCACCAAAAGTCCTGCCATTTGATTTTTGGCCTAGGAAGAATGTTTTATGAAATTCACTTTTTAGAGGACCAACTTCACAGGGCCATAACTTTTGATCCGGGTGTCTTTGTTATTATTGCATATCATTGAAAGCTTTTGACGAGCTCTACAACATGTGAATCCATTGTAGGTCGGTTCGACCACCTTTTGAGTTGTTTTGAGGCCTCTAAAGTTTTATATCTAAATTTGAAGCTGCATTGGAGAAATTTCTCAGGACGAAAACTTTAATTTCTCCCAAACCCTGCGGGGTATTGAGGTGATCCTTTCGCAACCAAAAAAATTTTCCAGCTCTGCTCCTTGGGGTAAATTTTCACATCCATATGAGCCTGTTTTGGTCGACTTACTAAAAATAGTAAGTGCATGTTTTTTGCTATTTTTGATGCCTGACAGTCTTATACCCCTTAAATTCCATCATGGGACTCAAAACAACTAAAGAAAATAAAGAAAACATTTTTTTTGGGTGATGCAAGATTTCCCTACACCGTTGGATGCTCCTGCATCAAAAGGTATTTTTATCTTTGTTCTTCCCTCTTGTTGGACCAAGTGTTGATTTTCCAACTCATGAATACTACGTGAGATACGATCAATTCTAGTGAATTGGAAAGGGTAGATCTATGGGAGTTTATTCTTGATGGGTCTCTCAACCTTCCAATTATTGCCTCAAATTCTCTTTTATTTTTTCTATTTAACATAATATATTTTCTTATGTCCTAGGAGGATGTCGATGCAATGTGGGGGGGGTTTGTTGTAATTGTTCTCTAGGAGAGTTTTCATCAATCGATGAAAGCAATTTTCCATCAACTAGTGGGGCATTCTCAATTCTTGGAAATTAAAGATAAACCACTCAAACAATTCTATTTGTCTAGTTAATTAAATATATTCTTATATACATCTCTTATATCTTGTTACTATCTCATGCTCTATACTATATTACATGTGTGGTGCACAATATGTATATATATCATTATCTATCTCATGTGACATGTCTATACAATGTGTCCTTTACTTTGCATGTCATTAGTTTGTGTCACATTAGTATTAGTTGTCATACTCTTTATGTGTATTGACTCATAATCTTTCTATATGGTATCAATGGATTTGGTTGTAGAACTGGCTTCTTACACTCGTATTCTTACCAATATATTCCTACCACCATTATCCCTTGACCATTTAAATTTGTCTTGTCCTCAAGAAAAACTAAGTTAATTTTTCTATAAAAATTGTAAGATCTAGTGCTAAGATCTCAAGGTATCAAATATTGATATTGAACCTATCTATTCTAGATTATGATTCCCTAGTTTACAAAAATATTTTTTCCTAACATAGTTTGGAGTCCATCTCTAGAATTTTATTTGTAGTAGTCTTTTGTATGGCGAATGGTGCTAGTTTTGCATTACTCGTCTAAGAAATTCTTTAATTTCTATTGGAAAATTAAGAGTTTGTTTAAATGCTAATTTAGGGTGACTTCATTCTCATCCATGTGGTAAATAGATTGAACTATTTTAACTTGTTTCTCCCTATAATCATTACTTACTTCGACCCATAAAATTAATATCTACATAATAGGAGGTGAGTGTTGCTAATAATTAGGCTTCTACTTGGTCTAATTCATCCACAAACAATTTTTTTGTTGTAGACCAAGTAAGTGGCAATATTATCCTTGGATATGTCAATATGTCATACCACTTGGATTAATATTTCCTTTCTTATACTCTACTTAGCAAGGAGTTAATCATTGTATCATTATTTTAATTTGAGATATAGTAATGATTATGAGATTGGTAATCATTGTTTCATTTTATAGGTATATCTATATCTAATCTATTCTTGTAATTTGTAGTGTTTCTCTAAACTATTACTTTTTAAGTGGTTCAAGATAGCTTAAATGTCAACTTCTTGTTCTAATGGATTTTGTTAAATTGTGTTAAGAGTTACTATTATGAGAGATCATTATTATCTTCATTGTGCTAAAAATGCCCTTATTTTATGTAACAATTCAATATTGACTCCTTGTGGCACTAGTTCTACCTTCTTCTTGTTTTACTTTTTTTCTTTCTTCATTTTATTTTTTTTGTTGCTTACTTTTGTTCTTCCTTCTTTTTCTTTTGTTATTTAACTACTTTTGGGCTACTTCAATTTTCCTCTTGGCCTCTTCTTCTAAAGCCTTATCTTGTTATAATTTTTCCTCTTTTCCTTTCTTCAATTTCTCTTTCTTGGTCAAGTCTTTGGCTTGCTCTTCTACTTGTTCTTTCAACTCTTTCTCCTTTTTTTTATTATCAATTCTTTATGGGATACCTCTTCTTCATTTCCCCTCTATTATTTTCAATTGAGATTTGAGTTAGTTTTGTTCCTTAGTATAGAAATATATATATATTTAATTTTTTCTTATAATAAATAGATTTCATTTCACCGTATATGTTCTTTTTTTTTCTAGCAACTCTCTTGTTGGGATTGGAGTGCATCCTTATCTTAAGAATATAATTTTTTTCCTACTAAAATAATGTCTAATGCCTCCTATTTTTGTGTCATTTTCATGACATATAAACTTTACCTTAATTTAATATTTTTAAGCACTTGTTATCTTCCTTCAATAAGTCTAGTTAGTGCAAAGTTTCATCAAATGAGACTATTCTTCCTTCTACAAAAGCTAACAAGACCTCCATTATCCTATCTCTACCTTTTGTGGTAGCTCTACTATATCTATATGTCATTGTGTGTACCTCATCATTATTATACATTTTTGTGCCAAGAGTTTTTACATTTTATTCTTTTATTTTAACTTCTTCCTCATTATTTTTTTTTAGTGGTTCTACCAAATGATGCTTCACTCTTTGAGTACTCCATTAGACCTTTGTATTTTTGCTTGGATTCTCAAGAGATTTTAATTTCTTTCTTTTTACATTCATCTTCAATATGACTCTAGATTATTTCCTCATTGATGAAGTGGTGAACTCCAAGTTGGTGTATCTTCCTTTTATATTTTCCTTGTCATCTTAGATGTGCCTTCATATTTGTGCACCTTTATTTCAGACTTTTTTCTTGTATTGTAGAATTTTTCTATCTCAATTCTTTGGGACTCTTTTTTTTTGTGTATTTTGGAGTCTCTAATTTCAAATTTTTGTTGTTGTGTAGACCCACTAGGCATTTCTTAGCTTTGTGTTTTTTTCCTTTGTGACTTCCTAGAGGTTTTCTTCCATTGTTGTTAGTTAACTACATTCAATTCAATAGTAGTAATAAAAATTTATGTAGAAAATTCAAACAAACCCCACCTTTCAAGCCTATAATTTAGCATTATGCATATTAGCAAGAGTAGAAAGAGAAACAATAGCCTTCAAATTTTGCATTAGGTCACAATTGGTATGGGACAAGGCTTGGCTAGACTCTTGTATGAGAGATATATGGCAAGGTCTTTGGACTTCCAACTATAATCATTTTGATACCATTGTCATTTTTACAGCATAAAATCATTTAAACTTCTAACAAAAATCCTCAAGAACTTGCATTCAAATTTCCATTAAGTTCTTACAACTAAAAAGATAATATTATCACTTTCATCAATGACTAAGAAACCCTAAACACCATTGTAAACTCAATCAAATTTTCTAAAACTAGACAAATTCTTACCTAGCACTCGAATCTAACCTTTGATAAACAACTAACAAAACAATATATCATGGAAAAATAAATTTAAAATTGATAATATATAATAAGAACAAAAATATTCAACAAAATTACAACAAATAAATCATGAAAAAAATAATAATAAAATAAATGAATCAATAAATAAACACTTCTCCCACTAGATAGCAATTATTGATTTATTTATTACTTTAAAATATATATTAAAAAAATAACATTAAATACAAAACCAATAACTAAAAAAAATACAAAACCAATAAACATTAAATAAAAATAATATAAAAATTTTTTAGTTAAAATATATTTGAAAGATATTTTAATCAATACACAAATATTTTTTTATAACTAGAATATCAAATTTTGGGAGTTGCCAAGAAAGCTCTTATGAAAACAACCTATAAACCATAAAATTAAATAAAATTAAAAATAACAAATATAAACATGATAGTACATATTTGACGGCCATCTACACTGTTATGTCGGTGACAGCCGTCTTATCAATATCAGCGACAACGTTAATTTTAATATTGTACGGCCATCAATTTTAAATTTACATTTTTCAGCACACGTGCGCATGTGGTGACGTCATGAAAGGGCGCTTTTGGCTCTTGATATAAATTTCCAACATGCATTGAAGTTTCCTCTTCTACCGTAGAATTCGGCCCAAGCAACATCTTTGACTATTTTCTCCTCTTTCTTTATTGGACGGACCCCTCTGTTATCTTCTTATTATATTGTTTTAAATCAAGTCAAGATCTCTTCCTTTGTTATAATTTTTTCTAAGTTAGTATTTTATATATTATTTCCTATTAAAAAAAAAAAAGGATATTATGGGATATTTATAGAAAAAAATGGGGAAATGATGTTATATTCTAATTTTTTTTGTAAAGTTAAATTTTAATTGAATGGTAAATCATAGAAAAAATTTAAAATCATTTACGTATTTGATCATACATTCTTTTTAAAATGATATCATTTTAATTAATTAATGGATTAAAATGTTCTTTAGAATATTTGACATTTCAATATTTCGGTATGAAAAAGTGAGACATAATTTTATTCTTTTATGTGTATTTATTATTTAATTTACACAAGATACCTTATCCTCTCATAGTACATTCACTTATATATTTATTCCATTAGTAAGTAGTGGTGTCAAGTCTAAAGGAACATGTTTTTGATGTTTTAATATTTGTATTGTTTTTTATATTTAACTCATCGTCAAGTTCTTATGTGTGCTACAGTACAATCTTCATCAACTCAAACCATTCATAAGTTTATATAAACAACACTATCTTCTCTGCAATATTGCTCTCTATTAGAAAATTTGTATCCTAAGGTTTATATACATATTCACATTATTATATGTTGAGCAATAATTTGCTTCTTTATATTTATTGTTGCAAGGTGTCGCCCTTGTTCTCCTCGACGTGGGCCAACGTGGTGCTCAGGCTTCATGACATGGTTTAACCGCCTCCTGTGGATCTTGGATCTTGTATAAATCCAATGACTGTATTGGGCATTAACAGGTCGATCTTTTGGTGCAATGGCAACCGCCTTTGCAACAATTAGTATCAGAGTTGAGATCACATGTTCAAACCCCTTGCTTGTGCTGGAGGGGATTGTTGCAAGGTGTCGGCCTTGTGTTGGTATGTGACGACTGATCATGCTATACTATACACTCTTCATGTATCATTGCTGGGGTCCGGGGTTGGGCCAGGCCCTGGGCGGGGGTTCGGGGGCGGCAGCCCTTGAGAAAAAAAAAATTGCATCGTCACTGAAAAAGAAAAAACTAACTTTGTAAAACCCTAATTCTGGAAGCTTCTAAAAATCTTGTTATAAGCAATTGGGATGGGAGTTGCAGTAGGACATTATTAGCGAGATTGTAATATGTTTTACACTGGATAATAAAATCATTGGATGGCTGCGGTTTTGTGGATGTAGCTCGGATTGGGTGAACCACGTTAAATTCTTTGTGTTGTCTTGTTTTTGCTATAATTTTATGTGTGTTTTATTTCTCTGTTTTATTGATCAAATCTACATTTAACTATTAGATATATACTTTCTAACCCTAACAAGTGGTATCAGAGCAGGTTGTGTTCAATTATCGTATGCAGGAAAGTCTCATGGTTAAGTGGGAGCAATGGCAGACGAGGGTAAATTGAAGGTAGATAAATTCGATGGGCAGAACTATCAATTATGGAAGATGTAGATGGAGGATTATCTCTATTAGAAGGATTTATGGAGGCCGTTGGAAGGAATAGCCAAGAAACCAACAACAATGAGTGATGAGGAATGGAATCTTCTAGACAGAAAGGCACTGGGAGCCATTCATTTATGCTTGGCATAATCAGTGGCATTCAATATTACAATAGCAAAGACAACTAAAGAGTTGATGGAAACCCTGGCAAAGTTATATGAAAAGCCTTCTGCTTCGAATAAAATATTTCTTATGAAGCGATTATTTAATATGAAAATGGTAGAAGGTGGGTTAGTTGTTGATCATTTAAATGAGTTTAATATAGTTACCAGTCAATTAAATTTTGTAAATGTAAACTTTGATGAAGAAGTTAGGGCTATATTGATTCTATGTTTTTTGCCAAAAAGTTGGAATAGCTTGGTAATGGTTGTTAGCAATTCTATTTCTGGTTCGAATACATTGAAATTTGATGATGTTGCTAGTGTTATTTTGAGCAAGGAAATTCATAGGAAAAGCTTAGGTGGAACATCCACATCAGGCAGTGTTTTGAATGCAGAAAGCAGGGGCAGAACAAAGGAGAGAGGAAACAATTCTGGAAGTCGTGGGAAGTCACGAGGAAAATCAAACGACAAAAGGTCCCAATCTAGAGACAAGAGGGATTGATGGTACTCTGGTAAGTTAGGCCATTTAAAGAAAGATTGTTGGTCTCAGAAAAATAAAGGAGACAAAAAGGAAGGTAATAAAGAGGCAAATGTGGTAAGTAATAAATCTGATGAGGATGCTTTGATTCTTTCCCTTGATAATGCTGATGATTCTTGGGTGTTAGATTCAAGGGCTTCATTTCATGCTACCCCCCATAGAAGTCATTTTCTTGATTATGTCTAGGGGGATTTTGGCTGGTTTATTTGGGAGATAACAAACCCTGTCAAATTGTTGGAAAGGGAAGAATCAAGATTAAGTTGCAGGATGGGAATCAATGGCTACTACATGAGGTAAGGCGCATTCCAAAGTTAAAAAAAATTTAATTTCAGCAAGGCAACTAGATGATGAAGGTTGTGTTGTTACATTTAGTGATAAAAATTGGAAGGTTACAAAAGGTGCCTTAGTGGTAGCAAAAGGTGTGAGAGTAGGCACCTTATATATTTGTACAGGTCATATTGTTCCTTCTACTTTAGCTATTGCAGATAAAAATCAATGTTTAGGAACAACTGCTACAGTTCAGCAGGCAAAAAATCAAACAGTTGCTATGGATTCTAAATCAACATTGTGGCATAATAGACTTGGGCATATGAGTGCAAAAGGTATGAAAGTACTTCATTCAAAGAATGTTTTACCTAGGTCTGAAATGTGTTAATATGGATTTTTGTGAAAGTTGTGTGTATGGCAAACAAAAGAGAGTTAGTTTTCTCAAGGATGGGAAGCAAAAGAAAGATGAGAAATTGGAGCTTGTGCATACGGATGTATGGGGACTAGCTCAAGTATCTTCTCTCGGTGGCTCTCACTATTATGTTACATTCATTGATGATGCAACTAGGAAGGTATGGATTTATTTCTTTAGGAAAAAATTTGATGTATTTGAAACTTTTAAAAAATGGAGAAGCTTGGTTGAGAATGAAACGGGTAAAAAGTTAAAATGTCTCAAATCTGATAATGGTGGTGAGTATTGCAGGAAAGAGTTTGAATATTATTGTTCCTCAAATGGTATTCATAGGAAAAAAACGGTTCCAAGGACTCCATAGGAAAATGGAGTGGCTGAGCACATGAACAAAACAATAATGAAGCATGCACGGACTATGAGATTGCATGTTGGGTTGCCTTTAAACATGTGGGCAGAGGCTATAAATATTGTTGTTTATTTAATCAATAGAGGTCCCTCTAATCCTTTGGGTTGTGGTATTCCAGAGGAAGCATGGATAGGTAAGAAGGTGAGTTATTCTTTTTTCAAGACCTTCGGTTGTGAAGCATTTGCACATGTAGATTCTGAAAATGGAGCCAAGCTTGATGCAAAATCAAAGAAATGTATATTTCTTGGATATGGCATTGATGAATTTAGTTATAGGCTTTGGGATTTTGAAAATCAAAAAATTGTGAGAAGCATGGATGTCATATTCAATGAGAAAGTGTTGTACAAAGATCAGTTGCAGCAACATGAGAAGAAAGAAAATGAATATGTAGTGTTGGATGATACACCAAATAGCGATGTTCCAGTGGTTCATCATGCTCCACAACAACAACAACAACAAATACCACAAACTCTAGTGAATGTTAGATGATCTTCAAGGATAAGTAGACCTCTAGAAAGATTTTCTCCTCTTTGTATTCTATTTTATTAACTAATGCTGGTGAACCAAAATGTTATGATGAAGCTATGCAGGTGGATACCAAGGTTTAGTGGGAGCATGGAATGGAAGAAGAAATGGACTCCTTGATGAAAAATCAAACTTGAAAATTATGCAAGTTGCCTGTAAGTAAAAAGGATTCACCAAACAAATGGGTTTATAGGCTGAAAGAGAAGGATGGAGGTAAGAAAATATTTAAAGCTAGATTAGTTGTAAAGGGATTTGCATAGAAAAAGGGTATTGATTTTGATGAAATATTTTCTCCAATTGTTAAAATGACTTCTATTCATACTATTTTAAGTATTGTGGCTGCTAAAGATTTGCATTTAGAATAGCTTGATGTTACAATAGCCTTTCTCCATGGTGATTTGGAAGAGGACATATACATGGAACAACCACAAGTATTTGAGGTCAAAGGTCAAGAGAAATTGGTGTGCAGATTAAAGAAAAGTTTATATGGCTTGAAGTAAGCACCTCGGTAATGATATATTAAATTTGATAGCTTTATGGCTGAGCATGGCTATAGTCGATGTAATTCAGACCATTGTGTTTATTTTAAGAAGTTGGATGATGAGAGCTACATTTTTTTATATTTATATGTTGATGATATGCTTGTAGCGAGGTCTAACATGGATCACATAAAGGAGTTAAAACAAAAATTAGAAAATTCATTTGCTATAAAGGATTTTGGGGCAGCAAAACAAATCCTCGGTATGAAGATTACAAGAGATAGGAAAAATAAATATTGTTTCTATCTCAAGATGATTATGTTGAAAAGGTGTTACAAAGTTTTCATATGGAGAATGCAAAATTTGTCAGCACACCTTTGTCCAGTCATGTCAAATTGACTAAGGATATGTGTCCAAAGACACAAGAGGAGGAAGAAAAAATGTCCAAGGTACCATATGCTTCAGCAGTAGGTAGTTTAATGTATGCCATGGTATGCATGAGACTGGATATTACACATGTTGTAGGAGTTGTTAGTAGGTATATGAGTCATCCTAGAGTTGAGCATTGGAATGTAGTAAAATGGATTCTTAGGTATTTGAGAGGTACATCCAATAAATGTTTATGTTTTGGGGGCTCTAATACTAATTTAAAAGGCTATGTTGACTCAGATTTGGCAAGGGATATAGATACCAGGCAAAGTACCACAGGCTATGTATTTACAATTGGTGGGACAACAGTGAGTTGGATTTCTTAGTTGCAGAAGGTGGTTATTTTATCCACCATGGAGGTAGAGTATGTTGTTGCAACAAAGGCGGAAAAGGAGATGATATGGCTGCAACTTTTCATGGAAGAGTTGGGAAAACAACAGGCTGAAAATTACTTTTTTATAGACAGCTAGAGTGCTATACATCTTGCAAAGAATGTTGCCTTGCACTCTAAAACCAAACACATGCAATTGAGATGTCATTTCATTCGATCAGTGTTGGAGGATGGACAGGTAAAGTTGGAAAAGATACATATAGATGCCAATCCAGCGGATATGTTTACGAAGGCAGTGACAAGGGAGAAGTTGAGCTCCTCTTAAGCTTTGGTTGGCCTTCAAGGTTGAATTCAAGTATAATAGAGCAGCAAGGTCCTAGGTGCTTATTTCCAGTGGAAGCTGTAAGTGTAATAGTGTCGTCTAGGATCAATCTCCAAGTGGGAGATTGTGTTGGTGTGGAGCCTGATCAATCTCCAAGTGGGATATTTTTGGTATGTGGCAATTGATCATGCTATACTATACACTCTTCATGTATCCTCGCCGGGGTCTAGGACCAGGTCGAACCCCAGGCAGGGGTTCGAGGGCGGTAGCCCCTGAGAAAAAAAAATTGCGTTGTCACCGACAAAAGAAAAAAACCAACTTTGTAAAACAATAATTCTAGAAGCTTCTAAAAATCTTGTTATAAGCGATTGGGATGGGAGTTGCAATAGGGAATTATTAGCGAGATTGTAATATGTTTTACACTAGATAATAAAATCATTGGATGGTTGTGGTTTTGTGGATGTAGCCCAGATTGGGTGAACTCTCTGTGTTTTCTTATTTCTGCTATAATTTTCTATGTGTTTTATTTCTCTATTTTATTGATCAAATCTACATTTAACTATTAGATATCTGCTTTCTAACCCTAACACCTTGGTCTCCTCGGTGTGGGCCAGCATGGAACTCAGGCTTCATGACATGGTTTAATCGCCCCCTGTGGATCTTAGATCTTGTATAAACCCAACGGTTGTATCAGGCATTAACAAGTTGATATTTTGGTGCAATGACAACCGCCTTTGCAACATTTATCATAGTGTAAGAGAATATAACATCCTTTACATAAAAAATATAGTTAATTAAATGAAGTAATTAATAGTTTATTAATTTAGATATATATGTATTTGGAGCAACACATTGAAATAAATATAGAAAATAAATAAGCAAATCGTATTTAGTCAAAAGATCACTAAAAGGAGCAATGACTCTTCCAATAGTCTTGAAGATGGTATTGGAGGTCATAAATACACTTGAAAGAGTCATTAAACATTCAATTTGTCATCCCTACAAGCCAATGGTGTTAGTGTGAAGTTTGAATCTTCGACTAGCCTTTTCTTGGAGTTTAAATGCTAGCTATTGATCCACTTGTAAAATATTTTGATTGGACAGCCCATGCATGAGGGAAAGAATCTCTTAAGAGGTTGGGGAAAATTCACGTTATAAAGAGATAGCACACTCCAATAGAATTTGTAATGGAGGGGATTCACTACTCTTGAGTCTCTAGGACAACAAAGAGTCTACAGTGAGTGAATAGCCCTTGATTACCTCAAAGTGTAAAGCTTAAGTGATGAGATGCAAGATGAAAGAGATTGCAAAAATGTTACTAAATGAAATACTAAGCTATGAAGAGAAAATTGCAAATTAATAGAAGCTGGTAAGAGATTATAAAATGTGAATTAAAAATAAAAAAGAGAACTTACAAAATATTCCCTTGGGAGGATAGAGTCATGACCAATGGATTTCAGCGCATTGCACTAATGTCTATGCCCCACACTATTGTCCTTGCCAAACGAGGAGCTAAAAACTAGGAAACAACGAGTACCCAACTCTTTGAATATAGAAACCTGTACACATCAAGGACAAGGAAAAGTGTTGGGGTTGTTTTGGGGCTTGCCTCAGTCAAACCCTCATTTTAGTGTTTCCAGCTCCATGGACAGCCAAATAGGTAGAAAATAGACAAGGCGTTAATAAAATAGATGAAACGTGTGATAAAGACAAACCCTGCTATGGAGGAGAACCACTATCACAAATGAAATAGATAAGACAAGTATATTTGTAAATAGACAAGACGAGACAAAGTAACAAGAGAGTTTTATCAATAGTTTATGGCTCCCTCTTCGCTTGATAGATGAGACATTGTATGTTTGCAAGAGAGCCTTGGCTATTGACAAGATGTGAATCTGATAGAGCTTCGTTGTTGAGAAGAGATGTAGAAGAGAAGAGAGTGAGAGAGCAAGTTGGAGTGAGAAGAAGTGAGAATGAATTGCAAGAAGATGAGAATGAATGAGAATAGAAGTGAAAATGGAGTTTTTCAAGGTTGCATGGGTGGGAAGAGCCGTGACACTCATGATTCTACAACGATGACACATGGCATGGGCAAAGTTCACGAGATTCCCTCATTTAAACTTAGAAAGTATGGGGATGCTTGCGTTCCACATCCAACTCAAATATTTATAAGAAATGAGGTGGTGAACTTCTAACGCTTCATCATTGCCCCTTAGGAGTTGGAATCATGAAATTATGAGTCATAAGGTATTTGTCATAAATGTGGCTAGGTGCCATAAATGCAGCCAGACAAATGCACAAGTGTGAAATTGCCACGGGGTGCAATTTTATGACACTACAAAATTAAAACACCTAGATAATTGGGCATGTGTAGGATCATGATGGGCCAAACTATGCTTCTAAGTGGTAATGAAAATATAAAAAAAAAAACTGAACAACTTCACATAAAAATTTGAATAGGTTATTAACATAATTTAATAAAATATGTAGAAATAGAATTTGTAGCAAATTGAATTTAGTTTGTAGGCTGCTAGGCCTTTTTTGGAAAAAAAAGTAATTTTATTTGGTGAAATTTTGAAATTTTAATGTAGTAGTACTTTAAATTTTGAAAAAAAAACATGTGTTTGTTTAACCAACCTAAGTATGAGAAAAAAAAATTGAATCTTTCAATATAAGTAGAGGACACATGCCTGAATGTGACACATATTTTTTTGTAATTTTTTGCAAGTAAATAATTAGTTATAAATTTCTTAGGAATTTTTAAAAATATTAAAAACTATTTGTCTGGCCACCCTAACTTGGTCAAAAAATTATGAAATTCTTTTCTTTTTCAACCTATAGTTTGTGAAACATAGAGTGTGACACATCTTTTAGATTCAAAAAATGTATAACCATTTAAAAGTTATAGATGTTTTTCAATCAACTTATCAATTAGGACTTTACACATAGTGCATGTAGAAAATCAATAATAATTATCTATTATATTTAAAATAAAGCATATCTTATATTGGTATAATGCGAGCAATTTAATGAATAAACCCTTTTTGTTTCATCAAATTCAGATTAAAAAAATCGTCAACACAAAGGGTGAAGTCCAAAAAACCACTGGAACCCTTCTAATCATGTTGGGGTAGTTGACTTTTTAGGTTTGAAACCCCCAAGCCAAATCCCAAAGCAATCCCAAGGTAATAACTGAGGCAAAAAAATTGTAAAAAAATGGATATCCGTTAATAACAGATATCCAATAGGAACGAATATCTATTTTTTAAAGTTAAAAAATAGATATCCATTTTTAAAGTAAAGAAATGGATATCTATTTTTTAAA
Source organism: Sequoia sempervirens (assembly GCA_007258455.2). Taxonomy (NCBI): domain Eukaryota; kingdom Viridiplantae; phylum Streptophyta; class Pinopsida; order Cupressales; family Cupressaceae; genus Sequoia; species Sequoia sempervirens. The sequence continues at coordinate 89,281,310 of VDFB02000003.1, forward strand.
GTTTAAAAAAAAAAAATCTATTTTTTTAAAGTAAAGAAATGAATATCCATGTTTTAAAGTTAACAAATAGATATTCATTTATTAGAGTTAAGAAATTTGGATATCTATTTCTTTAATTTTTTTGGTTGTTGATAGATTGAAATTTAACTTATGTTACAATATTAATATTTATATATTTAAAATATTAATATATATTATAATATATGATAAATTAATATTTAATAATTAATATACACTAGAATATATTAATATTAAGACAATATACATTATATAATGTCGATATTATATATTATACTATATAAATATTATATTATATATAATAATATAATATATTAAAAAAATTGATGGAATGCTACAAGGGAGTTTTAAATATCATATTTATTATAATAAAAGCATAAATGAAACTACAAGGAGCTAGGAGCAATATACACCTCTCTCTCTCTCACCTTCCCTATCTACTTCTCTCTATCCCCACTCACCCGAGGGTCTCCCTCTCTACCTACCTTTCCCTCAATACCTACTACCCTACCTCTCTTTCTACCTCCCTCTCCTTACCTCTCACCTTCCCCCTTCTCTATACCTCTCTATCCCCTTCCCTCTACTTCTCTCTATCTCCCCTTCCTACTTCTCTCTATATCCCCTCACTCTTTCTACCTATCTCTCCCTCTATTCCTTCCACCTTATTTCTCTATACATACCTCTTCCTACCTCCCTCCTTCCCCATCTCTCTCCCTCCCTCTATCCCTCCCACCCTACCTCTCTACCTTTACCTCTCTCCTCCCATCTCTTTCTACTTCTTTCTATCTATTGTCTCCCACCATCCCTCCTAACCTATCTCTCCCTCCCTTTCTCCTTCCTTCCCCCTCTCTCTACCTCTCTCTCCCCTTCCCCTTCTACTTCTCTATGTCTGCCAAAATCTATCTCTCTATGTACCTCTCCCTTTATCCCTCCTATCTTACCCCCCCTCTCTCTCTACCTCTCCCTCCCTACCTCCATCCCTCTCTACTTCTCTCTATCTCCCCTCTCCCTTTGTCCCTCCAACTTCGTGCTCAACAAGATGCAATTTTATGTGACAATAGTTTTTGGCACACCCGGTGGGACTACTTTCTTTCTGTTGAAGAATCTAGTGTTTTCTTCAACGCACTTTTCCTTTTGAGGCATATCATCAAACACCATGGAAACTTTGTTCAAAATTAGTTGGTTCAAGCAACCTAGTTTCACTTCATCATGTTGAGGATTTGGTGTGCTCTTCAACATTTCGGCCTTTGGAGGTAGTTCTACAAGCACCTAATGACTTTGCAAGATACATCCTTAGGTGACTCTTTGGTATGTACCTAAAATATTTGATTGGGCAGTCCTTTGCTCTTATTTTATAATTTTTGAGGTGTTTCCTATGCATTAAAATGTCATATTTTAATGGAAACCACATTTACACACCACCATATCATGATAAGGTTAGCTTTGCACCTCCCAATTAGCCATATCAAGTTGGTTATACCTACCATTTCATTCCAAAGAGCCCTATTGTTGTGGGTTTTCAATCTTTTCAAAATGCTAACCAACCACCCCCACCCTTCCCAATCTTCTTGGAAACCTACAAATTCATATCAACAACTCCAAGAGACTCATTGCTTTGAAAATCAGCCTTGTTTCTCTCCTAGTCAACCCTGAGATTTTGATAATTTAAGTGCAAGTGAGATTACAAGCATTTTGCTTGATTTCAATAGACAGATTGATGAGCTTCAGAGACAACAAGAGTTTGACCTACAGCAGGAGGAGTGGGCTAATCAACCCTATCAAGGGAAGCAAGGTTGTTTCCCACAACATGATGAGTTTATCCATCAAGCTCATTATTCATAGCAGCAAAACAAAGAGGCCCATTGGAGGTATGAGCAGCAATTGGAGGCACAAAGAAGGTAGCAACAAGAGGAGTATAAAACAAGAAATTTTGTTTCTAGGGAAGAGCAACTTGAATACTTTCCCTTGCTCTTGCACAAGTGCCCGAGACTTAGGAAACCTCTTGTGTGCCTAGTTTCAAACATGCACCTCCACCATTTCCAACAACCTGCTAAGGAGGAGGTAAGAAAATATAAATTTGTAAGTTTTGAGAATCCTAACAAGCCACTTGAAATTCCAATTACCCCTATTAGAGTAATAAGTTATTTCATTTAATTAATATATAATCATATTGGTTAATTAATTAAGTCACTTATCACTTTAGTTACTTAAGCTAAACTTAGGCACATTAATAATTAATTATTTATTAATTATTAAGTGTGCACAATAGGGTTTCCTTTTAGGGTTATGCATACATTGCTTTTATAAAGCAATTCATCTCTTGTATTTACTCAATTCATGAATATTATACATTTGCACATCTTCATGCAAATTTCTCTATGTTTCTCTTGTAGAAGGTATTTCTAGTTTGCATGTTTGATCTTGGAATCTAACATGGTATCAAAGCCTTGATTTGCAGCCCCTTCTCATTTTATGGAGAAATTCATTGTAGAGCACATTCAGGGTTCCTTGAGGGTTTCATGCCTTGAGTTTATTTATACAGCGTTTTGGATTAGATTGGGCATCTCCATTGGATTCAGAGCACTAGAAAAAGTTAGGATTGGATTTTATTTCATTGATTTTGATCATCATTGAAAAAATCTGTGAGGGTTTCAAGCTCGAGGATTTTTTTGCAAGATCTGGGGGTAGCCGATTTTTCTGGGGCATTTTTGGGAAAAACAGACGTTTCCATCGCAATCAGAGCACCCAAAAACCCTAGAAATTCATGTCATTTCGTCGATTTCTGAGAAAGTTGAAAAAAAGGCAAAAGAAATTGCCAGAGAGGTCATACGGCCTCCCCAGCATGCTTCACAAAGGCATTTTTTCATGAAAATTGAGAAAAAAATTTAAAAAATATCAAAAAGGCGCTTTCAAAAGAGCACTCACAATATAGAAGGGTTTGTCACCACCACGCCACCCTCTCATTGCCAGTGAAGCGGCGCTCAGACTAGTGCTGCCTAGCTTTCCCTGGCCGCTGCTCTCCACTCCAGCCCCCGAGGGCTTAACCTCAGGGTCGCGGTCATATCGGCGCCCAAGCGCCTCCACCTAGCCCCCACCGGCTTCCAAGCCCCTATGCCTGGTCATATTGAGGACCAAGAGCCCCACCACCAACCCCAGGCCATTGCCCCCTGGTCACGCATGTGACCAAGGGCTATTTGTTTTTAAGCCCCAGTTGCTGCATGCAAGGCTCATTGGCCTTTTTTTAGCAGTTTCACAAAATCAGGCATAACTTTCGTATACGATGTCATTTTTTTGCAAACGAGATACTGTTGGAAAGCTGATTTAGATGCCGATCTAGTGGTGTAGGAATATTTTCTATATTTTGATCCAATTTTATTTTGCAAGCCTCTGAAGTCAGATGAAGCATTTTTCTCTTTGGAGGGCATATCTTTTGCCTTGGTTATCTATTTTTCGTGATTCAAGCAACATTAGAAAGCTGATTCAGTCCTCTACACAAATCTGACGTCAATTTCATTCATGGAGGCAGATGTGAACATTGGTTTGTGCATGCACTCTTTTTTGTTTTCATGCACTAGGTTCGCATTTTCTCTTTAATTTATGCATGTTTTGCATGTTCTCCTTTTACAATCATGGGGTATTGTAATAAATGAACTTATATAAAGTTCCATCAAGGGGGTTTCTTGCATAATAATTTGATTGGAGTGTAGTTGCATTGCATGCACTTTGATCTCATCTTCATATTGATGACAACCCGTATGAGTTGTATATGGATTATGTAGTTTCTTTTGGCCACATCTTGCTCATAGCTTGACACATTTTGGTTCACATCAGTTTACATCTCAGATTGAGAGCCTATGGTTAATGATCCTGAATCACATCAAATTCACATCGAGTTACATCTCAAGTTGAGGACCATTCATTTTATGGTTAATGTTCCAGAATCTCCATGGTACTTGCTCCTATGGATTAGTTTTAGTCACAGTTTGGCATCAGAATCGAGATACACAAAGCTTCCAAATTCTTTCATCATATCATTCCCTCTTATGGGGGGCATCATTTATTCATCTATTGTTGCTTCATAGATTCCAGAGTTGTTCTAGTTTGTGAGTTTTCCAGAGTTCCTTGGCATCGGGTCTGTTGTTGCATTATCATGATTCCGCCTGAGTTCTTTAGTGACTCTCATATGGTTTCTTGTAAATAGAGATATCTTTCCTTGCTTGCTAGATTCAGGATTCCAGTGTTACTCCACCAGTGTTCTTCCAGTGCTTCTTTGCAATAGGTCATCTAATTGAGGGGGGGTTTTGTCCCACTGGGTTTTCTCCTCTTTCTCATTCACTGTATTTGTACATGGGTACTTGATCAGGCCTTGTTGCCGGGACCCGTCTTTGCTTTCATGCATCTTTTCCTTAGTGTTTTAGCTACTTTCTAAGTTCATCTTAAGGGGGGTTGTTAGAGTAATAAGTTATTTCACTTAATTAATCTAATCATATTGGTTAATTAATTAAGTCACTTATCACTTTAGCTACTTAAGCTAAACTTAGGCACATTAATAATTAATTATTAAGTGTGCACACTAGGATTTCCTTTTAGGGTTATGCATACATTGCTTTTATAAAGCAATTCATCTCGCGTATTTACTCAATTCCTAAATATTATACATTTGCACATCTTCATGCAAATTGCTCTATGTTTCTCTTGTAGAAGGTATTTCTAGTTTGCATGTCTGATCTTGGAATCTAACAAGCCCTCTTTTTTTAGAACAACCTATTGTGTAAGAGGTTTGCAAGCACAAAATTTTTAGTTTCAAGAATCCCAATCAGCCCCTTGAAACTCCCATTCAACCTCTTGTGCCATCAAGTAGATCTTTTATGTTGGAGATCCTAAGTTTTGTGAGTTGAGCTATTCCTCACAAGAACCTATCCTTGAGAAGGTTGTTGTTGTGGAGCCTTCATGTGCTCTTAAAAATGAGTTTTGCTCTGCTACAAGAAAAAATTGAAGATGAAATAGTGTTGTAACAAGGCATTAAAAAGGTAGAAAAAAATGATACAGTAGAGGAATCAATCCTCTCATTTGATGCCCTCCCTTATTTTGTTGAAGATGAGGAGGATAGATCAGCTATACCTACATCAGTTGAAGCCTCTAAACAACTTGGTTTGGACTTGATGGTTGAAGATAACTCCATGGTTTTGGAGCAGCAGCAACAAACATGTTTAGCCCCTGTTATAGTGGATGAAGATCCATGATCTATTGAGGTCTGCAGTTTTTAGGTGGAGGATCTTGTTTGGGATGATTTAGAAGCTTTTTGCTCAAGCTTGGATGTCAATCTTTCACCCCCAAAAGAGAAGCTTTGTGGGTGATAGTATAAGAATGAAGAAGCAGCAAAGAATGTGGCAACCATTACATTCCACGAGTCTAATTTTGTTGCAGCTAGTTGCCAAGAAAGAATTAAAACTGAGAGGAAATTTGAAGAATTTAGTTCTTCACTTCAAGCGTCTTAAAAATCCGAGTTTTGTGTGGATGAAGTGTGCATCAATGCAAATTATTTTGTAGTTGTTGAGCAACCACACATTTATTTGGAGAGTGATGCTCTCGATGCTCAATTTGTTTGTATGCTTGAGTTTCACAATTTCTCTTTTGAGGAGCATGAGGAAGGTCTTTCTTGTGCAAATCAAAAATCAGATTTGGGATTTTGTACATCACCATGTGAGCTAGGAACATTCTCCTTTTGTTTTAGCTCATGCATTGAGGAGGTCAGCGATGGTGACATTGGCTTATCCTTTTGTGAGGTGAGTTTTCTTCCCTCTACAAAAGGTTTGTTCTTGGATGCTAACTTCCCTTCAAAGTGTCACCCCTGTTGCTGTATGTTCAGCTAAGACACCATTGTTAGATGAATCTAACATTTGCATCATATGGTTTCCTTGCAATGGAAAAATTTATAGTGAAGTGATCCTTCATCTTGCAAGTGTTTTGTGTAGTTACATGCATGTTGGCAGTAGTTTTTAGTGGTTGCAGTTGGGTGAGTTCTACAACTATGGTTTGAGGGAGATCAACTCCTTTGAAAGAATCATCTTTGATGGAGACAAGCTTCCATTCAAGATTTGGTTTCTATTAGTTTGTGTATATATTGTAAATATCTTGTTTTCCATGAAGTGCATTTGCACACCTTGTATTCTCCTTAAGGGAATGCATGTTCTAGTTTCCATGCTTTCCTCCAAGTATAGTTGCACATGTTTTGTTTTTCTTTGAGGAGGCCTAGCTATTGAGTTTTCCCCTTCATGACTATGTGCCCAATGGACCGATAAGGCCTCTGGATTCCATGATTAGCAAGCAATCATCCTGTAGAAGTTTCCATTAATGTTGGAATTCCATGCCCCCCTTAGATGAACCATCATTGATAACTAATCTAAGAGATCCCCCATGGGACATCTTGCATGTTTTCTCCTTGAATTTTCCTAAATTTTTCTAAGTCCCAGAATTTCAAGTTTTCAAGTTGTCTCTTACTCACTTCCTTCATGCCTTCTCCATCGCTCCTCCTTTCCCATATTTCCTCTAAGTTTTTTAGGTTTCAGCCTTCGGCCTTACCCTTTACCCTTTATCAATCTCTAAAGGTAAGCCTCAAGCCTTACCTAGACGACCATCGAAGCTCGATTAAGTTTCAAGACTAGTCTAAGTATTGGTTTGTTTGACTTTGGGGGTCAACCTTCCCTCTTTCATCTTCCCTACTTGTGCTTTTCTTCTATCGGCCTTTTCCCTTCACCCTTGCCTCTTACCTTCTTTAGGTAAGAGATAAGGCTTCCTTTCGACATTTGAAAGTTTACTTCTATGGCTTTTGGTATTCACCTTCTCCTTTACCTCTGATTTTTGGAGGTAAGCCTTTACCCTTTCCTCGAATATTTTCTCTAAAAATTACTAAGTGTGATGTTTTTTAGTTTCGGGGATAAGTCTTTCCCATTACCTCCAATTTTTAGAGGTAATATTTCCCTCTTCCCTTGATGCTTCCTTTCTTCTTCGTGCTCTGCTTCTCCTTTCTTCCAAGCATGCAGTAAGCGGTAGGCTCAACTCCTAACTCCCGACCACTCGATTGTCAATGTTTGACAAATGCATTTTTTTGAAGGTCTGAGCCATTTAATTAATGCTTGTAAAGGCTTCCTTTTGGGCCTGACGCCCTGACCTTTCGACATTTTGACATGTTTTCTGGGTGACATTTTTAATGCTCGATTTGAGTTTTGAGTGACATGTCTTGGTTCCTAGGCTTCAAGGATGACATTAATTGCTCCCCTCACCTTCTGCAAGTGGATTTCATGGGTTCCCATGCCCATTTATTACTCTTTGTTGACTTTATTGGAGTATCTATGCCCTAGTCGCATCTTTTAGGGAATGGCTCCATTATTGCATGCACAGTCATTTTTGCTAACCTTGGTTAGGGTTAGGGTTCGACTTGTGCTTCTAAGATATGCCTGATCTATAAAGGAAAAAAATGTATGCATTTTGGTTCTTCTTCAATAAGTTGTTCGTTCTTCCTCTGGCTCCTCTGGGGTTTTTCTTTGGCAGACTTGCATTTTTCCATCCCTATTATTATAAAGATTGGTTTTTTGTCTCTACATCAATGGAATGGGTCAATTTTTCCTCTTCTCAACTCTTTTGTGTTTGAGTAAGTTTATTACCTTGCATATCTGAGTTTTTTTTGTATTTTCCATGCATGTATGTTATGTTAAATTGTTTATAGTTGTTGGTTGTGAAACCCTCTTTCCTTTCAGCACCTTGTCAAACCCTAACCTTCCTGAATACCTCTGAAATTCAACCAAACAGAGAGTTGTGAAAGTCCCCCTGCCCCTCTTCAGTGATGTATTATGTAATATTGGTCAAGAAGAAACAATCTTTCCATCTTGGTGTACCACCTTCATTTCCCTTTCATGCATTCCTTCTCCCCTTTTCCCCTGTGAGTTGTTAGAGTAGGGTAGTGGTCGGTTTTCATGTGTTGGGTTGGACCAACACTTTGCACTTGGATTGAAAAAGGAAGTCAGCCTTCTCCGAAGATTCGACCTTATACGCGCAAAGGTCTCACACCTTGAGTTTGTTTCCATCATGTCATTAGAATGATGAGCTTTGTGCTCAACAGGGTGCAATTTCATGTGACAACATGACACTCACTTGACAAAGGTGTGATGGAAAACCAAAGGAAAAAATCAACCCCCCCATGGCACTTTATCTCATAGTACGAGTACAAAAGGCACAATGGGATGTGCAAAATATCCAAAACTATACACTAGAATGACACTTTTATCTTAGTGTGTCTACAAAAGAGAATGTGCATGAAAAAGATGTCTACAATGTCCAAATAGGACAAAATATTTTAAATACATATAAAATAGCCAAAAATGATTCATTTCATGCAAACGAAAAAGTTTTCAGGAGCTAAGACATCCAGGTAATTCGCTAGAGTGTGAAAACACAAAAATCTAAATAAAATTTACCTAAAGAGAAATCTAAAAAAATTGCATGGATAGCTATAAAGAGCTTTGAAATATGGTTCCAATGCTACTAGAATTGTAAAAAATGAAGAAACTAGTTAAAAGTTATGAGGCTGGGATTGAAAATAGCACCTCTGACTTCAACGGGCTATTGAATGCACTGGCAACAAAAACAAGTGATGAGACCCACACCACTAGTAATTTGATGAGACCACCTTTCTGATGATATCTTGTTTTCCCAATTTCAATACCTGAGTGAAAAGTTATGCCCATTTTCTTGATTCTGCCTATTTTACAAAAAAAGCAAAAAAAATTAGCCCCCCAGGGGTTGGGAATTGGTTGCCATGGATATGACCTTGGGGTGGCGGATTTTTTTTTTATTTTGCTTAAAAGGAAAAAAAATCAAAAAGCAAAAAAACAAAAAAAAGAAGAAAAAACAACAAAGAAGATTTCAAAATTTATCTTGTAACCCTGGTTGAAGAAAAAAACTCATAAATCGAGAAGGGGTTTGAAGAATCCATGCTTTGATACCATGTTAGAATTGTGAAAAACACGAGCCACAAGATCAAACAACAAACAAAGACACCTTCCACGCAAGAGATCTACAAATAATATATACAATATTCCTCAACAAGAAAAAGCTACAAAAGAACCTCAAGAAACATCAAGGAAAACAAAAGTCCTCAAAGGTTGAGAGTTCGAGAGAACAAAAGAGAAATCTTCAAAGTGATAGTACAATGAGGGTTGAGTGTTATACAAGAGCAACCCTAAATGGTAAAGGGATTAGATCAGGACAAGTTTCAACATCACATGTGATGAGACATAAAGATCTAATAATAGCTCACTTCAGTTAACATAGAAAAACACTTAGTTAACTAAATACATAACTCCTAAGTTTAGCTTAAGTGCATGAGAATAAATTACACTAATAATTGATTAAAGAGTAATTAATTATTAGCTAATGCATGATCACTCTAATGCTTGCATCTTGCATGTTGAGTAGTGTTGTTGGGGTCACTCATGTAGATTCATATACCGTTTGTATCTTCGAGTTCTAGATGTTTTCCTTTGGTTACCATCTAATTCGAGTAGTGTCATTGGGGACATGTATGCAAATAATTGTCTCTCTTGATCAGTGTTCTTCAGACTATTTGGTACCTATATTTTCAACTTACATCTTGCATGTTGAGTAGTGTCGTTGGGGTCACTCGTGCATATTTATGTACCATCTATATCTTTGACTTTCAGATGTTTTCCTTTGTTTTCCATCTAATTCGGTTAGTGTCATTGGGGGCACTCATGAAGATTATTGTGTCCTTGATCTTGACATTTGTATCTTCAATTTCTAGATGTTTTCCTTTGTTTCCATCTAATTCAAGTAGTGTCATTGTGGACACTCATGTAGATTCTTGTTATCTTGATTCTGGTCATCATTTGTTCCAGAGAAGGTACTTCATTTCAACACTATATCAGTCATCTCTCGACAACAATCTACAACTTTGTGCTTCAATGATGTTCTACATTTTCCTCTTTTTTGGGACATTGTTTTAGTTGGAGGCTTCTTAGTCCTTCGCCTTGATTTGGAGGCTTTTTCAGTTCTTCATTCACCTTTCTCTCTTTTGGAGAGGAGGTTTTCCCATGTGGTTTTCTCCTTTTCTCTAGTTGTGAGAGATCTTTTGTTTGTACATGGGTACCTCACCAGGCCTTGTTTGTTGATACCCATCATGCATTCTTCTTTTAGGGTTTTTAGCTACTCCCTAAGTTCATCTTAAGGGGGGGTGTTAGAGTAATCATGCATTAGCTAATAATTAATTAATTATTAGTCTAATTTATTCTCATGCACTTAAGTTATTTAACTTAGGAGTGATATACAATGTTAACTAAAGAGCTATTATTAGATCATTTTGTCTCATTACATGTGATATTGACACATGTCCTAATCTAATCGGGCTTTCTCATTTAGGGTTGCTCCTATATAGCACTCAGCCCTCATTGTATTATTATGCCTTTGATAGAACTCTCAACCTTTGAGGACTTTTGTTTTCTTTGAAGATTCTCAAGGTTCATGTTGTAGCTTTTTCTTCTTGAGGAATATTGCAATTCTTTGTTTGAAAATCTCTTGTGTGGAAGGTGTATTTGTTCTTTATTTGATCCTGTGGCTCATGTTTTTCACAATTTTAACAATATTGTAATTATATTTATTTTCTTGGATAGACTCTTCTATATTATATTTATCACTTGATAATCTTATAAAAATAGTCAAGCTATCTTAATCTTGAGAAATCCTACATGGTAGGCAACTAAGTGGGTGTAAGGCGATAGCAAACTATATCAATTCTAGACTTTAGGTTGTCATCCTCTAGTTAAACCACTACATTAGATTAAGAAGCATAATCCTTGGTGTTCATAATCAATACCTCTATAGTGACAAGTTGTTAATTCTTTGGATCAATTATATTTATCCATGTCATCAAGATATTTGAGGTCAAGGTTTGAGTTTACAAGGTGGTATCCTCTAGCTAAGCCAACTCATCAAGCTACAACTATCACTAGTTTATTTGGGTTTGAAAGTTGTCATAACTTACCCTGGGTTTAAAATCTAGATCTAAAATAGTTATACACAAGATTGATTAAAGTATCACTAGATCTTAGAATAATATGCTCCTTTAGATTTAAAAGGTTCCTTTGAGAAAAACCAAACATGAAATTCGAATCAACTAGAATTATTTCACAATTGAGTCCAAGTTTGTACATGATTAAGGTTCCAAGTAACTCTAAAGTATCATCCTTCAAGTAACTCTAGAGGGGCTACATGGAAGCTTCAAGTTAAGTTTAAGGGAATATTTGAACTTAAAGGTTCCACAAGGGTTTTAGAATTTGGACATAAAAGTAAGTAAAATAGAGTCAATTAATAGGTAAGTGCAAAAAGTTGGGTCCACTTTTTGACCCAGAATTGGAAGTTTTTTTCTTAAAAATTAAAGTTTGTAATAATTGGAGTAAAAATTTAAAGCACTTACACATAGAATATTAACATGGTGTAAAAAATATGAAATGAGATTTTATTTATAGTTTTTAAATATATAATGTATTCTAATACCCAAATGATAAAAGTTGGTTTTTTTTAAGACGTACAAAAATGACTTTTTTAAAATCATATGTTTTGGGCCAAAACATGCATGTGTATGGTAGCATAGTTTGACCTAAATGAAAGTACCTTTATAATCCATTATATGAAAATATGCATATGATAGTGAAGTTTGGTCACGATGTTTTTTTATATTTGTTTAATAAATAATTTTTTTTAGACTTAATTTTTTTTTTTTAAAACCTCTCATGTACAACCAAAATAATTTGAGCTAAAATAACTGTAAAAAAATATTTTTCATCATGTAGAGAATGATGTCTAGATTGGCTAGACAATTAGAAAACATGAAAGTTACTGTAAAAATAGTTATATATGGTATTTCAAGTTTATGAGTCCTTTTGTTTAAAAATTAATTAATAAATAGAAAAATATGTCCAATAGTAAAAAATTACATATTGAAAACTAGACATTATCATCTATATTGGGTTTTCATTTGGTCCACTTTTTTTGAAAAAAGGTCGTTAGTCATACTACTATAGTTAGTTTATATCTTGTTGTTAGCATGGTATTGTACTTGTAGGTACAAGGCTAAGGGTTAGGTTTCCAAGCCTAAAATAAAATAAAAACTATGAGTTTCAAATTTAAAAATTTATGGAATGTATATCTACTCCAAAATGTGTATCCATTATAAAAATAAACAAGTATATGATGTAATTAGAAATGGGTACTCATTTTGAAAACCAAAATGGATAGTCATTCCATATGGGCAGTAGTTTAGACCCAACCACCCCTACCTAAATGGGTACACATTTAAAAAAAAACATGTACCCATTCCTATTAGTATTTTATCTAAGCTCAATACTTCCACTAAAAGTAGACTCATTATCTTTATTTTACCCTAATTTCAAATTTGTTGATTACTTTATCTAGGAAAGATTAATTGATTTTGAGTTTTATTGTCCAAACATAGTGAAGTATAAAATATGTTTGAAACAACCTCATGTTTGGGATGTATATTTTAGAAACTAGGTTGAATTCAAGAATGCCATGTGGTAAAATTTTAGGACCTCTTGAACTAATTTATAGATGGATCAGATTGAGTTCAAAGAAATTAGATAATAGAAAGCTAGTAGCTTTAAGAATGATTTCAGGACATTAGTTGATTAATAGTAACTTGGAAAATATTTAAATTTAAAATTCCTTTTATTGAGTAAAAATATAAAGGAAAAAAGAATCAAAACATAATTAAATTGATTTTGGATCTATCAACTACTTTAGAGATTCAAAGCATCTTTGATGAAAAGAGGCTCAGAGAGCCTAGAGAACTCTTAAATCTCTTATATAGAAAAACCTTTGAAACTCCTTTAAATAAAGTTCCCAAAGATCTCAAAGCTCTTAGACTTTCTAAAGAAAGGGGCATTCAAAGTGAGAGTTGTGAAATATAGATTTTTTAATTTATCGTAGAATAGATGAAAGGAGCCCAAAATAGAAAATGGCCAAGCCAAGACAACAAGAATTAAAACCAAGACTTAAGACCAAAACAATTCAAGGATTTAGTTGAAAAAATAGGACCCCTAGTTTTTCAAACTCTATGTTGTACAAGTAATAGTAGGTGGAATGTACATAAATATGTGTGAATAGGAATGAGTGAAAGATAAAGAATTAAACTAACTTTACACAAGAAAATATCATTTATTGATATATAATTGCATTAAACCATTCCATCAAAATGAGCCAAAAATTAAATGAGAATTGGCATAGGTATACAAATTTCACCATTGGAGTTGTATTAACAATTATAAAAGGTAATCACAAGTCTCATAATTTTTATGTTTCACTTTAGAACTTCAATATTTATCATGTGTCCACCTTCCTTCATTAATATCACTTGGTATAATCTTCCTTGATGAGCCCTTGCATCTCACTAGTTGTATGAGGTTAGATTATGGGGATGGAATCAAAAAGTTAAAAGAAAAGAAAAAGTAAAGAGAAAATACAAAAGAAAAATAAGTAAAGTCAAAAGCATGCAAGCTTGAGAGGCATACTTCAAAGCCATACCAAAGCAACTTGAAGGCCATGTCAAATCAAAGAAAAATCACTGTACCAAACTTGAGATTTCCAGTTTTTCTTCCTTTCTCTTTCTTTGATCCACATGCATCATTCTAGGATAGCTTTGGAGCCAAGATACCTTCTTTCCCTTTCTCCCAATTATCATGCATGTCTATTTCAGCATATTCCCTTCCATCTCTTTCATCTCTCAATACCCATATATAAATATTTAAATATTTGACTACCTTGGTATATCATGATGACATGTTTGAGAAATCTATGACCAGGTACCAACACTCTTATTTACGTTACACCTACTTTTTTCATACTTACCATTCATATCCCTACTACCACACTATCCTTTTCAAATCCAATTTGACATTGCAAGCCATACAACAAAGAAGAACTTAAGCATGATCCTTGTTGTCTTGGTGCATAAACTTGATAGTACACTTTGAAACCCACCAAACTTGAATGCCCTTGAGAACCTCTTGTGTTTTCCTTTTTCCCTTTGGTACATTATCATCTCACTTTTTCTTATGTTGTTTCTTTTCCCTTCTATTTCTCATTTCAATGCCCTTGTTTTGCTTTATGCTTTTCTATTTGATTGACCATCTTTTTTATTTTATCGCTTTAGCTTCTTTTTCCTTTTTGTTTCTCACTTTCAATAAATTTGGTTTTTACTTGTTCGTCCTTTCCTTTTAGACTTTCCTTTTCTTGTCACCATTACCATTTCAATGATGGTGTTTTTGCGGGTCTTGTCACAATGTGAAAGCCGCGTGACTTGAAAGGTATTTTGCTTCTTTTGTTATACTTAACAATCTTACTTTCCAATTACTAATGAATATATTATCATAAAATACGTTTATTGTTGCTCTCAATCCCATAAACCACTTAATCCCATAAACATTATTTAAACCTTTCATTTCAAATAGAATAAATTTTGTTATACTTAAACTAAGTGTAATCAAATGACAGTCCTTTTTCCAATGACCTTGAAACTCACAAAGTGAGCCAAAAGTGTGGCAATTAACATAGGAGAGGAGGGAAAAATAGTCCATTTACCTAGACATGGACTCCAATTTTGAGAGGAATGTGTTTACTGGAGATGGAGCTTACCTTAGTTCCCTTCCCTCCAATTAAAGACAATACAAAAGTACAAAGGACGATGTTGGCCCGCACGCCTGCGCCTTTCCCACTCTAAACGAACATTTCTAGACCTACCCTAGCACTTAGCACTATTGACTTTGGGGGCCGTGCGTTTATGGACGGGGTCCCTCCACAAAAGGACAAAATTTAGTCACGTAACTTAACGTGGGCGTCGGTCAACGTCATCACGACGTGCGCCGCCATTATCGCACACCAGCGCATACTAAACTGGAAAATCTACGACAATCTGATTTAAGGATTTGAACCACGACCTTTAGCTTACCTTACCTTACTTAGCTTAGCTAGGTAGCTCTAAACTTTCGGACTAGTTTCTAGGAAACGTTCGTTGCATGGGTGGGAAAATCCAAAATCCAAAGATTCCCCATTTTTTCAACTTCTAGAACGTCCCCTAGGGGCCCAGGTTAGCGTGTGTTACAGGTGGGAGAGACCCGTTGGTCAAGATGATCACCTTTGCGCTGACGCGGTCAATGCTGATGTCTTTGTAGGGTGGTGAATTACGTCCCTAGACCCTCAAAGTCTATGTTGATTACTAGAGATTTGGCATCTTCCATGGGGTCCACTTGGACCAGCCTTCCTTCTTTCATAACTTTGTCATCAAATATAGTTGCGCCACATCACTCTGGAAGAGACTCGGAAATTGAGTTGTTAATTGCTGCACGTCTCTGATTAATCTTCCCATCCAGCTAAAGTCAATCAGTCTTTGTTCCTCTCCTCCTTCTTCTTTCTTGTGGTGTGTTTTGGACGCAACGTTTTGAGATAAATTCTCTGCTATTTCAATGTGGGCAGAGGGTTGTGGTTTGGAGATTTAGAGAGGTTTTATCAGTATGAAGGGGGATAGGTTTGAGAGGCTTACTGGGATTGATCTGTCTGTTAAACTTCAAGATGAATCTGGTGATGATGTGATTCACTGTGATGATGATCATAATTATGGTCATAATGATGGTCATAAGATTGCAAAGGATTTCTTTAGACTCTTGCCAAATGGAAGTGAGGCCCAGGTGTGTAAAGCCCAAGATCTCATGACTTCTGTTCTGAACAGTGCAGCTGCCAAGGATAATCATCATCAAGATAAAATTGGGAAGGTATTGGTTTTGCCATGGAGTCTGTCTTTTCTTTAAGGATTCAATGGTTGAAGGTTTTTTTTTTTTGGTAAAAATTAAGTGAAGTTCTATTGTGTATGAATTGATTCAACTTGGAATTGCAGTTACTGGGTGTTCAAAGAAACACTGCAAGCGATCGGTCCACTGTGGAAGATTATGCCTCCCCCACCAATTCTCCGGATTCTTCTGATCGAGATTCCATGGATCTTGATCCAAAGAATGAGGTACTTTTGAGATTTTTTTAAATCGGGGTCCTGCTGACCTGGTTTGGATGTTTATGAAATTCAAGTGTTAGCTATTTGTGGATTGTAACTCTGTGAATTTTTTCTATAATTTTTCGGATCGTACTCCATGATCCATCATCAGGATGATATGCTTACAGAAAGAAAGAAGAATGTGACTTTTGGGTTTATGAAATTCTCAGTGCACAGCATATGTTGTGTTCCTTAGACTTTTGGGTTGCTTCTTAATGCAGGTGACCATGCTCCAAAGAGAGATAACCATTATGACTGCAGAAAATCAGAAGCTGAAATTCATGTTGAGCCATTTAAGCAACAACTATACCAATTTGCAAATGCATTTGACTTCTCTGATGCAGCAGCCTGGCTCTTCTGATCACACCACTCCACAACAGGTCAGACATAGAACTGATATTCTTGTTACATTGACCTCAAGATTGCTGTTTTTTTTTGTTAAAATGGGTGAATGAATGGTTAGACCTATTCCTCAGGTGACTCTACCTGCAAGTTATTTTAAATAATATCCCATCTGGGTGAAGTTTGTTTGGAAGTTATAAGCTCTATATGGAAGTAAGAGCCTCTGTTGATACCTCTTCTTTATATTTTTTTTTAAATATCAAAAAGATTAAATAATCAAAAGAAAGAAATTTTTACTACAGGTGCACTGTTTTAAGGCAAGGAGAACGTAAAATAAAAAATTATAACGTTTCAGAGTAGTTCAATGCTTATCAACGGTGATGAATCCATTTTATAATCAATAACAGACAGTATAACCTTAAATTTACGTGTATGAATTGCATTCTTTTATGCATTGACTTTGAAGGATGAAAACCAAACCGAGGTTTTTGGAGATTTCAATGTCCTGCTATATCCTTCTAATTCTTCTTGGTTTCGATGCTACCCATGTTTGTGCAGGTGACATCATCTCAGAGTGATGGAACAATGAGAAACACCATGAAAGCATCGACAAGAAAAGCTGAGGAAGCAGCACAAGACAAGACTCCAATGCAGAGACAGTTTCTTGAAATTCGAGACCCATCAAGACCCAATGAAGATTCTCGTGCTTCTCAAGGCACAAGGATCCGTGGAGACCATGATGAAGAGGTCTCAGAGACCTATAGGACACTGAATCATATCGATAATAGCAAGCATAATAAGGATCATAACAGCCATCAATCAAGTCTAGCACGTATGTTTGATCTTCAAGCTTCAATAGTTCTAGAATTTGCAGTTTTAAAGCTTAAAGGGAATAGCCAGTTTTTCATTGCTCATATATAGGATTCTAAGGAGATGGGTTTATGCAGGCAATGAAATCCCTGATCACACAGCTTCTCCAGATCATTCTCTCAATAGTCATGAAAATGAATACACTGCAACAACAAGGGAGGGCAGCCTGGAGAGAAGACCCCCATGCTGGGTGCCCAATAAGATGCAGAAGGTTGTGGATCCGAGTGAGGGGAGTATAAGAAAAGCCCGAGTCTCAGTCAGGGCAAGAACCGAATCTCCCATGGTATGCCATTTTTGACCTGCCCAGCCAAGTTTTTATTATTTTGTAACCTGTATAATCTAAAGGAAATTTGTTGGAAAAAATGTTCTTCAGCCCATTTTAAAAAATTACATACAGTTGTTAGATTTTCTAAGTTGGGAAAGTTTCAGGCCTCGAAAAACTCTATTGTTTGGCAATTTATTAGAAAAAGTAGAACCTTTAAAGCATTAAGGAAACATCTAACTGAAACAAAGTCTATGTGCCTCGTGCAGTCTCACCTTGCTGGAATAAATTAATATTTGAGTAAAAAGCTTAGTAAAATTGTGAAAGTTTATTTTATTGATGATTACACTGTATCATTCATCAATCTATCATCAAGATCTATGATTAAGAACGAATAAATTCAAACTTCATCAAAAAGACTACTATGATTTAAGAATAGTTTCCAATCTGTTATCATAATTCTTCTGATAAAAGTTTGGATCAGTAATGGCAGGAAAGCTCCAAAAGTATAGGCTGTTGAGTTTGTAATGTTATTATAGTTTAAGTTGGAGTCGTAATAGGTTGGATGATCTTTTAAGAAGTTTCAATGTTTCGGGCATGTATGCATCATTTAGATGCATCGAGTGTTAAGTGAACCATTCATATTTATGAGAGATAGGTCTATGTGAACAACTATTCATTAAATGTGGGTCAATGAATTTGACTTTTAAAACTATAAGGTTGAATCCTTATTACACATCAAGATATTTTATCAAGAACATTGTATAACTAACTATTTATATTCATAGTTGCAATAAGTGCTACTACAAATTGTCATTATTGTTGTGGTTTTGTTTCTAGAGATTTGTGTCCTTAGCAAGTCTTTGTTGACCTTTCTATTTAGTAAATATTAGTTTTCATAAAGTCAATTTAAAAAAAAAAAATTAATTACTAATTGATATTTTTTACTTACTGTGTTTTTGTTTTAGTCAAAGTAGTACTAGGATGGGTGACCTCACAAGAAGTCCCCATTATTCACTCATGAAAATATTACTTAGATGCAATGAATGTAAAGTGAATCATTCATTTGTGTGGACCACTACTTATGAAATATGAATCAATGAATTTGACTCAAAAAATTTAGGGTTGAATCTTCATAAAACATCACAAAAAATGGTACAACATATTACCTTTTTTATAATTGTTTTATTTTCAGAAATTTTTACTTAATAAGTCATTGTTGATCTTTCTATTTGACAAAAAAAATTATGAGTTAAATATTTTTTTAATAAATTATTGATTTTTTTACTTAAATATATCAACACTACTTTTAAATAATAAAAGCTTAGGAGAAACATTATAGAATAATTAACCAAAACAATTTAACTTACCTATTAATTATTAATATACATCATAAAATTTATAATATATTAATATACATAACAATATTTATAATAATTAATAATTAAGATTAATATACTTATGTATACCTATTAATACTTAGTAACAAAGTTAATAAATATAAATATAATATTTATCAATACACATAATAGATATTTAGGAATAGATAAAAGATTGTAATTAATTTATAAATTAAATATTCGTAATAATAATAAATAAACTTCATAGATATTTATTAATTTATTAATTAATATTAATTTGTAAGTATAAATTATTTTAAAAATAGTATTTATATTCTTAACATACAAATTAATAATAATATTATTTTAAATTTATTAAATATTAATCAATTTAATTAAATTTTATCTATATTAATAGATGGTTATATGAAAAGAAAATGTATTAAAAACTTATTATTAAAAATGTTGTAATTGTCTTGGAACTGCTTGCCCTTATCTTCGCTTTTCAGGTTTCTGGTTCTATTCCTTTTCTAAGCAATTTTATAGATCTGTAACAGATAAGCTTCAAACATTTCTTTGAAAGCTCTGATTTCTCTATGAATGCCTCATTACATCACACAACGCATATATCACCATCACAATGCTTTTTCCTATTTCTTTATTGTTTGAAGTGATTCCTGATGCAATCTGATATGCTGATATATCAGATAAGCGATGGTTGCCAGTGGAGAAAATATGGACAGAAGATGGCCAAGGGAAATCCATGCCCAAGAGCTTATTACAGATGCACCATGTCAGCAGGGTGTCCAGTGAGAAAACAAGTGCAACGCCTAGCAGAAGACACGTCCATTCTCATCACAACATATGAAGGAAATCACAACCACCCACTTCCTCCAGCAGCAACAGCCATGGCATCCACCACATCTGCAGCTGCCTCCATGCTCCTCTCTGGTTCTTCCACATCCTCTGACAATGTAGGATTCAATGCAGCAGCAAGCATCATGGCAGGTGGTCTGATGCCTTGTGCTGCCAACTCAGCTGCCAGCATATCAGCATCTGCTCCATTTCCCACAATCACATTGGATCTCACACAGAACCCCAACCAGATTCCACCAGGTCAAATGGGTTTTCACCCAAGGGCAGTGGCAGGCATGCAGGCATTACCCTTTGGAGGAGTAGGCATTCCTCTTCCTGCCCAACAGTTCTTTCCTCCAGGATATGGGCAACCCATGTACAACAACAACTACTCCATGTTCTCCCCCCTCTCAGGCCAGCAGAGGGCCCCACAAATGATGCAGGTCCCCAATGCAGGTGGACCCACATCAGCAATGCCATTGAGATTCAATAATGTCCAACCTCAGGCTGCCCAGGGACCATCACTTCTAGAGAGTGTGAATGCAGCAACAGCTGCTATCACAGCTGATCCCAACTTCACAGTAGCCATTGCAGCTGCCATCACTTCTCTCCTCAGCAATGCCAACCACTCTGCAACAAACAGACCTCCCATGAATGAACAACATGAATGATTAAGCATTTCCCATTGTTATTCCAATGTTCATAAGCCTTCTAAGTGCATTTAATGTTCCCTTGTAGCCCTTAAACTACTTTGAAGGGTGGAAATTTTGTGTATATGGGATGTAATTTCCCTTACAAACCTTATTTGAATATCCTCCCCCCTTTCATAGATAGCACGTCAGTGCAATAAAATGGTTTCTGTAATTAAAATCTTTCTTGACAACATGCCAATGCTCATTATATTTCTGGCATTTAAATCTTGAGAGGGAGTCCTTATTGTTGAATTACTAGGATGCTGATCTTACGTTTTACTAGATAAACAGACACAAATATATATTGTTCGAATATGATAAACACTGTAGATGCAAAAAGTTCTTTCTTGAGCACGATAGATGAACGCATGAAGTCAGGAAGACAATATAATGGTTAATGATTAAATAATAACTTGTTATGTTATTAGAAGTAATTTTTTTAATTTTTTTATTTTTAAATAGAGTTCAATAAAAATAAATGGGATATATTTAGTTTGTTTTTAATTTGAAGTTTAATTTAGTCTCTTTTATAATATATTTGGTAAGGCCCACGAGTGGTATAACAAAATTTGTACTATTGCTTTTCAAACTGGTGTCAGCCATTGATGAGAAGTTGATCAATCCAACCATCCTAGTCTACTAAAATAACTATATAGCTCTGCCATTAAGTTAATTTTATTAATTTTTTATATTTTTATGTGTTTGTATGGTTAGAGTATTTAATTTCATTATAAATTTTGATGTAATGTTTTAACAAGGACATAGAATAATATTTTTGTGTATGTTTAATTTTTGTTCTCAATGTTATTGGTTTGTAGTAGTAATGTAAGTTACAATAAAAATGTAGTATTTTCTTATTAATTCTATTATAATTCTTTTTTTTATAGATAAATTGTAATAATGGTAATGGTCTCATATATTTAATCAAAAGAATTTAAATATTTATAAAACTAACCTCACCATAATGGTCATAGTATCTAGGGGAAAATTCCAAAACTCAGAGAAGATGAAATATATCTACCAATAATTAGATAGCCTAAATAGAGCAAAGAAAACTATACATGAAACTTTCAAACAAAAACATGGAGCTAAATCCAACTTCCAGAATCGTCCTCTAACCCATTAGAAAGAATAGAGCCTAACCACTAAATAGCCTCCATTACCATGATCCCCATTGCATGCTTTAGGAAGTTCACACCCCTAGTTGCCTTCCTCCTACAATGAGCCTCAAATCATAGCAAGTTGGTGCTAATGAAAGGATGCCACAACACATTGACATCACCACCCAAAACCTTATAAATATCATTTGGATAAGGCACCCCAATGCCATAGTCTACCACTACCAAAGTATCCTTCAACCCACCAAGAAACTGGATCTTTATCAAAGAGGACATGACCCTTATCAAATATTTTTCCTCACTGAGGTCTAAGAAAATAGCCCTAAACTTGGATGAGATGTCTATATTAACCCTATAGCTATGATCCACAACCAATAATTCATCAACTAGAATCCATTGAACTATGAAAACAAGTAAGCAACTAGAATTTTTAAAAATACAATTAAACCATGACTTTGAAATCTTCCTAAGGGAAGACATTTGCCTATGCCTACATACAAGCCAAACTAGAGTATTCATGAAAATAAATTGATAATCGCTAAAAAGAATGGCATCCTTCATATAAGCAATTTGGCAAGCATATGAGCCATCATAACACTAACTCCATAGGATCTCGCCATAATCCTCAGACATGACAAGGTAGAAGTGGCATGAGAGAAATAATCAAGGAAAAGAGAGCCATAGGTATAATCCACTTAAAGCTAAAATAAAATCCCACGCATGACATGAATTAATGATTTCCAAGTCCCTCAAAACCATTAAGAAGTATTTTTAAAAGAGGCCCACATCTATCATTGTGTCAATTATGAATTCATCATTGTTGTCAATAGCCAAGTTGACCAAAGAATCTACCTCCACATTTGTTTCATGATAAACATGATTTATTGTGTATTATTTCAAAGAATTTATCAAAATGAGGGTTAATAATAGAAAATTATTAATCCTCTAGCTTTGGGAAGATTTTGACCTTATCGCATTAACAATGATTGTTGAGTCCTCTTCAATCTCAACTTTATTTAAGCCCTAATTCATACAAATTCATAAATCAATCATAAGTGCATATAATTCCACCTTATTATTGGTACCAAGTTTGAGATTCTTCAAAGAAAAACTAACCAAAGTGCCAGCTAAATCCCTAACAATACACCCAACTCCATACTTCCCAAGGTTTCCCTTCGAGGCACCATTGAAATTTAACTTGACCTACCCAATGGGGTGGGCCTTTCCAAATCACTTAAATCTTCTCTTGTAGAAGGAATCATCTCCCTTAGCCCCATTAATGGGGGCTTAATTGTATCATAATTTAATATAGTAGATTGTTTATTATTAGAGGAATTAAGAAGAATAATTAATCACAACAAATAATGAATAAGAAAAATGTAAAATTTAATGGTGTAAATTGTTGGAGTTGATTGTTGAGCCCCACAGCTCCAAGAAATCGCCTACAACCTTGAGCATTGAATTGATCTAAAAAAGCAACATGATTGAGCTTCTGAATTGAATGATAATTGGATGGTTACAATAATAAATAAATAATCCTTATAAAAGAAAAAAGAAAAATAAATAAATTAACCCTAGATGAAGCCCTAGGTGATGATTAAATTTGATCATAACAAGTGTCCTCATCCTATTTTATGAGACAAAAAAACATATGACCAAAAAATAAAAGACACTCCTAAGTTTAGCCTATGTATTAAAGTAAAAAGGGGTCTATTTAATAAATTGATGATTGATTAATTAATTAGGTGATTTTCTAATTTTACTCTAACACCCACCCTTAAGTTCAACTTAGGGATAAAGTAAAAAACTAATAATGAATGCATGGATGGGTTTCAACTACAAGGCCTGATAAGGTACCCATGTACAAACAAATAAATCTCTTATAACCAAAGAAAAGGAGAAAACTCATGGAAAAAAACTCCTCTCCAAAAGAGATAAAATGAAATAAATGTTTATTATTGAAAAAGGAAATAAGGACTTGATATGACCACCAAAGGATTGCTTCTCTCACATAAGTACAATAAATTTCCCTCAATAGGAGAGAGAATATAAGAATATGAATCCCTCCATAAAAATGTAGCTCCTATACCAATGATGAAAGCCAAAAGAAAGAATGTGATCCGCTACCTTCATAAAACATAATCCACTAGTGATTGGAGAAGCCATTCTCATAAGCTATATGAATAGGGAGTCCAAATCCAAATGCATGTCTCTAAAAATCTACTTAAATGTCCACATAATGTAATCAAGTGATGTCAATCCAAAATTCTATAAATACTGATGTGGAACAAGCTTCAAATAAAATGATGATTCGGTTTTCATGAAAGAGGAGATGAATTTCCTCAAAAAAATCCTTCAATTTTGTAATATGAAACTCCACAAGAAAGAATGATAAGTTTGATATATATGAATCCCAATTAGTTGTTTCTGAAGAGGATAAATGTCATACCGCACTAAATTAATAGGGTTCATGGATGTGGTGATATTAATATGATTGAGAATAATGGAATATGAAGATATGATCTTGATAGGAAGAGTGGAAGAAAGGAGACAAGTATTTGAACCATTGAAACATGCAAGACCTATGATATACTCAAGTTCCTCTAAAGGTTCCTCAAAAGTATCATCATCAGAAGGTATACACTATTTTCATCATCAAGAGGAATGAAACATTTTGTACTATGATAGTCGAGGAATGGAGAGATATGAGGGTCTCCATGGATCTCCCAAAGTTTAGTCTAAAGTGTGTGGGGACAATCAATGTCCAATACAATATACACATAGTGTCATGATCAACATTACAACAAATTAATCCTACAACGTGATCAATTTGAAGTTACTAAATCTTTATATACTCCTTGGTGTGTCTGATTTAAGTATGAGTCAATAAAGATAAGGAAAAATATTAAGTCATTTGAGATGTATTAGGATGCCATTTTTCCAAAACTCATAATTATCCTTTTCTAGGATTACCACAAAAGGATGAACAAGAAAACATAAGATACTTCCTCAAATAAAAATAAAAGACCAATAACCTCAATGCATATAAAGAAACTCAAATGAAGTCATCTCATACAAAAAAAACATTTCCAAGTGTCAAAATGTCAAAGTAATTGATGAAATTATGGAAAAATGATAAACCAAATAAGAAATACTTGGGGAAGATTCAAGAAAAAGTGCATGAATAGATCTAAAGATCTCTTAAATACATTTCAAATGCTATAAGTTACGAAATTTGAGATACCACCAATAGAAAGTACATGAAATCAACTTTCTAATGTTTTTCATAAAATTGACTCTATTTGCCCAAGTTATCGAAAAAATAAAAAAATCCCTTTATCATGATTAGAGGGTGATGGTGGTGTCTTGGTAGAAAATGGGCAATAGATTGGTGGCTATCCAACAACACTACTAGAAGCAACAACTTGATTGGGTAGCATAGCCTAATGGAGTGATGACAAGGTCATTATTCGATGATGATTGGGCCTATTGGAAACTATTGACAAGGTGGTTTCATAGTGGTGTTGCAAAAAAAATATAAGATTGAGTGGTGAATTGTGAAATTGCTGCCAAATTAGGTGGAAAGTTTGTGTGTGAAGATGTAGGCACTAAGGGGAAAGGTCCCCAGTTGTTGATGTGATTAGGGCTTACATCCCACAACATTGATAGATCATATGCTGGGAAACTTCTCTAGGGCCACAAAAATATTAAAAAGCTCCCTAGTCACATATGCAACAAATTTGTACATGGGTGACAAGAAAATTACCATAAAAACTTTTAAAATTCCAAAATTTTAACCTTTAAACCCCCAATGATTTTTTAACCACTGGGTAAAACCTTTCTTTTTAATTTTTTATTCATATCAATACCTTGATCTACACAACAATGGAATCTATTTATGATGATTGTACAAATGTACAATTGTATCAATTTTGCCTCAAAATTTGTGCAACCCAAAAAATATTTTTTCAAAGTTGCTCATATTCTAGCATTTGAATAGGTAATCTTAGGGTTTTCAAACATTTTGGATGTAGTGACGATGTCCATTTGACTCCAAGATACACCAATTTTTCCTCAAAATTGAATCTCTAAAAAAATGACATGAAGTCATAAATTTGGTGCTCTAATACCATGTTAGAGTTGATTGTTGAACCCCACAACTCCCACAAATCACTTGTAACCAAAAAACCTATCACATAGAGAGAAAAAGAAAATAGTGTGCTATGCAACATTGAGAATTGAATTGATAAAAAAAATCAACATGATTGAGCTTCTAAATTGAATGATAATTAGATGAATATAATAATGAATAATAAATTGTTATAAAAGAAAAAAAACCTAGATGAAACCGTAAGTGAGGATTAAATTAGATCATGAAAAGTGTCCTCTACTTATGTTATGAGACCAAAAAAAACATGACTTATAAATAGAAAAACACTCCTAAGTTTAGCTTAAGTATAATAAAATTAAAAAGGGGGTCTAATTAATTAATTAATTAGGTGATTTTCCTATTTTGCTCTAACATGGATAAATATTCAAGATATTTTTTCAAGTGGGCTATATAGAACTTTAAGATTAGAATGCATTAACAGAAATAAATAAAAATTAAAGAGATAAAGAAGGTGTTTTAACAAAGAGAATTTGAGAATATTCAAATAAAAGAGAGTAAGCATATAATTTTGTGTTAAAAAGTATTATTAAGGTAAGCAACCATACATAGACTATTAATAATTGGGTAATTAGGGAAGAAGCACTTAGATCTTTACCATTAAAATAGATGAAAACAAAGATCTAAAAATATTTAATATAAACTATCTTATGGTTTCGTTATCATTTGATGGAAATATATTGAATAGGATTAGAAAATGTTAGCACAAAATTTATAACTGTGGAAACCTAAAAATGTCTAACACATTCTTATAATTCATTATTTCCCGTCATCATCACACATCACGTATTCTTCTAATTCATCATTTTCAGACATTATCGCTCATCTCCATTTTCATCACTATTTAATTAAATAATTTCTAATTATTTGATTAAACTAACCCATTTCCCTCCATTAATTAAATCATTTTTAATTATTTAATTAATTCCAAATATTCTTCTTAACCACAAAATTAAATAATTTTAATTATTTAATTAAATCATACATTCTTTCTTATCTCTCATAATTAAATAATTTCTTAATTATTTAATTAGATAATTATTCCTCCAAAATTAAATAAATTATTTTATTTATTTAGTTTGCACATTCCTCTAAAAATAAATAAAATATTTATTTTATTTTATTTGCTAATTATATCATCTTTAAATTTATATTTTTATCTTCAATCTTCTAATCCTAAATTTAGAGACTAAACTAAATTTAGTGGTTATTCCTAAAAATAGTGAGCAAACTTCTCTTCACTTCACTTCATCTTTCCATGCAAGCCCATGCATGATCATCCTGATCTTTCATCCATCCTCATACGTCGATCTCATCTCACATCTCACACCATTGATCTCCTGTCCTAAAATCCTATAAATCAAACACCCTTTGCTCATTCAATCTCTCCTTGAATTTGTATCCAAGTCTCCTCGATTCAAAAACTACACTATACTCAATTCATCTTGTTTTTACATGACAAGGTTATGCTAAGTTCATGAGCAATCCACATACATACTCAAAAAGCATAATCTTATACTTTTGACAATGGAGTAAGGCTTTTCATTTTCAGGTGAGGGAAAGTAGGTTAGATTAGCTTAGCTTAATTTACACTCTTATTATTTGATTGCTCTCATTTGATCATCGCTATCGCTTCATTGGTAATAGGTCTATTCATCATTGGATTTGGATTGTTGATTTTATCTTCATTTTTGTTATTGAATCCTTTGATTGTTTGACATGTTCTTTTTCACAATAGCATATGCTAAAGCTATATAAAGAAGCAACATCACTAGCACTCTTCATGAGAAAAACTAAGAATTGTTAAGTTATTCAAGAGGGAGAGCAAGAGGAGGTAGAATTGTGGACTTGAGAATGTAAATAAGGGAAATAATAAATATCATTCCAATGGTGAAATTTGCATACCAATGCCAATTCATATTTAGTTTTGAGCTTTTTTTTGGGTTGTCATAATATAATTACATATCAACAAGTGACACAAACTTGTGCTAATTTTGACTCATGAAATAATACCTTTCCCTATCCACTTCAATTTTATTTACATTTATTCTCATGCATTTAATCTCATCTTATCACCACTTGGGAAAAAACCAACATATGCACATGTTATTCATTCATAATAGCACATGTTTCCATATATTCAATCCTTACCTTGATCTACTCATTTTCCCCACTTAATTCATTTTTGTGTCACTCAACATTGAACCAAAAATTCAAATGTTCAAGTTTAAATTCCAAAATTCCTACCTTGTTTCAATAGTTATCGTCCATGGACCTAGCACACATTTGTGCAAAATATTACTATGTTTTGGTATTTAAAAACATACAATGTGTCATTAATGTACACATCTAGACACTAAAGAACAAAAAAGGAATATTTGGAGCACAAGTCATTTTTTAAAGCCTTACAAAAGGATTATCATTTACATGAGAATCATATAGGCCATTTCCATTTTCATACAGATGTCTTCAAATATCATGTTAGATAATAAAATTGGCCCATCTAGGAGCTTAAGCTGGGAGAAATTAATCCCAATGATCTAGGCGATCTCCTCTAAGGTATTTGCAAACACCCCTCCTTGTTATATTTAGACATAAGGCAAATATGAATGGATCTCTACTACAAATTTTAGCTAGATCATTTCTATGCGGCATATTTCATATCCATGTGTTGAAAGGAATTTTGACACACTTGGAAACATTTTAGGTAAATTCACAAGATCACTTCACCTCTCCTAAAAGGTGACTAACTTCAACACCCTAATGTCTATATTACTAGGTCATGACAATGCAAGATAACTTCATGATCTATGCAACTACCATTTTTATGGTTATGTAGTATGAGAGTCTTGATAAATAATTAGTTCATAGTAAATTATGCCAAACAAGTGGTTAATTGCTCAAATGATAGATATTTTATATTAATAGACATTAATAAGTGGATCCAAAGACTTATAATTTTCAGATCTATCATTTTTAGATTTTTAAACCCTAATTTCTATATTAATCTTCCCTAAGGTCTATATGTCATGCCCTAAATTTTTTCACTATGGAAAAAACACAACCTATTTTTTTGTTTTTTAAATATTAACACATAAACTGCTAATAATTACTAACCATGCATGAACATGGTATATACACATCGAATGAGTTGTTTATGCAACATTTTTATAGACATTTCACCTGAGAGTGGGTGTGGGAAGCGAGAGTGATTGATTGTGCGAATTCCATCTCGCACACCCCAAGTGGGAAGGTTAACCCTAGTACTCTAGGTCTTTCAGATAGCATTATTATTTAGTTTTTGTTTGAATGTTGACAATATAGATTTGTGTATTAAAACATCTATCCAAGGATCATGGTGACATTATCCTTTAACAATAACTTAATAATGGTAACTAGTGTTTAATTAGAGACAATATGGAGGTCTATTCTAGTTTTATTAACCAATAATTCAAAGGTAAGACTACATCATTAATGATTTTCAAGTTCCTCAAAACCATTAAGAAGTATTTTTAAAAGAGGCCTACATTTTCCACTGTCAAAAATGAATTCATCCTTGTTGTCAACAGCCAAGTTGACCAACAAATATACCTCCACATTTGTTTCATGATAAACATGTGATTTATTGCGTATTTTTTCAAAGAATTTATCAAAAAGAGGGTTGATAATAGAATATTATTAATCCTCTAGCTTTGGGAAGATTTTGACTTTATCACATTAACAATGATTGTTGAGTCCTCTTCAATCTCAACTTTATTTAAGCCCTAATTCATACAAAGTCATAAATCAATCATAAGCACATATAATTCCACATTTTGTTACTTTGTTCTTT
This sequence comes from Sequoia sempervirens, assembly GCA_007258455.2. Classification (NCBI taxonomy): domain Eukaryota; kingdom Viridiplantae; phylum Streptophyta; class Pinopsida; order Cupressales; family Cupressaceae; genus Sequoia; species Sequoia sempervirens. The sequence goes on from VDFB02000003.1 coordinate 89,310,936, forward strand.
ACCAGAGTCTTGCAAAAATATAATTGTTGCTATCAGTGGTAGTGGTGCAAATCCGAAGATGGACACTATAATTCCTACTCTCCTATCATAGGAGATGAGGGGGAAGTCCAAAATGGAGATCCAAGATGCCTTGTTTGTAAAAGGTATGCCTGAGAAAAAGGAACCTAAGGGAGACAAGGAAGGGAAGGGTAAGTCAGAAGGATGGAGTAAGGTAAAGTGTTGGAACTGTGGGAAATTGGGACATGTGAAGAAGGATTGTAAGAACAAGAAATAGAGTTTTGATTCTTCTACAGAGGAATCCTCGAATGACAGTAATGATGCATTGGTTATTTCAGATAATATTGTTTGTGATAACTCTTTGCTTCATGTTTCATAGTGATCTTCATAAAGAGGATGGTAGTCATGATGCCATGTGTGACTCAATACCACAGTTCAGTGGGAGTTTTTGGTAATGACGTGGATGCATCATTAGTAAGGTTTTCTCCATATTATTGGAGATATGGTTCTTGGTTTAGAGTGTATTTGTTATGATGTCATGTTATACTCTTGATACTAGTTTAGAGTTTGGCATATTACATGCTCTATTGAGACCAAGATGTATATATGTTATGGTGCATGTGATCTCCTAGTAGGAGATGGTTAGATCATGGATGTCATGTTTATGTTCAAGATTGGAGCTTTGAAATTGATCTTGTGTAGTTCTCTTATGTATTGGGTACATTAATCATTTGCTTGATTACTTCATGATATATAGTGTTGTGTTGCATTTGGAGTTTGGCATGGATTGGTTGGTTACAAATCCTTATGGATACTTGGAGAAATAAGTGAGGCTTGAGTTCTCTTATGGTAAGAGATATATGTTGGAATGGTTACTTGTAAGAAAAGCTATTTTCAACAATAAAGACCAAGAATCCTACACCTTCGTTGGAAGTGAGTTCAACACACTCAGTGGTTTCACATGCCTCCAAAGAGGTAGTTTGGATGCAGAGACTTGGGAAAGGTATTGGTTTTAATTGCAAGTAAGTTAAACTTTAATGTGATAGTCAGAGTGCTTTGTGTTTAGCCAAAAATCCTATGTATCATGCTCGTACTAATCATGTTGATGTTAAGTGTCACTTTGTGTGATAAATGACTGAGAGTGGGAAGGTATTAATTGATAAAGTTGACACTTTAATTAATATTGTAGATTATCTTATTAAACCAATTCCTAAATATAATTTCTCTTGGTTTTAATAATTTGCTTGGAGCTTCATGATTATGTAGGTTGCATTTGAATTTGGCATGGATTGATTAGTTGGTGCAGGATGGCCATTGGCCTTGAGTCCTGTACTTGATTATAATAATGATTCCTTGTTTAGAATAATTGCAATGTATAATGTCAAGTGGGAGAATGTTGGAAATAGGATGTCATTTAATTACAATCCTAAACATTATTTATTTCATGTGTCTCTTAAGTCCTTGGAAAGTGTTCCCCAACACTAGGATTAGAAAGAGATTAATATTGAAAGAAATAATCATGTTAATTGACATTTGTAATTAATTCTAAATGTTAGGAGCATGTGAGGGTGTCCAATATGAGTTCCTAAATAATAGGGGCACATGGGGTGCCCACATGGAAGGTGAAACTTGCCTTAAGTTAACTTTTTGGAGTAAAAGATAACACTTGTGAATGCATGTAAAGAACCTAGGAGTTAGGGATCGAAGTTTACATGCATGAAGTTCAGTTAAGTTTAGTTCAGTTCACTTCAATTCAGTTCAGAATTAGTTCAGTTTAGTTCAATTATGGTTCAGCTATCTTTAGTTAATTTTAGTTGAATGCTAGTTGACTTCAGTTAACTTGGAATGCATGACTAATGACTTGAGTTGCATGACAGATAATAGGTGACTACCTTCAGTTAACAGGGGATGACCATTCTTGCATGAATGGTGGAGAGATATGTTTTGGTTAACAGAGAATGACTTGGACCCACCTAGGGCACCCAAGTTGGCTTCTTGGAGTTAACTCTTTTGCATGCTAAGATATTTCAAAAGGATGAGTTAAGTGGGCCCATTCATGGGTGCCTACTTTGAGGATAAGCCTTGAAGATATCTACAGAATCAATGTTTAGTTGTGACTTCAGTTTGGGATGCCCAAATGGATGAAGCACATGTTTTGGCATTGTTCTTCACGGTAGAACTCTACTTTCAAGAGATAGGCATAGGTTTTTGGTGATAAGATTTGAGCTCTGTAATTGTAACTCTTTGGAGTTTACAAGGTTGATTATTGCCTATTTATCTCAAGCAAGTTGAAGAGATTTTGTAGAGTTTGTATCAGTTTTATTGCAAGTTGTGAAGAAAATTTTTTGAAGGAAAAAGAAGCATCTCAAGCAAGGATTGGAATTATTGTAATCTAGTTCTAAGATTAAATAATACATTGATTCTTGGTGGAATTTTTTCCCGAAAGGGTTTCTCCATAGTATATGTTGTGTATCCTCTATTCTTTTGTCTAATTCTTCTACAACCTTTTGTCTTCATTCTACAAATGATAAAATGAATTAATTAGATAATCACCCCACAAAGAATACATATTTAGATCAGCAATCATAAAATTTTACAAAGTATTAAGCTACATAAACACCTCAATTTTCAATAATATCCCTCCATCATTCCCTACCACTCTCTCTCTATTGCTCTTTATCTCACCTCTCTCTCACTCTCCCTCCATACCTCTCCCTCCATCTAACCTTCCTTATCTACTCTTTATCTCATGTATCTCTACCTCTCCTTCCCTCTCTACTTATCTTTATCTCCCCTTTCCCTCCCAACCTCTCTCTCTCCCCAATCCCTCCTTCCCCCTCTTTCTCTACCCCCTTATGAGGGTTGAGGGTGTAAGGTTTAGTGTTTAAGGTATAGGGTTGAGGTTATAGGGTTAAGTGTACAGGGTATAGGGAATAGGGTTTAGGATATTAGGTATAAAGTTGAAGGTATAGGGCATAAGGATGAGGGATGAGGGTTTAGGTTTTAGGGTTTAAGGTATAGGGTTTTGGGTATAAGGTTAAGTGTATAGGGTATATGGATTAGGGTTTAGGATATTGGGTATATGGTTGAGGGTATTGGGTTGAGGATATTAGGTTTAGGGTTGAGGGTTTAGGGTTTATGATTTATGTATAAGTTTGGGGGATGAGGGTTGAGGTATAATGTTCAAGTTTAAGGGTATAAGGTTAAGTATATAGGGTATAGGGATTAGGTTTTAGGATATTATGTATAGGGTTTAGGGTATAAGGTATAGGGTTAAGGCTTGAGAGTGCAGGGTTTTCTATTTAAGTATAAGGTTGAGGGATAATGTTTAGGGTTTAGGGTATAAGGTTGAGGGTATAGGGTATAGGGATGAGGTTTAAGGGTGTAGGGTTTAGGGTTTAAGGTATAGGGTTGAGGGTTGAGGGATAGTGTTCAAGGTTGAGGGTATAGGGCTAAGTGTATAGGGTATATGGATGATGAGGGAGCAAACCCGAGACATAGAAATATTGCACACAACTAGAAAACTTTATTATTATTTAATAAGGGAAATATTACATGCAGAGGATCCCAAATCCTCGAGCTCTATGATACATGCAAGCTACAGAAGTTTCAAAAAAAATTTACAGAAATTACAGAAAATTCCCCTTTCGTAACATGCGAACTCTTTTCCCCCAAAAAGCTACCCAAAAATTAGAACTAGCCCATAAATAGCCCCTTTTTTGGTTTGGAGCCAAAAACAACATTTGAGTTATGATTTTTGGCGTTTTAGCGCCAAAAGTTACAATTTGAAATTCAAAAATTGAGTCCTAATTCAAAAATTGGCAATTTTCCAAAAATCAGCCAACTTCCGGAAGCCATAACTTTTGATCTAGGACTCCGTTTTTCAAACCGTTTGCACCATCGGAAAGGTATCAGAGTGAAGAACACGCGAAAAACTTGCTCTACCAATTCTGATAATTTTTGGGCCTGTACAATACCGTTTGGTGCCTCAAACTAGACTCGAAAGGTTTTTCAGGGCAAAAAGAAAAAACTAGAACTTGAATAACTTTCAAACCATGAATGATCTTGACCTGATTCTTTCGCCAAAGTGCTTATTTTTTCATCATGAACCTTTCCATAAATTTTTTTCTTCCCACGCCTTCAAATTCACACCTGCTAAAAATAGCAGTTGAGCAGAAAAAGCAGAAAAGCAGTTCTGAAAGTTGGGAACTCTTATTCGACGAAAAGGGTATCAGAAATGCAAAAACATCTACAAAAAGAAACCAAAAGGAACATTAATGGAAAACATATTTTTGGGTGATGCAAGATTGCCCTCACACCACTGGATGCTCCTGCATCAGACACCCAGGGAAATTTGAGAAGTGACTCTGTCACGTTAGATGGTTGAGGAAAACCCAAACAATCAACCTCTACCTTAGACAACCAGGATGAATCTTCCACAGGCCTTCCTCTCCACTTCACCAAATATTCTTCATACTTCATGTTTCTGCTACTCCTTCCCACACGGCTATCCAGGATTTCTTCAATCTCCTTCTCTGAAGCAGGTGTTGGAATGCCACACTATTCCATTGTTGGTACTTCCTCTGCGCCACCTTCATGATACTCTGTCAAATCTGAAATATTGAACACAGGGGAAATATTGACTCCATCCGACAACTCTACCTCATATGCATTCCCTGATTCATGTCTCTTCAAAATTTTACAAGGACTAAACTTCTTCATCTTCAATTTGTTATAGGTTCCCACTGGAAACCTTTCTTTCCTCAAGTGGACAATCACTTCATCACCAATCTGAAACTCTTTATACCTCCTCTTCTAATTTTCCTTAGCCTTATACTGCATATTCATCTGTTTAATATGTTCTCTTACCTTATCATGTATATTTTTGATGTGCTCTGCAAATTCTTCTGCTTCGACACTTGCTTCTTCTCTTAGTCCATCTTCCCCAATTCTGGAGCAGTCCTAGGACTGCCCCCATACACAATCTGGAATGGTGATCTACCAATACATTTATTGACAGAATTTTTGTAAGAAAATTATGCCTGGGGTAAGATCAAGTCCCATCCCTTGGGTTTATCTCCTACCAAGCATCTCAATAGGTTACCCAGACTTTTGTTCACAACCTCAGTCTGCCCATCAGTCTGTGGATGGTATGCAGAATTGAACTTCAACTCTATTTTCAACTTCTTCCGGGTAAAAGCACAAAGTTGTGTCACACTTTTAGCCAACTTATCAGCACAACTCAATTTAAGTATTTCTAACTAAAACTCAATTTTGGTCAAACATATGATCTAGTAAGATTCATTCTAGCTAAGTTAGATGCTTCCACAACTTTTTCAACTAAAATTATTGGCTAAAAGTGTATGGAGCACCACTTTGAGTCCAATTTACCAAAAATATTAAATTATTTGAAAAACTTGAAGTTTGAATAATTCCTGCTAATGTAAACAACATTTTTTTTTAAATATAAAACTACCCTTTTGTAGATCCGTAAGTGTAGTTTTAAAAAATATATTTATTTTAATAGTTTAATTTTTTTATTTTTTTATTTTATTTTTACTAAAAGTAGGTTTTCAGTACAAAATATTAGGTTGATTACTATGCCAAGGAAAAATACTTAAAGTTATTAAAAAAAATTGAAAAAAATATGATGCACTAGATAAAAGAATCTATTTTAAGATGGCATAATTTTGTTTCCATTTTAGATAAATATTTAATATGAATGTTGATGTCCGATGAAAACAGTTGTTTTTTTATTCACGCACATTTTAATATTTATATTTAAAAAAATATATTTACCAGAATTGGAGAAAAATATATCCATGCACTAAAATTTCAATTTATAAATACACAAAATTTGAAAGAAAATAAATGAAATTTACTATAAAAAGTTTGGCGTCCCATGCAACTTCATTTTTCAACATTTTATCAGCAACTAAATTATAGTTTTAATTTATTAAAAACTAGTTTAAAATAATTTTTTATTTAAAAAAAAAAAATACAAACATAAAATATACTAAAAAATACATATTTTACTAGTTTACATCATTTCAAAATTCAAAACATATATGCTACTTTTTAGTGATTCAAGTTTAAAAATTAGATCAATGTTGGTCGTTTCCTTTATAAAGTGTGACACAACTTTGTGCTTTTACCCTTCCACAAGGTCCTCCAAAAGTATCCAACAAATTTTGTGTCACAATCTGAGACTATACTCTTTGGCAGACCATGTAGCCTTACCACCTCTCTGAAGAACAAGTTAGCAATGTGGACTACATCATGGGTCTTCTAGCATGGGATGAAATTTTCCATCTTTGAAAACCTATCAACTACCACAAATACTGAATCATTCCCTCTTTGTGTCCTTGTCAAACCAAGAAAAAATTCCATACTTATATCCTCCCATGGCCTCTCTGGTATAGGTAAGGGCTGATACAACCCAGTATTCTGGCTCACTCCTTTAGCCATTTGACATACCCTGCAACTCTATGAAAACTTCTTCACATCCTGTGATAACTGAGGCCAATAATAATGCTCACTGATAATGGCAATGGTCTTATCCCAACCAAAATGTCCTACCATTCCTCCACTTTGCTTCTCCTTTATCGGGTTCTCCCTCATGGAACTCCTCGAAATACAAAATTGACTTCCCTTAAACAACATGCCATCTTGGATTATGAAATCCAGCCATTTCGTCCTATCAACTGTAACAAGCTCCTTGCAAGCTTTCCAAGCTTCTGCAAAATCAGGATCTTCAGGATACAATGTCTTTAGTTCATTGAACCCAACCACTTCAATCTGCATCTCTGTCAACAATTTTTTCCTCCTACTTAAGGCATCTGCAACCCTATTCGACTTCCCACTCCTATGCTTTAAAACAAAGGTATAACTTTGCAAAAACTCTACCCATTTCATATGCATTTGATTTAATTTTCCTTGACTATTCAGATACTGTACTGCTTGATGATCAGGAAACAGAACAAATTCCTTTGGTAACAAATAATGTCTCCATTTCTTTAATGCTTGAACTATTTCATAAAATTCCTGATCATATACAAAGTACTTTCTCTTTGCATCATTTAAATTTTAACTGAAATAGGAAATGGACTTACCTTCTTGGCTCATCACTGCTCCAATGGCACAACCACTGGCATCACAATCCACCTAAAACACCTTATTGAAATCTAGGAGGGCTAAAACTGGTTGCTCTATCACCTTCTGCTTCAACATATCAAAACTTTCCGCTGCTCCAGTGCTCCACTTGAACTCTTTTCTATCCCCTCTCATTGTTTCAATCAGGGGTGCACAAACACTACTGAAGTTTCTAATGAACTTTATGTAAAAACTGGCCAAACCATGGAAAGATCTCACCTCAGTAGCAGTTCTTGGGGTAGGCCATTCTAGAATAGCCTTCACCTTCTTTGGGTCCATCTTGAGACCTTCTGCTAAGACAACAAACCCCAAGTACACTAACTCCTTCACAAAACTACACTTCTTCAGATTAATCAACAATTTCTCCTCTCTCAACTTCTCAAAATCTCTACGAATATGCATTAAATTGTCATCCAAAGTCTTACTAAAAATCAAAATATCATCTAGATATACAATAAAAAAACTTCCCAGAAACTCTTTCAATACCTTGTTCATGAGCCCCATGAATGTGCTCGGTGCATTGGTTAGCCCAAAGGGCATTACTAACCACTCGTACAGGACCTCTTCAGTCTTAAAGGTGGTCTTCCATTCATCTCCCTCATGAATACGGATTTGGTGATATCTGCTCTTCAAATCAATCTTTGTGAAGTATTCTGCTCCACTCAAACAGTCCATCAGGTCATCCATCCTTGGCAAGGGAAATTTGTACTTGATTGTTATCTTATTTATGGCTCGGGAGTCTATACACATCCTCCACTCCCCATCCTTCTTCGGTGCTAGTATTGTAGGTACTGCACATGGGCTCAGACTCTCTCGAATCAAACCTTTCCCCAACAACTCCTAAACTTGTCTGTTCAACTCCTCATTTTCTGCAGGAGTCATTTTGTGAGCTGCCTTATTTGGAAAACTGGCTCCAGGGATCAAGTCAATCTGATGACTGATCTTCCTCACTAGTGGTAAACCCTCAGGTACGTTATTAGAAATAATCTCCTGAAACTCATCCAATAGTCCAGAAACTTCTACTGGAACCTTCTCACTATCTTCCTTATCCATTCTAGGAATCAATGCATAACACATACGCTCATGCTTCATGCCTTCTAAAAATTTCCTTCCATCGACAAAGCAAATTCTAGCACTACTACATACCTTTTCTTCGTCCTTCTTTAGGGGTTTCAACTTATGGTGAACTCCATCCTTCATCAAGGAATAATTATTTGCATGGCCATCATGTACAACTCGCCTATCAAACCGCCACAGCCTCCCCAACAACATGTGACATGCATCCATGGGGATGATATCACATAGTACTTCATCACGATAGCTTCTGATCTTGAACTTCACCAGGCACTGCTCATTGACCAAAACTTTGTGGTCTTTCTACAACTAGGAAATCCAATATGGATGTGGATGCCTTTCCCTTTTCAGCTTCAACTTCATAACCATCTCTTCTGACACCAAATTATCGGTGCTCCCACTATCAATAATGACATCACAACATTTGTCTTCACACTTGCACCTTGTGTGGAACAGATTTTTCCTCTGTTCTAGCTCTTTCTCTTCAGTCACCAGGGCTCTTCTAACCACTAGGGCTTCTCCCCTTTTAGCATCATCTGAATGCTCAGATTGAGCCTCCTCATCTACATGTGCAACCCTTCCATGACCTCTTGGCCTTCTGTTTGTCCTTCCTTGGTGTTGTGGACATTCATAGGCTCGATGCCCTTCTTCACCACAATGGAAACAAGTTCCTCTGAAACCACCTCTTCCGGGTCCTAGCCCAAATCTTCCTCATCCTCTACCTCTTTGATCACCATTCTTTTGATCACGAGGGCAGTAGAAGTTATCATTCTTCTGGCTTCGACTGGTACCCACATCTTCATTTTTCCTTTCATCCTCATTTCGACTTCCAGAAGATCTTCCACTACCCCTTCTACTTTGACCTCCTCGTCCTTTTTGCTTGTTGTCAAATCTTTTGTTCAGCTTCTCCTCAACTTTTAGAGAAAACTAGTATGCATCCTCAATGGTGGTCATTTTGACTAGGCTTAGCTCCTCTTGAATGCTCGGTCGTAACCCATTAAGATAATGGGCTACCTTCTCCTTGTTGGCCTCTGCATGGCCTATTTTGATGATCATCTTGTGAAAATCTTATGTGGATTATTTCACAGATCTACTTCCTTGTTTCAACCCTTGCAATTTCTTCAACGGATCTAACTCGTAGTCCACTGGTATGAACTACTTCTTCAGTTTCTCGACCTTGCGATCCCAACTGCTGATCTTTCCTTTTCCTCTTCAATTTCTCTCCAACTGGACCTCTTTCCACCAAATATTGGCATGGCCCTTCAGCTTCATTTTTGCAAACTTAACCTGATCTGGGTCCTCTACTTCTTCATACTCAAAATACTCTTCTAGCTCATTGATCCAGTCGATCAACTCTTTCGGGTTCAAACTTCTAGAATAACTAGGGACTTCTATTTTGGGTCTTTTTTTGATCTTTGAAATGGCCCTAATCAACCACATTTTATCTTGATCAATCACTTCTTCTTCCTCTTCTACACCTGTATCTTCCACCTCTTCTTCATCTTCACTTTCTCCTCTCCTTCCCGGGTGTAACCCTCTTCTCATTTGTTCCTGCAATGCATTAATTTGTCTTTGGAGGGCTTTGAAACCCTCGACTTCCAATGGATCTCTTCTACCAGCATTTCTGCCACCTTTGGGACCACTACGCCTACCAGGCATCAATCTTGGAGGCATCTTGAATACCTCAAACCCACAACCACGGTACTACCTCATGATCGGCGATCTGTCCACATGCTCAAGAAAACCCGCTCTGATACCACCTGATGAGGGAACAAACCCGAGACACAAAAATATTGCACACAACTAGAAAACTTTATTATTATTTAATAAGGGAAATCTTACATGCATAGGATCCCAAATCCTCAAGCTCTGTGATACATGCAAGCTATAGAAGTTTCAAAAAAAATTTACAGAAAATCCCCCTTTCGCAACATGCGAACTCTTTTCCCCCAAAAAGCTACCCAAAAATCCAAACTAGCCCATAAATAGCCCCTTTTTCAGTTTGGATCCAAAAACAACATTCGAGTTATGATTTTTTGTGGTTTAGCGCCAAAAGTTACAATTTGAAATTCAAAAATTGAGTCCTAATTCGAAAATTGGAAATTTTCCAAAAATCGGCCAACTTTCGAAAGCCATAACTTTTGATCCGGGACTCTGTTTTTCGAACCGTTTGCACCATCAAAAAGGTCTCGAAGTGAAGAACGCACCAACAACCACTCCACCAATTTTGACAATTTTTGGGCCCGTACAAGACTGTTTGGTGCCTCAAACTAGACTCGGAAGGTTTTTCAGGGCAAAAAGAAAAAATTGGAACTTGAATAACTTTCAAACCGTGAATGATCTTGACCTGATTCTTTTTCCAAAGTGCTTATTTTTCCATCATGAACCTTCCCATAATTTTTTGTCTTCCCACGCCTTCAAATTTACACCTGCTAAAAATAGCAGTTGAGCAGAAAAAGTATAAAAGTAGTTCTAAAAGTTGAGAACTCTTATTCGACGAAAAGGGTATCCAGAAATGCAAAAATATCTACAAAAAGCAAACAAAAGGAACATTAATGGAAAGCATATTTTTGGGTGATGGAAGATTGCCCTCACACCACTGGATGCTCCTACATCAATGGATTAGGGTTTATAATATTTGGTATAGGGTTAAGGGTAATGGGTTTAGGGTTTAAGTATATGGTTGAGGGATGATGTTTAGGGTTTAGGTTATAAGGTTGAGGGTATAGGGTATAGAGATTAGGGTTTAGGATATTTGGTATAGTGTTGAGGGTATTGGGTATAGGGTTGAGGGTTTAGATTACAAATTTGAATGTAGGGTTGAGGGTTTAAGTATAGGGTTGAGGGTTGAGGGTTGAGGGTATAAGGTTAAGTGTATTAGTTATAAACATTAGAGAGTGAAAGAGGGAGGGAGAGAGAAAGAGAGAGGTGAGATAGAGGGGGAGGAGAGAAGGGGGAAGAGAGATGAGGGTTAAGTGTATAGGGTATAGGGAAGAGGGTTGAGGGTGTAGGGTTTACGATTTAAGGTATAGGGTTGAAGGTATAAGGTTAAGTTTATAGGGTATAGGGATTAGGGTTTAGGATATTAGGTATAGGGTTGAGGGTATTGGGTTGAAGGTTTAAGGTTAATTTTATAGGGTATAGGGATTAGGGTATAGGAGAGAGAGAAAGAGAGACCTGAGAGAGGGTGAGGGGGTGTTAGGGAGAGACATGAGAGAGAGAGAGAAAGTATTCTCTAGTTAGGGTGGGAGGGAAAGAGAGAGGGAGAGGGGGTGGGAGTGAGAGACCTAAGAGAGAGGGAGAGAGAGAGATAATTATCTAGTTAAGGTGGGAGGGAGAGACTTGAGAGAGGGGGAGGGGGTGGGAGTGATAGACCTGAGAGAGAGGGAGAGAGGGGGAGAGGGGGAGAGAGAGATTTCTCGCTCTCTTTCTCTCTCCTAAACCCTAATTCATCTACCCTATAAACTTAACCTTAAACATTCAACCCAATACCCTCAACCCTATACCCAATATCCTAAACCCTAATCCCTATACCCTATAAACTTAACCTTATACCTTCAACCCTATACCTTAAACCATAAACCCTACATCATCAACCCTCATCCCTATACCCTATACAATTAACCCTCATCTCTCTTCCTCCCTCCAACCTCTCTCTCTCTCCCTCCCTCCCTCTTTCCCTCTCTAATGTGTCTACCTAATACACTTAACCTTAGACCCTCAACCCTCAACCCTATACTCAAACCCTCAACCCTACATTAAATCTTGTAACCTAACCCCTCAACCCTATACCCAATACCCTCAACACTATACTAAATATCCTAAACCCTAATGCTTATACCCTAAATACTTAACCCTATACCCTCAACCCTGAACACTATCACTCAAACCTCAAACCTATACCTTAAACCCTAAATCCTACACCTTCAAACCTCATCCCTATACCCTATACCATTAACCTTATACCCTAAACCCTAAACATTATCCCTTAACCCTATATTTAAACCCTAAACCCTACATTCTCAACCCTTAACCCTATACCTTATACCCTAAATCGTATACCCTAAATCATATACCCAATATCCTAAAACCTAATCCCTATAACCTATACACTTTAACCTTATACCCTCAACCCTCAACCCTATACTTAAACCCTCAACCCTACCTTCAACCTTATAACCTGAACCCTCAACCCTAAACCCAATACCCTCAACCCTATATCGAATATCCTAAACCCTAATCCCCATACCCTATACATTTAACCCTATACCCTCAACCCTAAACACTATCCCTCAACCCTCAATCCTCAACCCTATACCTTAAGCCCTCAACCCTCATCCCTATAACCTATACCCTAAACCTTAAACATTATCCCTCAACCCTATACTCAAACCCTAAACCCTACATTCAACCTTGTACCCTACACCCTAATCCCTAAACCTATTACCCTCAACCCTATAACCAATATCCTAAACCCTAATCCGTATACCTTATGCACTTAAACTTATACCCTTGAAGCCCTAAACACTATCCCTCAACCCTCAATCCTATACCCTAAACCTTAAACCCTACACCCTCAACCCTCATCCTTATACCCTATACCTAAATCTTATTCCCTAAACCCTACATTAAACCTTGTACTCTAAACTTTAAACCCTAAGCCCTCAACCCTATACCCAATATCCTAAACCCTAATACCTATACCCTATATACTTAACCCTATACCCTCAACCCTAAACGCTATACCTCAACCCTTAACCCTATACCTTAAATCCTAAACCCTACACCTTCAACCCTCATCCCTATACCCTATACCCTCAAAATTATAACCTAAACCCTAAAAATCATCCCTCAACCCTATACTTAAACCCTAAACCCTACATTCAACCTTGTACGCTAAGCCCTAAACCCTAAATTCTCAATCCTAAACCCAATACCATCAACCCTATACCCAATATTCTAAACCCTAATCCCTATAACCTATACACTTATCCCTATACCCTCAACTCTATACCTTAAACCCTAAACCCTACACCTTTAACCCTCATCCCTATACCTTATACCCTGAACCTTATACCCTAAACCCTAAGCATTATCCCTCAACCCTATACTTAAAAGACAAACCCTACACTCTCAAGTCTTAACCATATACCTTATACCCTAAACCCTACACCCTAAACCCTAATCCCTATACCCTATACACTTAACCTTATACCCTCAACCTTGAACATTATACCTCAACCCTCAACCCTCAAACTTATACATAAATCATAAACCCTAAACCCAATACCTAATACCCTCAACCATATACCCAATATCCTAAACCCTAAACCCTCATCCCTCATCCCTATACCCTATACCCTCAACTTTATACCTAATATCCTAAACCCTAATCCCTATACCCTATACACTTAAACCTATACCTTAAACACTAAACCTTACACCCTCAACCCTCATAGGGGGAGAGAGAAAGAGGGGGAGGGGGGATTGGGGAGAGAAAGAGAGATAGGTTGGGAGGGAAAGGGGAGATAAAGATAAGTAGAGAGAAGGAGAGGTAGAGATACATGAGAGATAAAGAGTATATAAGGGAGGATAGATGGAGGGAGAGAGAGGGAGGTGAGAGAGAGGTGAGATAGAAATCAATAGAGAGAGTGAGGTAGGGAGTGATGGAAGGATATGCGGGTAGAGAGGGATAGGTGAGATAGAGAGAAGTAGAGAGAGATAGAGATAGAGGAAAGGAGGGAGGGAGGGTGGGCGAGAGATGGGAGGAAGGGAGAGGTAAAGAGGGATAGATGAGATAAAGATAATTAGAGAGAGAATGGTGATATATAGAGAAGGATAGAGTTACAGAGAGGGAAAGAGAGAATGGTGAGATATAGAGGAGAGAGTGAGAGAGATAGTGAGGGAGGAGGGAGAGAGAGTGAGAGAGAGAGGTAGAGGTAGGGAGAGGAGAGATAGAGATTAGATAGGGGAAAAGGTAGGGAGGGAGACATCTAGTGAGAGAGAGTGAGAGTTCGTGTGTGTGTGTGTGAGAGAGAGAGAGATGAAGGGAGAGGTAGATAGAGAGGGAGAGGAGAGATAAAGATAATTAGAGAGGGAAGGAGAGGTAGGTAGAGAGAAATAGGGAGGAAACAAGGGAGGGAGAGATAGAAGTGAGATAGAGAGGTGTATAGAGAGTGGTATGGAGTGATGGATGTGGAGGTAGGTAGAGAGGGATTACGGAGGGGTGAAATCGCAATACTGTGTCTCACTTTTTGCCCAAGATGGATATTTACATCAATATTTTTAACTGAATCTTCATCTTCTAAGACCTATAACAGTTAAACCATTAAGAATTTGAAGATTATGTGAACTAGTGATTTGTGGAAATTTGTGTGTAGATTCTAAATATATTTTTTTTCATTTTCTTCAAAATAAACTATGAATCTTTCAACATCTTCTTTAATAACTAGTTTTAGATAGAAAACAACATTTTCAGAAAGTAATGCATGTGTCATACAACATAAAAAAAAAATTGTAAAGGATTAAATTCTAATTTTTGAAATATAAATTCTCAACATCAATATATAGGGAAAGGATAATTTTTCATAATTTTTTGTTACATATTTTTTTTAAATTAATTTTTGAAGACACTATAACTATAATTTGGACATACGTGTGTGTCATACAACCTAACTTTGTGTGTATATATTGAAATCTGTTTTTTCTTTTTTAGGTGAAACAAGGACATCAATACCTAGGGAATGGATATTTTTTGAATTTTTTTTACAATGGTTTACTATTTTTCCACCTCTACACAACAAAGAGGTTGATTTTCAGAGAAAAACCTATGTTTAGTAAAATTCAAAAATTAAATACACGATAAATGAAAATATATCAAACCTATACTTGTTGGAAAGATTGTTTTGAGGCTACAGCATTGCAAAATATAATTTTCAAATGATGTTATTTAATGCCTCAAAAGGTAAAGAAAAAGTGGGTTTTTGCAAACATTTTGATAGGTGTGAAGGAGACTCCATTGTGGGTATGATTTAATACTAGAGAGGTTCTATCCAAGGTGGTTTGATCTAAGGGGGTATTATCTATCCATATTTAATTAAAACTCTTTAGAAGGAGCCTCTAAAGAATTAAATCATTAGTTTTTCTAAAAAATTAGCACGTCCCAAAAGTGAGACATAGTATTGTAATTTCACCCAGAGATAGAGAGTAGAGAGGGAAGGAGAGGGAGAGGTATGGATGGAGAGAGTGGGAGGTGAGATAGAGAGTAATAGAGAGATATAGTGGTAGGATATGATGGATGGAGAGATAGGTAGAGAGGGAGAGGGGAGATATAGATAAGTAGAGAGGGAGGGAGAGAGGGAGGGAGATGTAGTGAGGGGGAGAGAGAGGTGAGATAAAGAGAAATAGAGAGTGGTGGAAGGAGAGGTAGGTAGAGAGAGGGAGAGAGGAGATAAAGATAAGTAGAGAGGAAAGGAGAGGTAGAGAGAGGATAAATAGAGAGAATTAGAGAGGGAATGAGGGAGGGAGAGAAAGGTGAGATATAGAGGTGTAGAGAGAGAGTGGTAGGGTGTGATGGATGCAGAGGTAGGTAGAGAGAGGGATTGGGAGATAGAGAGTAGATAGGGAAGAAGAGAGGGAGAGAGTATTGAGGGAGAAAGAGAGAGAGGGGGAGGTGAGAGAGAGGTGAGGTAAAGAGAAATAGAGAGAGAGGTAGGAAGTGATGGAGGGAGAGGTAGGTAGAGAGAGAGAGAGAGGGAAGATAGAGAGATGGAAGGTTGGAGGGAGGGAGATAGAGATAAGTAGAGAGGGAAGGAGGGAGAGAGCGATAGAGAAAATTACAGGGAAAAGGAGAGAGAGATATATAGTCAGATAAAGGGATAGAGATAGTGAGGGAGAGGTCTAGAGTGTAAGGGATAAAAAATGAATGAGATAGAGAGACAAATAATACAACTTGTTGATTACTAAAATTTGACCTCCTAATTACTGAAATTTGACATGTTGATTACTGAGATTTGACTAAGTTTGAAATTTGTGAGATCTTCCAAAAACTAGAATTTGCATTATAACTCCTAGAGATTCAAAACCACTCTCACACATCCTAAAACTATATACATGAAATATAACTTAAAGTATAAGAAATTAAATATCCATATGTAAATGTCAACTTATACTTTATTTCATGTATATAGTTTATGTCAACTTAAATGTGTATTTCTTGTATATAGTTTCCCTAAAAGATAACAAAAAGAAAGAGAGAAGAAAAAAATTTAATGCAGACCAAAACGCAAGCGCGTTATAACGCACTCATGTTTTGGAAATGTTTTTTTTATTTCAAAAAATGCACATTTTTTCAACCCAAAATGTGTGCATTTTTTGAAATTTATACTATAATGCGAGTGCATTATAATGCGCTCACATTATGGCTTGGTAATGACCAAGCCTATGCTTGGTCACTACCTGTAAGAGAGGGGGACCAACCATGTCAAGGCTCTAGGTCACGGAGAGCCAAGAGAAAAGGGCTACCCTAACTTACCTCACTCTAAAGGGTTGTTTTGGATAGAGGTCAAGAATGATGTGGACTATAAAGTACTTCAATCACTCTACATATCCAAACTTAAGTTTAGACTAGGTGAGCTAGTTTTCAGGGTTAGTATTGTACCTCAAATATCTCTTTGTCTGAGGATGACAACATAGTTCTGGGATGTTAGCGCGATGCACTAGCATCTCTCAGGCATGCTAGAGTTTGTACGGTCAAAAAATAGTGAACACCATACCAACTACTCAAAAATAAACTTACAACCTAGTAGATAATCTTGATGGTAAAAATAGAATAAGTAGATATAGGAAATAGAAACTAAAGTGATAAAATAATTAAATGAGAGCTAGGGTGACAAAGATGATCTCACAAGGATGCACGTTCCCCAGCTAGCTCCAAATGCACGTCCACCACCTCCACCCAAAAGATCACTAGCCAATGGAGGAGAATATGGACTTGGAAAGGGGAGTCTCACAACACCCCAAGCCCATGCTACTAATGGCTTGCTTCACACTTGCTTTGCAGAGTTGAAAGAGTGTTATTGATGCAATGGAGTGTTGAAGTGTTGTTGAGAGTTAAGAATGTAAAGAGAATGAATTTGAGGTGCTTGAGAATATAAAAAGAGATGGATTGAATGAAGAATGGATGAATTTAAAGGAGAAGAGGGAAGAATCTTCCATATTTTGGGTCGGTTGGTTGAAGAGGGACGTTACAAATTGGCCTCAATCAAAAGTGTAACACT
The DNA here is from genome assembly GCA_007258455.2 of Sequoia sempervirens. Taxonomy (NCBI): domain Eukaryota; kingdom Viridiplantae; phylum Streptophyta; class Pinopsida; order Cupressales; family Cupressaceae; genus Sequoia; species Sequoia sempervirens. The sequence continues at coordinate 89,328,437 of VDFB02000003.1, forward strand.
TTTTCCAGCTTCAGATGCAAGAATTCATCAAGGATGTAAGCGCAGCATGAAGACATCTGAACATCGCGTGCACGTCCCCAGAAAATATTCTCTCACCAACACAAGAGACAGATGCCAAGTGGAAGAAAGGCAGTTGGGTGATGTGGAATATTTCCTTCAGATTTGATTTTCTAAAGTGAAGGTATGTGAAAGGGGAATTTGTGTAAGGGGTGAAAAATCACTCCTATACATTTTCCCCCCACTTTAGCGAGCATGAATATTGATGAGTGCTTCAGTAAAGTAGATCAAAGAGTTTGTAGGGTTAGGGATGTATACCTGAACTGTTGAGAAAGCCAACCGTGATATGGAGAGCTTGAAAGCACAGGCTACTACAAAAGACTCCATAGCCCCACAGAACTATGAAGTTGCACAAGGTACATCAAAGGCCCTTGGACCAATGATGGACAAATCCCATAGGATGAAAGCTTCACATAGGCCCATAGACCTGCAAGGAGGCAACCCCCAAGATCTCTCACATGAAGGAAGCCTCATGAAGTATGTGCCTTACAGGCATGTAGACCTGCAAGAAGGTATCCCCCAAGATCTCTCACATGAAGGAAACCCAGATGAAAGTGCCTTATAGGCCTACATAATTGCAAGGAGGCGTCCCCCAAGATCTCTTTCATGGAGGAAACCCCCTGAATTATGCGCCTTACAGGCCCACAGACCTGCAAGAAGGTATCCCCCAAGATCTCTCACATGAAGGAAACTAAGATGAAAGCACCTTATAGGACCATAGATGTACAAGGAGGCATCCCCCAAGATTTTTTTCATGGAGGAGACTCCACAGAGTCTAATCAAAAAGTGGCTTCATAGGCGCACCTACAAAGCAACATGTTTACCCACAGATAAAGCATGTCTGAAACAAAGCGGCCACATAAGTGATAAAGCAGACAATCATGTAGACTATTAGAAAATTGGAAGGCTTTCAAAGGGGTCCCTTGAGAACCCGATATGAAAAGAGAAGGGGGTCCACTCAAGGGATGCACTATTTGGAAGTACAAAAAGAGACATTTTTTCTCAAATCAATTCATCATCAAGGAATCCTTTCGAAAGATGTTCACTTCATCAAGGAATTTGAAAGGAAGAAAATTCTCCCTTGCTATGGAAAGGCCAAAGCTGCTTCCACCTTAGAGGAAAGTTCTCAATCTCTTTCTTTGCAAACCCATGATGAAGGAAACATGTTCCATTAGGAGTCCTAGTTGTGAATGCGGTTTTGAAAAAGAAATGCTCGAGAGGATTTTTGAGAAAAGATTCGTCAGTAGCGAATGCATTTTTTGAAAATCATAGTGTCATAGAAATGGCATTTTCACACATGAAAGGGACAACTCAAGCAAAGGAGAGAAAAAGATAAGAAAAGAGCAAAGGAGAAATAAACATAAACAAAGGGCATAGGGGTGATCTGATATTTTGAGGTCAGAACTACTCATAAATATATATAAGTATAATAATAATAATAGTATATAAATGAACTATCATCAACCCCCTACTATATCAAACCATGTGAAGAATGCATGAGAAAACAAAGTAAAAATAAAAATTGGTTCAACATGGAAGGGAATCCTAAATGCCTCCAACACTTTGCAACATCCCCAATTTTCCGAAAATCAATCACAAACATGGAAGAATGATGACATAAATAGAAGAAGTTTTATGACACAAAAATAACTCATGCATCCAAGCACCAACAAGGGTGACAAGGATCATCTAGGAACACATAGCACGGGTATGAGGGAACACATCACAACACACACACTTCTAATCTAAAGATAAAGAAGAGGCCTCCCCCTAACACTCATCAACCAAGAGGTTATTTGCTTCCCATTCTAGATCATCATAGGGGGAAAGAGGATGAGCCTACAGTGGTGAAATATTAAGGTGAGGAGCTTTCGACAACCCTCAATAAGGGCTAAGGAAGAAGGCCCTGCAAGGTCTCTTCTACTCAGCTCTTGTGGAGCTATGGTCAACGACTTCATGAAGATTGTTTACAAGGATGAAAATTCATCTAGAGAGTTAAACATTCACTTCATTGGAGTTTCATGTCATACCTCAATGAATGGAGAGGTTTGTGCTTGATATTAACCATAAGGCTTACTGAGTGACTCAGGAGCGGTGAAAAACTCAAGGGAATTCAGGGTTGGTTCCGTCACTAAGACAGAACAGGCCAAGGCAAGACCACCCTTCTGAGAGGGTGGGCTCCTCTTACAACCTCCATTGCTAGAAGGGCCATCCTCCATATTTTTCTTAATTAGGGGATGAGAACTCCCCATAGACAAGGCAAGAGGCATGGAAGAAGAGGAGGAGGAGAAAACTGCAGCAAAAACCACTGAAGTATTTGGCATATCCACAGGTTTTGGAAAAGGTGGGACGTCTGGAAGGGACATCAACAAGGGTGGCTCAACCAAAGGAGCGATGAACACCTACACCTTTTTGGGGTTAGGCACACTCACAATAGGAGCCAAGAGCAATATGAAGCTTGGTTGAACGAAAGAAAAGGGGAGGAGAGAGGATGATGCAGTAGGAGGCCTTGAAGTAGGGGTGGTCATCTCATCTTCCTTCCTCTATAAGGTGATATGCTCAAACATGAGATCCTTTTATCGGTACTTGTGTTCACATGCAAGGTGGTTTCTATGAGTCTTCGAGCTAAAGGTCGAAGGTTGCGAAGGAGCGGAATGCTCGTGCTCAGCCATCAGAGTGTCCACCTCAGTTGTTTCCAATGGAGGGACAAGCTCCTAAACGGGAGCAAGATGAGTAGGTTGAGAAACAATGGCGAGAGTTGGCTTTAGTGCCTTAATAGCGAGCCTCTTCCCATTTATTGCTTTTGGAGCAAGAGTGGTAGGAGGCCGTGAAGGCCAAGGTATAGAGGATTCCCCACTAGGACCTTTCTCTCTACCATATTGAATGGGACTAGGCTTCATGGGAAAAATAGGAAGCTCGAATGTGGGACGCTTAGGCTTTCACCAAGTGAGCACCATAGGATTCTCTTGCAAATAAAAAATAGAATTTGATGGCACCACAGTGAGGCGAGAGGGAGCGTTAGGCTGAATAGAGGAAGAGGAAGAAGAAGGATCCCGAGAGCGCTTCTCTTCTTCCCTTCTACGTGCCTTAGTGGCATCACTGTCAAATTTTAGTCAAGCCCTATGTGAAACAACATAAGGCAACAGAGGGTATCCCACTCTCAGCATTAAGCATCCTTTCTTATACTTTTGATAAGTATAGTACAAGAGGTCCTTTCTAGGTGGAAGAGGACCAACAGGTGCAAGCCAAAAGTAATCTAAGGAATAACTACCACATTCAACCAGCGGTTTACAGCCAGTGTTGTGGATCACATGTACGGAACCCTCATGCATGAATTTCAAACACTTGTGCACAATCGAGGGAACTAAATTCATAGCTACTAACTAGGGGATACCCAGCTTCACTCTAAAGAGTTCAGACCCCAGGATTATATCAAACAAAAGATTTATAGATTTAGGTCCAATGAGAACTGATAAAACAATACTACCAAGAGGAGGTATGGAAAGTCCATTATGTGTGCAAATGGTGCTCACAAGTGCATTGTACCCATCTTTATGTAGAAAGTTAATTATCATGATCTCCTCAGTTATGATATTCACTTGAGATGTCAGATCAACAAGAACACCTACTATAGTGTTCCCGTTGATTCGTGCAGGGATGTAGAGAGGAGATGGTTCCCTATTAAAGCCCATTGGCAGATCCTACGAGGTGAAGGTTATACCTATACCATTGCTCACAGGCTATGCAGAGGGGATAGGTTGATGCAGAAAAGAGTCCTTCGCATGCATTGAACGATACTCTCACAAAGCCCCCCAAAGGTTGTATAATAGGATAGTGACCCAATCAAGGTTTCGTTATGCAACACTTACGAAACCTTGCAACTATGCCTACTAGGGGTCATAGGTTGGGTTTTCAGGTAGAAATCCCCACAATGCTCACACCTACAATGCTCCTAGAACATGAGGAAAATATTTTTTTAGTACTACAAGATGAAACCAAAATGGTTCACGTTGGGTTCACCAAAAATGTAAGAGAGGGGGACCAACCACGTCAAGGCTCCAAGTCACGGAGAGCCGAGAGAGGAGGGCTACCCTAACTTACCTCACTCTAAAGGGGTGTTCCAGATAGAGGTTGAGAATGATGAGTACTATAAAGTACTTCAATCACTCTACAAATCTAAACTTAATTTTAGGCTAGGCGAGCTATTTTTTGGATTCGGTACTATGCCTCAGACAGGTCTTTGTTTGAGGATGACAATGCAGATCTGGGACATCAGTGCGGTGCACTGGGGTCTCTTGGGCGTGTTGGCGTCCATACGGTCAAAAAACATTGAACACAATACCAACTACTCAAAAATAAACTTATAGCCTAGCTAGCTAATCTTGACGGTAAAAAAAAAAAAAGTAGATATAGGAAATAGAAACTAAAGTGATAAAAAAAGTAAATGAGAGCTAGGGTGACAAAGATGATCTCACAAGGATGCACGTTTTCCAGCTAGATCCAAATGTGTTTCCACCACCTTCCCCCAAAAGTTCACTAGTCAATGGAGGAGAATATGGACTTGGAAAGGGAAGTCTCACAAGACCCCAACCCATGCTGCTAATGGCTTGCTTCACACTTGCTTTGTAGAGTTGACGAAGTGTTGTTGCTGCAATGGAGTGTTGAAGTGTTGTTGAGAGTGAAGAATGCAAAGAGAATGAAGTTGAGGTGCTTGAGAATTAAAAAAGAGATGGATTGAATGAAGAATGGATGAATTTGAAGGAGAAGAGGGAAGAATCTTCCATATTTGGGGTCAGTTGGTTGAAGAGGGACGTTACAAATCGATCCCAAAAGAAAGTGTAATGCCTATGCCAGCTTCCAACACAGGAATCTGTCAGGGACGTAAGCGCGTCGCACAGATGTATATGCATCGTACGCGCATCCCCGACAAATATTCTCTCACTGACACAATAGAAAAACGCTAAGTGGAAGGAAGGTAGTTCGGTGATCTGGAATTTTGCCTTTGGATTTGATTTTCTTAGGTGAAGGTATGTGAAAGGGGAATTTTCATAAAGGGTGAAAATTCACTCCTATACACTACCAAGCCATAACATGAGCACATTATATTATAACGTGCTCATATTTTCGCTATTTCAGGATGAAAAAGTAAATTGGCCACTTCTTGGCCCTCCATCTTTTTGCACTTACCTATTTATTCCAAAGTGTGTGGGGACAACCAATGTCCAATACAACATGCATAGTGTCATGATCAACATTAGAACAAATCAATCCTACAACATGATCAATGATGTTACTGCATGTTGATCTACTCCTTGGTGTGTCTAATTTAAGTACGAGTCCATAAAGATAAGGAAGAATATTAAGTCACTTTAGATGTATTAGGATGCCATTTTTCCAAGACTCATAATTATCCTTTTCTAGTTTTACCACAAAAGGATGAATAAAAAACATATGATACGTCCACAAATGAAGAATAAAATACCAATAACCTCAATGCATATAAAGAAACTCGAATGAATTCATGTCATACGAACAAAAAAAATTCCAAGTGTCAAGATGTCCAAGTAATTGATGAAATTGTGAAAAAATGACAAACTAAATAAAAAATACTTGGGACAGATTCAAGAAAAAGTGTACATGAATAGATCTAAAGATCTCTTAAATACCTTTCAAATGCTACAAGTTAAAAAAAATGGAGGTACAAGTAAAAATTTATGATCTTATAAGCAAAAATTGATAATTTGACTTCAATAGGTGACAAACTATATTGGCAACAAAATTTGATGATGAGAACTACACAAATATAAAGTACATGTAATCAACTTTTTGACGATATCTTTTCTTCATAAAATTGACTCTATTTTCCTAAGTTTTGGAAAAAAATCCCTTTATCATGATTAGATGGGGCTAGTGGTGTCTTAGTAGAAAATGGGTAGTAGATCAGTGGCTAGCCAACAACAATACTAGAAGTAGAAACTTGATTAGGTAATGTAGCCTAAAGGAGTGACGACAAGGTCATGTTCGATGATGACTGGGCCTATTGGAAAGTGTTGAAAAGGTGGTTTCACAATGGTGTTGCAATAAAAATTTAATATTGAGTGGTGAATTACAAAGTTTCCGCCAAACTAGGTGGCAAGTTTGTCTATGAAGATGTAGGCACTAAGGGGAAAGGTCCCTAGTTGTTGATGTGATTAGGGATTACAACCCACAATTTCGATAGATCCTATGTTGGGAAACTTCTTTGAGGCCACAAAAAAATTAACAACCTCCCTAATCACATATGCAACAAATTTGAACATGGGTGACAACAAAATACTATAAAAAAATTAAAATTCTAAAATTTTAACCTTTTTTTAAACCGAAAATGATTTTTTAACCACTGGGTAAAACCATTTTTTGTTGCTATTTTTTATTCGTACCAATACCTTGATCTACACAACAATGGAATATATTTATGATAATTGTATGAATGTACAATTGTATATATTTTTCCTCAAAATTTGTGCAACCCTAAAAAAATCAATTGTGCATTTTTTGGCATTTGAATAGGTGATCTTAGGGATTTTAGACATTTTGGATGTAATGACGATGTCTATTTGACTCCAAGATACACTATTTTTTCCTCAAGGTTGAATCTCTAAAAAAAATGACATGAAGTCATAAATTTATTGCTCGGATACCATGTTAGAATTTATTGTTGAACCCCACAACTCCCACAAATCACTTGTAACCAAAACACCTATCACATGGAGAGAAAAAAAAATAGTGTTCTATGCACATTGAGAATTGAATTGATCAAAAAAATTGACATGATTGAGCTTCTCAATTGAATGATAATTAGATGATTACAATAATGAATAATAAATCCTTATAAAAGAAAAAATAATCCTAGATGAAACCCTAAGTGAGGATTAAATTAGATCATGACAAATGTCCTCATCTAATGCTATGAGACAAAATAATACATGAACTAAAAATAGATAAAAACTCCTAAGTTTAGCTTAAGTGTAATAAAATAAAAAGGGGACCTAATTAATTAATTAATTAGGTGATTTACCTATTTTACTCTAACATAGATAAATATGAGATGTTTGTTCAAGTGGGCTATATATAACTTTAAGATTAGAATGCATTAACATAAATGATAAATAAAAAGTAAAGAGATAAAAAAGAAGGGTGTTAACAAAGAGAAATTGAGAATATTCAAATAAAAGAGAGTAAGCATATAATTTTGTGTTAAAAAGTATTATTAATGTAAGCAACCATACATAGATTATTAATAATTAGGTAATTAGGGAAGAAGCACTTAGATCTTTACCATTAAAATAGAAGTTCATTGTTATTGTAATAGATGAAAACAAAGATCTAACATTTAATATAAATTATCTTGTGGTTTCATTATCATTTCATGAAAATGTATTGAATAGGACTAGAAAATGTTATCACAAAATTTATAATTGTAGAAACTTAAAAATGTCTTTTTAACACATTCTTCTAATTCATCATTTCTTGTATCATCACACATCACATATTCTTCTAATTCACCATTTCCAAACATTATTTATCATCTCCCCTTTCATCACTGTTTAATTAAATAATTTCTAATTATTTGATTAAACTAACCCATTTCCCTCCATTAATTAAATATTTTTTAATTATTTAATTATTTCATCATTTTCCCCCCATCCCCTTCATCTTCCCTCATCCTATTTAATTAAATATTTTATTATTATTTAATTAGCTAATTATTGCTCCAAAATTAAATAAATTATTTATTTTATTTAGTTTGCACATTCATCTAAAAATAAATTAAATATTTATTTTATTTATTTTGCTAATTATATCATCTTTAAATTTATAATTTTATCTTCAATCTTCTAATCCTAAATTTAGAGACTAAACTAAATTTAGTGGTCATTCCTAAAAATAGTGAGTGAACTTCACTTCATCTTTCCATGCAATCCCATGCATGATCACCCTGATCTCTCATCCATCCTCATCTATCGATCTCATCTCACATCCCACACCATTGATGTCATGTCCTAAAATCATATAAATCAAACATCCTTTGATCATTCAATCTCTCCTTCAATCAGATCCAAGTCTCATCGATTCAAAAACTACACTATACTCAATTCATCTTGCTTTTATACAACAAGGTTATTCTAAGCTTATGAGCAATCCACATACACACTCAAAAATCATAATCTTATACTTTTGGAAATGGAGTAAGGCTTTGCATTTTTGGGTGAGGGAAAGTAGGTTAGATTAGCTTAGTTTGTTTTGTGTTCTTGTTATTCGATTGCTCTAATTTGATCATCGCTATTGATTTATTGGTGATAGGTCTATTCATCATTGGATTTGGGATTGTTGATTTGATCTTCATTTTGTTATTGAATCCTTTGATTTTTCAACATATTCATGTTCACAATAACATATGCTAAAGCTATATAAAGAAGCAACATCACTAGCACTCTTCATGAGAAAAACTGAGATTTGTCTTTTAGGTTAGGTTCTTGGTCGAAACTTAGAAAATCCCTAAACATTCAAATATCAGAAAACCTCTAAACATTCAAATATCTCAAGAAACACAAAAACATTTAAAATTTGAAAATCTCAAAAAACATTAGAAAACATTCAAAAGACCTAAATAGCCTCAAATATCCAATAAACCAAAAAATCCACATGAACTTTCAAAAAAGACCAAAAACAGCCTCAAAACATTTTCAAAAATACCAAAAACATTGAAATATTCTAGAAAATCCAAAACCACTCATCCCATTTTGCTTTCACCCGCAATAAACCTCCATCCATAATAAATCGATTGTTACCTTCAACCTTTGGAAAAACCAATAGAAAGCAAGTATAGCATGTTTTAAAGTGAGGAATTAAGTGCTAAAATATAAAGTCAGGATCATAGGTAAATATGCTAGTGAAGTTTATATCAACGTCTTATCATAAAGCTCATCATCATCCTACATCAAATAACCCCTGATCAACATGTCCTAGGATGTATCCTTCCTGCAATGAACATTAGTATCAAAAATCACCTTATCTAAATTAAACTGGCAAGAGATATAGATAACACTGGTTGTTTGTCTTTGATCTTTTCTTATGATTTATCTTAATGACCCATTCTGAGGACCTCTCAATGATGTCTATCAAAATGATTTAGAGAGAAAGGAATGGGGAATCGATCATTATCTTTCGTTTGTTGTGCTTATGGATAATCTTGTAAAATAATCTTGGCACATACTTGCTTAGTTGTGTGTAGGAAGGTTGTTTGGAGTACGTTGTTGACTATTATGTATGCTCTAGTCCAATAAATTCTAAACTTGTAACTTACATTCCAGTGAGGTTTCCATATGTCAAGATGTGAACAAGAACTATCCTATATGTTTGCAGAGTCAAAGTCCATTACACTAGATACAACGTCATCCTAGTTATTAATACCTTGATGCATTGTGTCTACATGTTATATCAAACAATAAGGAATGATGAAAAATCCCAATCCCAAGATATGAGAAAATCATAATCATGCATTTCTCATCACCATCTCTAATAAAATCTTAGTGGATCATAGACTTGTTGGATATTTTGCATCAATCATCAAAATCAATGGTCAATCATCTTATTTCTTCTATCTTCTCTCCTCACTAACCTGGTATCATGATAGTCAACAAAGACATCATCAATGCATCCATCCTACATCCACAAATCATCGGCATGCATATAACATCTTGCATAAATCATAGCATATCATAAAACATACATCATGCCTCATCATTACCATTTAATTTGTGATGAGTAATATAGATTTTTTATTCTAAACATCTTAAATCGTTGCATCACATCTCATAAACATTGCATATCATATCATAAGCATGAACATCTACATTAACCATCCATACATCCATATGCATACATCATATCATAAAATTGCATAAGAAAATACACAAAATGAACTACATCCATAACATTTGAATACACATAACATCTACATATCATAATCATTCATCCCATAACATTTCATGAAAAGATACTGAAAAAGAATATAACATTGCATCCATCCATATCATTACATCACATATCTTCTTATACCATCACATATCACATAAGAATAAAATAGAAGAAGTGCATCCATACATGATAAAATATAAGCATATCACATCAAATATCACATCAAATATCACATCATATGCATCTATACATTCATAAGCATCCAATAAGATGAACACATCATATCAAATCTATATCATATATATATCAAAAAAATAATTGTCATGATACAAGATCTAAATCAATGTATGTATATCGATCATAAATACAATATCCACGAGGCTATCAAAAAGGATCCCATGAATGTATATATATGTAAAGAATCAGGAAACAATCAAAAAAGTAATTGTACACGTGAGCTACCCCTGATGGCTGCTCCCCTCGCCAATCTATCTCTCTGGTTGATCCTCGGCTCTAGGATGTGCCCCACTCCTCTGTGAGTAATCTGGATGTTTGAGTGCCTGTGGGACATCCCTATGATAATGCATCCTATAGTAGGTTGCCTTAGTAACAACCTCTCTATATAATCTCGTAGACATTGTCCACCCCTGAGATGCAATTGTCATGGTCTCAAGTTGCTAACGTCGTCTGACCTCCTAAGCCAACTACATCTCGGTAGTCTAAGTTGTCACTCCTAGTCTCTCTCGACTGTCAAGGCCAATATCTATTGTTTGGCCTAATCTCTCTTGGCAGTGATCACCAAAACTTTTTGACGGGCCTGATCCCTCTTGCCCATAATAGTCTATACTTGTTGTTGCAGTTGCTATATCTGTAAATCTTAGGGATCTGACCTCAGTGGTGGTTGTTGTGGAGGTTTTTGTTGTATAGGAGGTTGTTGTGGAGGCTATTGATCCACTGGTGGTACCCCTGGTATCTACCCATCCAGCTGATCCTGGCCATCCTAGCCATCATGTCCCCTACCTCTTCCTTTGCCTCTACTTGCACCCCTCCCTTGCGGTCTCCCTCATGGAGGTGCACCTGTTGGAATTTTCAACTAGCGAGGTGGTGTGAACCATGCATCATATGCAGGCATCATCTAAGCATATGCATGTCCCTAATCATATACCCATGACTAAGCAACCAGCTACTGAAAGCCCTCAACAACCTCATGGGCCACAATCATGGGTGCCTACATAGGTGCCTCTCATATTGACCTGAAAAAGATGGCTCTATATGCATCATCTGGCCTATCCTACCATATGTCAAACTGTCTCGCCACCCTATCTGGAAGGTACCTCTCGATGATGGTATGCTCTTGACCCTGCATGTATCGGGTCTGTCGAGAAAAAATAGTTATTGCACATCATCATACCATGTTGGCATCTGAAGCTATGGTCACCATCTGAAGACTGTCATATCATCAAGCACCCAGTGCCAGTATGGAATCCCAAGCTACCCTATATGTTGTAATGTAATGATGCCTATATATCGCCAAACCACTAGATCATTTGGCTCTACGTCAACCATCTAAACAATCAATCGAAGCACAACGATGTGCTCCCACACCCAAATGTGCAACAAGGTGACCCCTATGCCAATGGCTCACCCATCACAGTATACGAAATCATGCATATCATGATACAATGAGGCCAACATCACTGGACCCCATGCAAATTGTGTCCTCCTAAAGAGCATCATGTGCCACGCTATGCCCCGTCCTTGACTAAACCCTCTACTCCATCGATCTAGAGCAACCAAACCAAAGACGATTACTGCAACAATGTAATGGACCAAAAGTTTCCATTCCATACAAAATACAGTAATTGAGTAACATTCATTTTAAGTAAGGAGATAGAAGTACATCATCACATGATATATGTAACACCCCTCTGTTTTGGCTCCTTGTTCGTCAGTGTTCTCCTTGTAATGCCTTGTTATGTTATGATGGGAATTTGGAACTTGGTTACTTCTGATTGCAATAATTAAACGATGTGAAGCTATATTTTGATGTGATTTCATTCTGATGCCATCTTTACGACATGTCTAGATTAACTTAGAAGATATCTAATTTAACGATGTTCTATGCTATTGATCATGTTAATGATGTTAGATGTGTCAGTTAGTGAGAGTGTATTGGTGAAGGGGACGGGGTTGTATCACTCGCTTGCGAGTGCCCTACGATTCTGAGATTTCCTCTTCACGGTGTGTCTGATCATATTATGTATATATGCACGTTCGACATGCTCTTTGTTGCAGGTTGGCAGGTATATGACATCGACTCCACCTGGTTTTCAGGTTTGAGCGTGTCCATTGACCAACGGAAACTAATTGGGAGATAGTAGCTAGGTTTTCTGTGTCAAGTCGTTACCCTAGTCACCGAGTGTTGTCGGGTTGTAGTCGGGTTTGGTTGTTTCATGTTGCCCTGATCACCTTGATCTTTAATTAAATTCAAGTTAAAATGGCTTATGTTGCTTAACTGCTGATTAAATGCTCTTGGTTGTAATGCTAGGAAACTATTTACTGTATTAATTAATTTAAATAAATTAATAAAATAATCTAATAGTGGATTAGATTTATTTTATTGATAATTTAAATTAATTGTGTGAATTAATTATATTATCCCTTTTGAATTAAAAGTGTAAAAGATTTAATTCTTTTGTTGAATATAAAATGCTAAAATACATTGAATTCAAATTAGAATTAGAAAATTGTTTAAAGTTATTAAAAATTCAAATGTTTTCTTATGCAAAGACTTTGGGGTAGAAAAGATATTTTCTGAAATAGTTGACTATTTTGGGGAAAGATATTTGTGAAGAGTTGAATATGAATTTGAAATTGAATTTAGTTTGAATTTGAAAGTGAGTTTTCATTTGTAATTGAATTTAATTAGAATTAGAATTTGAATTAGAAGTTGAATTTGAATTTGAATTTGGGAAGTTTGGAAAAAAGGATATATTTTTATTTAGGGTTTTCTTTCAATCCCTCTATGGAATTCTTGGTTTTGGTTTTTGGGGTGGAGAGGCTTAGAGGAGGCTAAGATGGTGGAGTTGAAGGAGTGCTTGGAAAAAAATCTCCATGGTGGAAGCTTGCCAATTTTGGAGAAAACATAAGGTTCTATATTTTCTCCCTTCATCTTCTTGCTCATTTTGAATGATTGAAGATATAGTTTTAGATTCAATAAAATTCATGGAAAAGCTTTTCAATTTGCACAATTGTAATGGATTTGGAAATAGAAAGAAAATCCAAGAAAGCTCAATGATTAAACTAGATTTTTGAAAACCCATTTCCTTGTTTTGAAATAAGTTTTATTTTCTTGAATTGGGTTTGGATTATCGTTACAATTTGTGTATGAAATCAAGATTTGGGTATATATATTTGTGAATACAACCATATATATCAATATATGGAGATACCCACAAATATATATACAAATATATTTGTTATTTTGGAAAATTTTAAAGTTGGGCTAAACCCAGAAAAAACTTCATAAAATTTTGTTGTTTTTCGTTTTTCGTTTCTGGAAGAAACGCAGAAATAATTTATTATAAAATTTGTTTTTTGGTGAGGTGGGAGGTCAAACCCCACCCCACCGCCGCCACCACCGTGGCCGCTGCCCTGCAGGGAGGCGGGCACTGTGCGCTCTCCGCACACAGGCTCCGCCGCCCAGCCGGTAGGCGGGGCGTTGTGTGTGGAGCACACAGGCTCCGCCGCCATGGGCGGCGGGGGGGGGCGGGGGGGGGGCCTACGTGCCAGGGCTTCGGCCCTTTGTTTGCTTTAAAACATTTCTTTCTTTAGTTAAAGTTTATTTACTTTTATTAAGATTAATTTATATATATATATATTATTTATATTTATTTTATATATTATATATAATATTGTATATTGTATATTATATAAAATATAATATCTTTAATATATATTAAATTAAAGTAATTTTAGTAAGTTCAAAATGTATGTTATGTTAGTCATGAGGTTTTTAAAATATAAATTAATTGGAAAATATTTATATATGTTATTTGTTATAGTTTATTTAATGGGATTTTTTATCTAAAGTTATTTAATTGTTTCATTTGCAAATAAATATAATTTTATTTGGTATATTTAAATAATGTTAAATGTCAAACTAGAACTTCTAAACGACCATGTGATTATTATGATTGCGGAACTGAGAGTAAGGATGAATTTATTAGTTAACCTAAATGATTTATTAATCAAGTGATTTATCTTTTGCATTTGATCATGAAACTTAGAGAGAACGGTTGATTTAAATTTTAACCAGATAGCTGCATTATTAAAGTGTTTGATTATGAATATGGTTATGAAATTTAGAGTAAATGATCTGTTCTTTATATATTCCAATGTCGTGAAAAGAAATGGGATCAATTGATTGGATAAATGCAAGTCATGAAATCTGTGTTTGAATGGATTTAGGAAATCCGAACATTAGCTCACCTATTTGTCTGAAATGTTTTCAGTGTTTAATTGTTCGCCTTCGATGTTGTGGAATGAGAGTGAATGTTTTGAGAATCTTCATGATATGGGTTCATTTATTGGTATGGGTGGTTATACGTGAGTTAGCCTTTGTTCTGTGCTTTGGTCTCTATGTTATGAGAGAGTTTGTTTGTCAAAATTACATTTTTGGGCATGTAGAGAACGTGTGATTATATGATTTTTGACTTTAAGTCATTTCTTGTTGATCATGTAAGTCTTCCAGATAAGGGAGTTGTATCCTGATGGGGGTTGTTCTTTTGAGAGTCAACTCGAGATGTGTCGTGGATACACCATGTTGTTACACCCGGTTATCATGGACGGGATTTGTGGTATGTGTTGGTTACCCGTGTACTACGAACGGGTTGTTTAACCTTATGTGTTAAGGTGGGAAATTAGTCATCAGTTTGTACATGTGGTTTACCCTTGAATTGGGGGTTTTGTATCCCCGTGTTGTCAGTAGGAGAGTGGCCCTTTGTGAGGGTCCGACACCCAAAGGGGTGTCAGGGTAACTCACCGAGGGTATAATCAAGAGATAATTTTAAAAAAATTAATGGGGAACTTCACACTAATAAAGTTAAAGAATGCCTCTCTCATGGAACATGCATTGTTAAGACTTGAGATGAGATGAGACGCATATTTTTGCATGAGGGTCCGGCGCCGGTAGAGGCAAGCCAGGGTAACCCATGATGGGGGTCTGGTAGCCTAGGAAGGTTGAGCTAGGGTAACTCATGGCAATTTATGTATGACACTCTTCCTACGTCAACAGTTAGTCAGTTATTATGTGTTGTACGATGGTGTACTTGTTCTATGTAACCTGGAAGCAATGTTTTGTCTTGTGAGTTTTCTTACTATGTTAAGTGATGTGGGTATTTGTGTCGGTTCAGTTGTGTTATCCTGTGTCTAGAGGTAGATGGACTTGTCTAGGAAATCCTTGTTACTATCTCCTAGCACGGAGGGAGTGGGGCCTTTGGGTTCCACGTGGTCGGGTGGCATGCATTCCTTTTCGTTGGTTCTTCTTCATGTTCGTGCGTTCGTGATTTCCAGTTGGAGAGCTCGTTGGATGTTGTTGCCTTTCTGGCTTCATTCTTTTCAATTGAGCTTTATCTTGCTACCCCTCATTTGTTATCGAGGTGAAATTTGTAAATTGTAATCATGATTATTGGATTTACCTCATTCGGGGAATGAGTGTTGTAATCTTATTGCTTCAAAATGTTAATTGGAAACTTGAGGTATTTATTATCCTTGCTGTAATTTATCTTGCATGGGATGTATGTAATCTTAATTTTGTAAGTGATTAATGTTTCGGTTTATTTTAATGTTAGTTGTTGTTTGGGTTTTTAAGTAATCCTTGTCTCGTGGCCTTAGAGGTTGTTGGAAATATGTATTATCTTCATGTTATTTGTACTTAAACAAAAAAAAAATTGGTACGTTTAAGTGGTGAATTGCAACTTCCTCTAGGGTTGTGTGGCGGGGCATTACAATATATCTATAACATGTATACCAAGAGTTATCCATAAACACTCAAAGTAATTTCATAGAACCAGATAATTATATAGTAATGAAAATTAAGAGAAATAATTATATAATTCATATCACTTATAAGAATGGAATAGCATGCTCTTCAATGATCAAGGTCTATCGAAGATAAACGATTTGTCAGTATAAATAAGCATCATCTTTACTCAAAGTAAATAACTTACAAGTGTCTCATATTAGGCCTATCCAATGATGCAACACAAGAAAGGCTTGCTCATCCATGTGTCAATGACTTGGACCTACAAGAAAAGGTTAGTGAATAGGGGTTTTCCTTGGTCAAACCCAGTTTTGGTATTCAAACCTTGAAATGAAATGAAATAAGATAAACGAATGAAGGATGATAATGTTATATCTCACCGAAACTTTGGCTTGAAGCTCTTGCTTGATTGTACTTGAATGCTTCTTGAATCATGAATTATTCTTCACAAATTTTAGCTTAATTACAATCATGATACATGAATGATGATTAGGCATTGTGATTACTATTACTATGTAATGACGGTGAGAACCTTTCACCCATAAAAGAATATTTAATAAGGGTAACACTATCTAAAGTTTTTAATAATCAAGACTCCTAATTTCCTTTCAAGTGATGAGATTTAGAATAAATACATACTTAGAAAGTTCCCTCAATAAAGAATCTAGAATGTGAGCTTAGAGAATTTATTCCATTTCCATGCACCAAATAAATGATCTTCTATTTTTCCAAAAGACCCAAAACATTGCGTACTAACAACAAAACTGCTAAAGCTAGAATATAAGATTTGACTATATTAAAAAGTAAAATCTAGAATTCCCACTTGAAGTTCTTCCTAGTGATTCCATATATTTAATAAAAAAAACAATTCTATAAGAATTCAAATACGATAAAGTGATGCAGACCTTTATGTTCCTTATCGACAGGTTCTTATGACTAAAAGCAACATCACATGAGTTAGTATCATAAGAGGAATGAATTTTAGTACAATACAAGAATAATTCTAGTGTGAGTAATGTAGTTAGATGAATAAATCACTAACCATATGTAATAGAGAATTTATTTAACTTTAGATTAGCAATACCTCTTTTTATTGTTGGGATTAGCTTAACATGTGCACTTGAACAAATCATTCATTATTAGAGCAAATCACAAGAGACTATGAAAGTATAATACTTATGTCATACCCAAGTAATGTACAAGAAATTTAAACCAGTATAGCTATAATAACTTAACTATCAAGGTCTAGTACTTACCTCTTAGTTTATTACACATTCTTCCATCCGATATATGTTTGTTCTTATCAATTGATAAATTACATGACTCAACAATAGAATTTATAAGCTTAGCTTCCAAGATAATTCATGTTTGATCATAAGTTTCATTATTAATGATTATTGGGATTGATGATTTCTCGACTCTTGAAATAGGATATCCATACAGATAGATGAGACTTTTCTCTTTAATAAGGTGAAGCTTAGATATACCTCTACCTAACTCGTGATTAACTTCTAGCATCTTATGTGACTTCGTATTGATATTCTTTTCTAAATGAAATATTACCCAGAAGAGTTATTTGTAAAAATAAAGCAATACTTATACCTTCCCACCTGCATGATCTTCTCAGTGACCACATAATACAATTATCTAAGAAATAAACAGCCACAAGTGCATTAGGAAAACTATCCAATTCTACTGAAATGACAAAATGCATGGAAGTTCCTAAAATTACTTTAATCGATGAGGAGAAGGTTATATACATAAGTTCTACTTTGAGCTAGATAAATTTTGTCCCTCAGTTCTTATTTCCATTCATGGAATTTCCACTTGTTAATGGGTTTGACTGTTCTCATCAAAGCCTGGTAACTAGGGTCCTTAACTCATTTCTAAGTGGTAAAGAGGGTAATCTATAGCTGTCAGATCCCATGAAAATGGAAATCGTTTCCGTAGTATTGTTGACAGAGTGTAGCTGAGTATCGTTATTTTCCCAAACACTATAATGGAAAACAAAGTGCCAAAAGTAGCGAATAGAATATCTCACACCCAAATCTCGTACAAAAGATAAACGAACTCTTTAACTCACTAAGTATTAAGAAATTACTTGTGTTAAGGGAGGAACTCCAGGGGTCCACACAAAAATAAGATGCATTATTCTACATTTTACACCCTGAATCTATGAATGTAGAATACTCTGTATCGTTTTCTATTTCATTTATCTTGTATTCAATTTGATTAACAAAGCTAATCTACACATTGGCTTGAGGAAATTAGCGGCAAATCCTATTCTGGATTGGCACAGTACTACCACCATCAAAACTATATATATGCATAAAGAAACATACTATACCATGGAACTTATCCATTATACAAAAAGGAACTTGACTCTGATGAAGATTTCCACATCCAAGAAATAAACAGTAGACCAGAGAATAGGATTAAATATGACTTCATAGTTTTCAAATGGTTTGATAATGCACCGTTATTATAAAGAAAGTTGGACTCCAAACATATGTCTCAGGCATTTTATAGCAGTAAGACATTAACTTAGAGGCAGAGCAATGTTTAACGAAAGGAATGATCTACTAAGATTCTTAGACATAGCAAAATGAAATAAAGATTAATTCATTGGAACTTCTCCAAGAGGTAAAGATAGATGTTTAGACTCATAATAACATACCCGTCACTTCCAGCATTTCGCATATACAAAGCTAAGAATGATGCCCGAACTCTCCAACATCATATGATTCATGGCAAGTCCTGAAGCCCCACTTCATGAATTCCCATGATTCATGCCTAACTCCCAATGTTGTCTCTTGAATGACAATATTTCTCCCAACGCCGGTCCGCTTTCTGGCTATAGCTTTTGCTTTCTTCCTCACACCATAATATCCGGGTTGTGGTGTTTCTTCACTAGGCCAGAAAAGTCTGGCATGGACCAGGTCCACGAGCCTCTCCACCCTCTGAGCCAAAAGAATGTCTCTTATGTTGTATCTTTATTAGTGTGTACCTTTTAGATTTGTAAACATTGAATTGTCTGAATAGCTATACTCCATGTGATACCCTGACTCGTTTCTTCAATATTCTTTAGGATGATTCTACGAGCTTGACCAATCTATAGACGCTCTACTTACAGAACAATGAATCATACGAATTAGCAGCATTCCATATTTGTTTCGTCACTCACCTTCACCATGCCGATGCCTTCATGGACTTCATCTCCATTTATGTGCAAGCTCAAAAACCACCACGCAGAATAAGAGAGCCAACATTTTGTTGCTTCCTATTCAAGACTCCCATCGCTAAATCTTATCATAACTCACAAAATATTGCCAATGTGGATAATTCATTTCCGAAATGGTTTCCAAAATGAATAAAAAACTTCTCTCGTCACCCACTAATGCCTCCACTACAGTGCTATAACCCCCTTTAATCATACAATGAGCTTTCCCAAAATCTCCATAAGTGTCATCTTGATTCCAGAAAGGAAGTGAATTTTTTTTTGGCGAAGCTTTGCGGTACCACCATACTCTAAATTGGGGAAATGTGAATCCATACTCGACCAATCCTCTCCAAGTTTTCAGTTTTGGCTTTTATAGAACTTCCCAAGTTTTTACTTTTGAGAAACCTTTTTCAAGAATTTGTTGCCCCCAAAATGATGGAAGACCGAAAGAGAATGAGATCAAAAGGCTCTAATTCCATCCACAAATCAGTTAGAATATTAACCGAATGCCCACATGCAAGAGATGATTACGCCGATGAAGATATTACTATCATGGCAGAATTAATTCCAAAGATTAGAGATTTAATTGATTTAATTATTGTACCAAATTTCTCCCTCAAATTTTCCAATAACTGTATATTAAAATAAAATCAAAATTTATTTTCACTGTTTTATTTTTCCTCAATACATATTTAGGAAATACCATTTTAATTGCACTTTATTTCATTACTCATTAATTTAATTAAACATTCAAAAGCACCATCAATATCATCATTCAAATAAATTAAATATTAAATCTTTTAAAATAGAATTATTGAATTATAAATTACCAACTGAAAATAGGGGTTGTGACAGACAATCAATCTGAAAGTAGGTACCCGACCTTTGTACATCTCGAGGTTGATCTATGAAGTGACTAAAACAATGTCCTCTAGTTCCATCACCTTGTGGCATGCATCGTAGCCAGTGTTGACATCATATATCATGTACTCACCATGTATCAGAAAATGCAACATCCGCCATACATCCTCTAGTGTCATTGTCGCCTCGCCTGTGGGAAGGCGGAATGACAAAGTCTCACTATGCCATCACTCACATAGTGCGGTCATCATAGCCAAGTGTGTCCAAATGACAGGAATGTATGTGATGTACCATAGGCCAACCTCCCCCAGGTTCTTCTATCACAACTCAGATAAATCACTAAGTCTGGACAAAATAGTGGGTCAGTGCTCACGGGACATCAAAGATGGGATAACCTCCTGCACCCACGAAGTGCACGATGACAAAAAAATGGAAAAAAAATTGGCTAAGTTTGGAATTTTCATCTCCAAAATGACAATAGTGTCGCTATTTACAATAGCGTTGCTATAATTCAAATTCTAAACTGCGACACTTAAGGCATTTAAAATGAAAATCGCAAGTCACGTCGCTATAAACATATGTGTTGCAATTTAAACTTTGGAAACCCTAACCCTAATTTTTAAATCAAGATGTTTATCGCTATGAACATATGCATCATAATTTAGAAATGGAAACCCTAATTCTAAATTGTGAACTGTGTCGTAATACACATATGCATCGCTAAAATTTAAATTAGTGTCACTGATTCTCAAAATAGTGTCACTCTAGAGCGACACTACCAAAGTCTAAATTTCAAAAGGCATTAAATGCATCAACGAGTCAAATTTCAAATCAAGTTTTGAAGCACATACCGGTGGTCCTATGCCTAGAAGCCTCTAGGACTCTCAAACTTGGTTAGACATGTGTTGTGGGAGCACACATTGTGCCATCTCGTTAAAGGGTCAGAGCTCAATTTGCAAGAATTCTCTAAGGTGTGAATGCACAAATGAATTGAAAGTGATCCTTCCTCACCTATTTATGCCTCAAAATTAGGGTTTTTTGCCCTAATTTACCAATGAAGCTAGGGTTTTTCATCATTTTCACCAGTCTTGTCAATCAGATCCTTATTTTGCATCGTTTTTTGCATTTTTTGCATGTTTCTTGCATCTCAGAGCCTTTTGGGACCCCTGGGGCAGCATTTAACCTTTGTCAAGAAATCAACCCAAAATTCAAAAATTTTGCTCGATTTCTCGAGGGGGCCAGGAACTACCTTAATCCTTCCACTAGGGCATCTAAAAAATCAAAAAAACAAATTTTTTTAAGCAACAATTTTAATCTAAAAAGTATATTCTTTGAATCGAAGCAACAGGTACCTCGCTTCAAAGAGGGGCAAAATGTAGACACTAAAAAATATCCTGAATGATATCATGCACTCAAATCAAATATACTATCATTTCCTCTCAAACCCATCCTCTTTTCGCTTAATTGATTAAATTAGTCTAGCCATTTAATTAATTGCCTCATTTGCATCTATTAACCTAATTAATTTAATCAGGTTAATTCACCCTTTTTCACAATAACATTTCATCTTATTAAATTAAATAAATCAAACTATTTAATTTAAATCCCTAAGTCTTCTTATTTAACTAAATAACCATAAGTTATTTAATTAAATGTCATTTCACCTTTTCTCATTCATTAAATCATTTAAATTAATGAATATCATCCAATTTTTCTAGTTCCCCTAATTGTAGGATTAACATTTTTTAATTATCAATTATTAACTAATCTAATTTCCCTCCCACTTGCAAGGGAATATTCCTCAGCACATTCCTCCAAAAGGGGAATATTCTCTCCCCTTTTGCAAAATTAAACTTTGTTTTAATTTGCAAAATATCATTTTTCCTCACCCATGAGAATATTCTTTTCTCCTCAATCATTTGAAAAAGGGAATAATCTCACTTAGCTTCATATGCAAGTTAACTTATGACTTATTGTGCAAGTTAACTTTTGACCTCTTGTACAAGTTAAAAGTGTGATTTTTTGAAGGAATGAGAACCCTTGATTAAATCTCATCTTGCATTCTCACCCGTTGATGAGAATCCATGATCCATGCCTCCAATTTCCTCCATCCTTGACTGTTGATTAGATTTTTCAATCTCAACCCTCCATTTCTCATTTGCTTTCCTATAAATAGACCACTATTTGGAGACAAATGGATCCATCTTTCAAGAGAAAACTTATGTTGTTGAAATCACTCACACTCACACTCACATTTAGCATCTTTTAGTTCATTTTAATAGCATTTAGTGAGCTTTAAGCTTCCATTAATGGCTTCCATGATCACATAATGTGTCCATTTAGATTGTTTATTAATTAGGGTTTGAATCTTTTAGTTTAAATTTCATCTAGATTAGCTTAGATTTTGCATAATGTTAGTAAAACAATTTGTCCTCTGAAGATAAATATGAAAAATGACTCAGAATGCCTAGAAAGAAGAACAAATAGTACTAACAGTTGGAGAGATCAGCATTAGATTGATGATCTTCCTCTAAATTTTGAAAAGGTACGACTCCCTTTTTATGATGTTCAATAAATTAGAATGGGGTATGCTTTTAACCAAAAAGTAGAAAAGGAAAATCTAGCACCTACAGATATGAGAGACTAATTTAAAATGAAGTGGGTGCAAACAAACAACACAGTTCATTTATCTCACCTATTACCAAAATTTTCACCTCAGCTCAATTTAGTAGAGCTGGAAACAGATTATTATATTGAGGTGAAAGGTACACATATTTTATGTTGATAATTCATTTGAGTGAATTCAGATTATTGTGCAGAAAATCATAAAAAATTCATAAAACATTGCATAGTAATGTTGTTTTAATTCATCATGAACTAGAAAAGATACATCATAGCATAAACCATTTTTGTTTAGTGTTTAAAAACCAGAAAGTGTTTAAGTGTCCCACACAAGCCATGGGAAATAACTGAATTGATTTTATTCAGATTGAACTGATTACATTTAATAATGGAATGTAAACTATACATTTGAAGATTAAAACAAACAGAAGAAAATGTGAAGAGAGTCATATCCATCATTGCCTTCTAGGCTCATTGTAGGGTTGACCCTCCTCTTGAGTTCCCTCAACCCCCCTCATTCTTCAAAGCCCATTAAACCTACAAAATATTAGAGGGAGTGGTGTTAGAGCTTCGGATGTAAGCCTAATCACACTTTTTATCCACAAAAATATAGCCTACAGCCATTACTAGATGCAACCAACATAATCAGATCAATTCAAACATCAGATATTCAAAACTAGATCATCAAGGAAAAATGAGGTCATAATCACCAAAAACACTATTTTTATCTAACAAGTTTGTTTAATGTATAGGTATAGGTACTATTTCATCATGATTCAACATTTCATTATGTGGGAAAAAGTGGGCTCCCACAAGGGTCAAGCCCAACATACTGCAGAGTACTTTGTCATAAATGTAATAGTGAACAAGAATACATAAAATGCTTCATTTACATCATGTTTCACATCATCTTTGCTATAAACAAACATCAAGCAATAATGCATGCCATGGTGCATAAAGGCATCCAATACATAGTAGAAAGAAGTAGCAAATAGTACTCATGATCAGCCACCATAAAGTACATGAAATTTAAAGAATCATATGCATTAAGGAAACGGTCATGATGTAAAGATCTACAAAGCATAAAACAGCAACATGATATGAAGATAGTCAACATTCACTAATAACATGGTCACAAAGCAAATTCAAATCATAATGATATAGTATCAATTCTGAAGGTGTGGATGTTTAAGGCTGCATTGATTTCATTAAAGATTTAGAAATAAATATAGAGCAGTAATTCATGAATGCATACTTGTTTACAATGACCTTTAAGCTGGAAAGAGTAGTCCACAGTGAACAAGGATCTAAGAAAACAGTCATTAATTCAAGGAGCAGCTTTTCTTATGTCAAAGAGTCAAAGATATATAACAGATTATCCCTATTCAACTCACTGCCAACTGGAAGATTCAGAGTATAAAATATTCATATGGAAATTTCGAAGAAATAGTGAATAGTACTTTCAAGTGATTATATTGGAACAACATAACAGAGGTGATTGCATATATGATAAAGAGAAACTCACTTCTTTTCATGCAAGAAATGAGAAGTAGAATGCATTTCTTTTAAACCTCATTTCATTTCCAGTAATGCAGAAAAGGAATAAAATCATGTGAAACAGTCCTTTTGAATTATCCATAAAATGAAGAAAATATGCTACAGGACTGCCATGATAGTAATGATATTACAGTCAATGCCAAATATAAGAGAGTTCATGACACAATTCATAACAGTCAATATAAAGAGCATGATGACAATGCATTCTCCCTAGTGTAACTACCCACAAAGACTACCATGCCTGAGTTTTTGTTCATGGAGTGGACATTTAAGCCATGTATGATAATTATTTTATCAAGGACAGCCAAGGCCATACAAAGAGTAGACAGTGACAGACATATCACTATATAGTGGAGACTAAGCATGCACAGGGAGAATATCGAATGCCAAGGCAAGTAATGGTCACAAATGTTAGAGAAAACATTTTGGGCTTACGATTCATCATTAACAATCACAAATTCCAAATAACAATAAATTAATTAAGGTTGTGGTGAGCTTTACACAGTGGTGTGACTTTTCTTCCCTCCAGCTGGACATATTGGTAGTTTTTGGGGTTTAAGAAGTGAAGAGTAACTGAGGCCATTTTATAGTTTTTGCAAAAATAGAGTATTCACTTTTTGCAAAAAATGAGAGGAGCCATAGGGTTTTCATAAGACAACAACCATAGTTTTCCATTATTTCTTTGTGAAGTTCTAAATAGGTCATTGCAATAATAGAAAATGCAATTCCAAATTTGAATTTTTTCTTCATTTTTTTCGTAAAGAGTGTATAATATATCCACGGCCTATAATAGAGAAGCATACAAAGCTCAAAATCAAACCCTCAAACTCACAAAGTAACAAGCTATAGAAGCCATGGAGAGATTTCAAAAAAATTTGCAAAAATCCTTAGACATTTTCTAGGTTTTGTTTGCTAAATGAAAGCACATTCAATTTGTACCAAAAGAACAAAACCCTCATGAAAAAACTTGCATCCAGCAAGAGGAGTAAAGGAAACATCTTTTATAGCCGCTGCCTAGAGCAAGGAGACAGAAAAGTACATTTTTTACAAGAAATAAAGGTCACGACCTCTGCAATATAGACAAAATCAAAATGCAAAAGGATAGAAAGACAAGTCACGGCCATCTACAGACAGACGAGTATACAAGAAAATTTAACATTTTCTTTATCATTTCATTCAAGTGGTAGCAAAAAACAATGAACTATGTTGTGGTGAAACTAATTCATACACAATGGAAACCATAGTTTTTTCAAGGAAAGAAGTAGAGATCTTCTTCTATAGGTTTTGAAACCACAGTTTACTCAAAGTTAACATTTAAAATCTTAGATTTCAACATAGAGAAGGAAGCTTACATGTTACAAAGCGGCGGTTCTAAGGTTTTCAAGCAATTAGAACTCATGGAATCAATAAAGGACTCCAAGATATGGTGGCGCGACAAGTTCTCTCCAGAGAAATGCAAAAGTGAATGAATGAAATGATTAGGGTTTTCAAGTTTACCATGCCTTAGTTCGAATGATGGTGGGATTTTTGTCCATTGCTTTAAAATAAATCATTTCATGCTAATAATAACAGGGTCTTGACTTTGGAAGTCATTTGACCTAGCGATTTTGTGAGCCCATAAGTTTCATGATGCATGAAGAATATAAAGGGCTATAGATTTATTCAAAAAATATTTTGTAGAAGCCCTTTATGTTATTTATAAATGTTTTATTTTAACATTATTAAAACAACCTTATGGAGTGCTTTTAATAATTGTTAATTTAAACTATAATGGAGCCCATGTGTCTTGAGAGGTGAACTTGTAATTCAAGTTCAAGTTGTCATTTGGAGTTAAAATAAGAACACTTCACTTGCTTCTTTTTGTGTGGAGTTAAATAAGATAACATTACAATTAAATATTAAAGATAATGTTACTTTAATATTTAATATGTAATTGAAGAAGAAAGAGCGAACTACACATTAAATATTAAAATAATCATTTTGATTATCTTTAATATTTAATTATATAAGTTACCTCATGCAAGAAATACAAGTAAGGTGAACTGAAGATCCAATCATGCAAAATAGGGCAAATGGTGGAATTTTCTTTCAGTTTTTAAGTGCTTTTGATCATGCACATTAAGAGAAGTTTACAACATTCTGAGCTCAGTTTACTTCAATGGTGGGCCCTCTTTTTGAGGCTTTTCTTCTTTACTCATGAGGAAGATATTTTTACTTTCAGTTCACTTTTGGTGCCACCTCCATGCACTCATAATCCATTTTGAGATGCACTTCAATTATATACATTGTGACACAGAGTTTTGAGTTGTTTAAGCTCAGTTTTCATCATTGGTGGGTCCAATTTTTAGGAAGTTTTGATTTTGCTCATGGATGGCTTCACAGTTCAGATATTTTGACTTCAATTATCTCCTCTTGACTTTTTGAAGCCCTTTATTGTATATAGGGAAAAGACTTAGTCTTTTTCCCTTGGTTCTTGATTTTTGCCTTTGCACTTTGCAGAGAGATCTTGTAACTCAGTTATTTTTACATAGTTAATACATACAGCAGAGCTCTACAGGTTACTTAAGGTTGTTTTAGCATAGTTTTTCCTTCGTTATTTTATGGAAATCAATTGTCTACCTTCTCACATTTAGGTGTTTTTCTTTTGTTAGTGATTTGATGTGAATTTGATGTGTTTTGAGTCAAAAACCTTTAAGTTTAGATCTCATTAATGGATGCTTGTATGCAGAATCTGGTTTAATCATAGGTCATAAATCATCCCGTAGTTTAGTCTTTATCTTTAAGTTGTGAAAGTGTTATTTCCTTCATAAAGTATTGATTTACAGGCCTTTTTATGAAACACTTTTGTGGTTTAGCTGTTTAATTTGAGTTGTGAAGATATATTGTAGGAGATATCATTGTAAATTCAATTGTTGTTCTTTCATCATTTCGGTGCATCACCATAGTTTAAAATTCAGTTTATGCATTCAATTAAAGCCTTCTTCCCTTTTCCATCCAAGTTAAAGTTAGTTATTATAAAATCATAAAGGAAGTTGGCCTATAATCTGGAGGTCTATTTTTGTCATAGGATACCCACAACCTAAAAGTATTCCCACGTTTCACAGGATTGCAAAGCTTCTTTTCTCTCACACACGGGTGCACTCCTAAATTGATAACAAC
This sequence comes from Sequoia sempervirens, assembly GCA_007258455.2. NCBI lineage: Eukaryota > Viridiplantae > Streptophyta > Pinopsida > Cupressales > Cupressaceae > Sequoia > Sequoia sempervirens. The sequence continues at coordinate 89,355,916 of VDFB02000003.1, forward strand.
ACCCACAAGTGAGAACTAAGAAAATAGTGAGCAGCAGAATTTCCCATCATTAGATGAGTTAATTTGAATCCAAAGCTTTAGAAATAACAACATACATAGTTGGATAAAACATCAAAGAGTAAATACAAAGAAACAAAGTTCATTTTTAGTCAAAAGAAAACATTAATAAGCACACAGTCTCAAATATTTTCCTTATTTCTCCAATGCAAAATATGAGTTCAAAGCCTCAAAATCATGTACAGCAAAATGAGTTGAAAGAAAATAAAACTGCTCCTACTTCCCATGTTTCCCCATATAGTATTAACAATAAAATTCCCCCCCCCTAAGTTAAAAAGTACTCCCAGAGAGTAATAAAATTTGGATCCCAATTACTTCTTACTCCTATTTAAATAATTCATCCTCTCTTTTAGAGATTTCAGTTATAGAAACCGATTCTTGGAAATAAAAATATTCCTTTTCTCCTTCCAGTAAATATAACCATCTACAAACATCTACAAACAATATACTCATTGATAGGTGTAATCATCATATTTGATGAGATTGGCTCCTTCTATTTGTTTGCACAGTCTTCTTTACCTAGCTCATACTTCTACCATCCTTTGTTGTATCTAAGTTACTTCAATCACTTGAGGTACTGCTAACATGTTGGTCATGCTTAGTAGATCAAGTGTCATTGTATATTATTGAAAAATTATTCATATCACACCTGATACCAATGCTTTGTTCTCCTTGTTGAATATCGGGTCAGGGATGTTAAATCGAAAGGTCAGAGAATTTGGAGAGACTTTTGGATCGGCATCGGGCCTGACACTGTCAATGCTTTGACCTAGGAAAAGACTTCCCAATTGCTTTATAAGATGAACTAGGATAAACATTTTTAAAATGATGATTTTAAGATGCTTCTTTATCATGATGAGCCTAATGGTGATTTAGGACTCATATCAGGTGTGAGAGATATTTCATTAGACTTTTGACTTCAAACCTAGCGCCATGGTGTCACCCAAACAAGAGACTACAAAGAACTTGTGGCATGTGCTACCTGCAACCTTATCTCCATGTCATTGGATCGAGTGTATTAGAGGGATCATAAATTTGTTTTCATTTGAGCCAAATCAGGGTTTAAGATGTAATTTTCTTGATACCTCGGTTGTATGTTAGGCATAGCACAAAATGACATGAGAGGTGAAAATTTTTGGGTAACATTTGCCTCTGAATGGGGACTAATTTTCTTGGTAAAAATAGAGAAATCCAGTATCTTTGTCAAGGACCAGTGCTAGATCCATTGGGAAACAAAGTAAATAAGAGGATGTATGGGGTGTTGCTTGCAAAAGGGAGGAGGGGAACTGGTCACAAACCAAAAACAAGCAATCCAAAACTGGAAACAAAGCAGGAAAATAGCTAAACTAAAACACACCAAAAACCACCTACTATGTACATAGTCAAAAGACCCTACCTCCAAAGAAAGCTCGATATCGCTCATGCAAAGCCATTCACGGGATGAGAGAAATAAGACCCACTACAGAAAAGTAGATTGTGGCCATATGATGAGACTGGGAATAACTTCCACCATTCAACTATTGTGGTATGAGACCTCCAACTGATAGATTGCAAGAATTTGGTAAGCACACAATCATGCCAAACAACCATTCTTCACCAAAAACCTTTGGAACATGATTTATTTCTTTTGTGACTTTGTATGCAATACTAGTAGAAAAACATGGCTCAATAATAACTGCATCCTTATCATTATTAGCAAGAACAACCATTTGATCTCTTAATTTATTTATCTCACCATTATCCAATGCCCCAATGCTTTCATTCTTGCTAGTTGGAAATTCATGACCAAAGAGCCACCTTTCAGCATGCACTTTTGAAGGCGATAGAAAAATGTCCTTATCACACTTCACAAGCTTAAAAGAATCTGCATGAAGAAAGTAATAATTTGCGTCATCCTACACATGCTTGTTAGGAGAATGGATGGGACACCCTTTATATAGACTTTGATGGATATTAATCAAAAATATTTTTTCATTCACCATTTCAGTATTCTCCTTTTCATATAACAATTATCGATCAAGACTAGGCAAGAAAGACAAAACTTTCTTATCTTTATCTTCAATATGAGGAGACTCCAAAACTAAATCATCATTTACCTTTTCAAAGCACAACTAATCTCCACAATTTCTCTCATGGCTTTCCAGGCATTCTTGTTGTAGGCATTCTAAACTATTTGCTTCCTTAATGCTAACATCAACAAGAGAATCTACTTCAATATGAGTCACAACTTCACCATCATATTCTTGATTTGTCACTTGGTTGTCCATACTAACACAAGATTGTTCAACTTCTCTAGTATCTAGTATTAAGTTATCTGTGCATTATCTTTTTCAAGAACATTCAAATCTTGAGCAAGCAAGAGATTCACACCATTGGTCTCTTTTTCAATATCTTTCAAAACTTGGAGCAAGGAATGATGTACCTCTTGGGATTGAAATTGCATGCCATCATAGAAGCTCTTTAAAAACTCCAATTGTTTGGGTTCATCGTCCATCTGAATCTTTTGAGTTGTAGCAAAGGAGTCTTCTCCATCTTCATCACTATCATCATCATCAATAGTAGCAACATATAGTTGTCTTTGTTCGAGCTAGACCATGATTCAAGATTCGAAACAAACAAAGTTTCCAACCTCCATTCTAGGGGAGGCACCTTCATATTTCTAAGGAAATGTAGCACCAACACTTCGATTCAATATCCCCAATGAAGTTGCCAAAAATTTGTTAGTGAACAAATTTTTCCCTCAAAAATAGATACAAAGAATGACTCAGAATTTCCAGAAAGAAGAACAAATAGTACTAATGGTTGGAGAGATCAACATTATATTGATGATCTTCCTCTGAATTTTCAAAAGGTACAACTCCCTTTTGATGTACCTCCCTTTTTATGATTTTTAATGAATTAGAACAAGGTATGCTTTTAACCAGAAAGCAGAAAAGGAAAATTTAGCCTTCAAATACGAGATATTGATTTAAAATGAAGTGGGTGCAAACAAACAACACAAAGTTCATTTATCTCATACCCACAAGTGAGAACCGAGAAAAGAGTGAGCAACAAAATTCCCCATCAACAGATGAGTTAATCTAAATCCAAACCTTTAGGAATAACCACATACACAATTGGATAAAACATCAAAGAGTAACTATAAAGAAACAAAGTTCATTTGCGGTCAAAAGAAAACATTAATAAACACACAGTCTCAGAAATATTTTCCTTATTTCTCTAATGAAAAATATGAGTTCAAAGCCTCAAAATCATGTACAACAAACTAAGCTAAAAGAAAATTAAACTGCTCCTACTTCCCTTGTTTCCCCTTACAGTATTAACAATAAATTCCCCCCCTAAGTTACAAAATACTCCCAGAGAGTAATAACATTTGGATCCCAATGACTTCTAACTCTTATTTAAATAATTCATCCTCTCTTTTAGAGCTTTCAGTTATAGAAAATTATTCTTGAAAATAAAAATATACCTTTTGTCCTTCTCGTAAATATAACCATCTAGAAACATCTACAAACAATATACTCATTGACAGGTGTAATCATCGTATTTGATGAGATTGGCTCCTTCTATTGGTTTGTGCAATATTATTTACCTAGATCATGCTTCTACCATCCTTCACCATATCTAAGATACTTCAATCTCTTGAGGTACTGCTAACATGCTAGCCACACTTAGTAAATCAAGTGCCATTGTATATTATCAGAAAAGTATTCATATCGCACCTGATACCAATGCTTTGTTCTCCCTGTTGAATATTAGGTCAGGGATGTTAAATCAGGAAGTCAGAGAATTTGGAGAGAGTTTTGGATCGGCATCGAGCCCAAGACCATCAATGCTCTGACCTAGGAAAAGACTTCCCAATTGCTTTGTAAGATGAACCGGGACAAACTTTTTTAAAATGATGATTTTAAGTCGCTTCTTTATCATGATGAGCCCGATGGTGATTTAGGACTCATATCGGGTGTGAGAGATATTTCATTAGACTTTTCAATTCAAACCTAGCACCATGGTGTCACCCAAACAAGAGACTGCGAAGAATTTGTGGCATGTGCTACCCACGGCCTTATCTCCATGTCATCGGATCGGGTGTATTGGAGGGATCGGTATTTTGTTTGCATTTGAGCCAAATCGGGGATTAAGATGTAATTTTCTTGATACCTCATCGGTATGTTAGGTAGAGCACAAAATGACATGAGAGGTGAAAATTTAAAAAAATTGAAGGTGAAAATTTGTAGGTAACACATAACTAGATCATTTTTAGCATAAAATCGTGTTAAATTAAGCTTGCATCATGCTCATTTAGATGAAAATCATGTTTACATACACATCACAACCATTCCATCAATTTTCTTCAATAAAACTGACTGGGGCAAGCTCATTTATCTACGGGATTGGGAAAGGGTCGTCATTCCACATCAACACGACACCACTCCCTCAATGGGATAAGTTTTAGATGGATTAGAGTAGACTTTTAAACGCTTTCGGAGTTTAGAATGCTTAGTTTTGATAACTGTTGTGTTTACATTTCATTTGAATGATCTTGTTGAGATTTGACATTAGTGGCTTCGTTATGTTTCGATTCTTCATGGATCAAGTGTAATCGACCCATACTAATCTTGTCAATCACAACACCTAATGTTCTTCAACTTGCAATTTTCCAAAACAGTATGAATATAATGAAATCCATTTGATTTATAGATAATAAGAATGTTGAAAGTAACCTTAAGAATTTCGAACAAATTTTATTTTAAGTAAAAATTGTATTTCAATTTCTTCATATAATCAAAAAATAAATGCAAAATATAGTTTTGGGTTGGAAAACACAATGTGGGTTGTCAATTATTCCATTCTACATGTTTGAAGCTAAAGGTTGCATGGGGAGGATTTACAAGTGAGGGATACAAAAAACTATCCAATTTGATCTGAGTGGTGACTAACTAATTAGGTTGTTATTTGTTTAGGTTTTTACAATAGTATGTGGTTTGCAAGTTTCATAACACCGAGTGTTTTACAACCTGCAATTTTACAAAATAGTATGAATGTCTTGAAAACCTTTTGTTATTTAGACACCATGAAAGTAATGAAAGACACATTCAAAATTTATAACAACTCTTAATTAGATTAAAAGTTACATTTGAATTTCTTCATATGATTGGAATAAAATGCACAAAATAATCATAGTTTAGAAAATACAATGTGGGTTATTAGTTATTTCATTACGCATGTTCAACGCTAAAGGGTGGAGAGAATGGGGAGGAGTTATAGGTGGGGAATAGATAAATCTAACCAAATTGACCCGAGGGGTGACTAACCAATTGGGTTCTTATGTGTTTAGGGTTTTATAATACTATGTGGAATGTAGGTTTTATAACACCTAGTATTTTCCAACCTCCAATTTTATAAAATGGTATGAATGTAATGAAAACCTTTTATTTTGTAAATAGTAAGAATTTAATGAAATTCACTTTCAAAATTTGTTACAACTCTTAGTTAGAGTAAAAATTACACCTCAATATTTTCATATGATTAAAAAATAAAAATAGAATATAATTGTAGGTTGGAAAACACAATGTGAGTCGTTAGTTATTCTTGTTTGCATGTTCAAAGCTAAAGGGTGGAGAGCACGTGAAGGATTTGTAGGTGGGGTATACATAAAACTATCCAAATTGACCTGAGGGGTTGGTAACTAATTGGGTTGTTACGTGTAGAGGGTTTTACAACAGTATGTGGGTTGTAAGTTTTATAACACCTAATGTTTCTCAACATGTAATTTTAGAAAACAGCATTAATCTAATTAAAACCTTTTGTTTTTTAGACACTAAGAATGTAATTAAGTTCACCTTCAAAATTTATTAAAACTCTTAGTTAGAATAAAATTTCCATTTCAATTTTTTATATGATTCAAAAATCAGTGTAGAATATAATTGCAAGTTAGAAAACACAATGTGGGTTGTAAATTATTTCATTTTGCATGTTCAAATCTAAAAGGGTGGAAAGCACGAGGAGGATTTGTAAGGGGGAGATACATAGAACTAACCAAATTGAATTGAAGAGTGACTAATCAATTGGGTTGTTACGCATGTTTAGAGTTTTAAAACAATATGTGGGTTGTAGGTTTGGTAAGACATGTTTTCCAACCTACAATTTTACAAACTAGTATGAATATAATGAAAACCATTTGTTTTATAGAGAGAAAGAATGTAATGAAAGTTACCTTAAAACTTTACAACTCTTATTTTGAGTAAAAATTGTGTTTCAATTTCTTCATATGATCAAAAAATAAATGCAAAATGTAATTGCAGGTTGGAAAACACAATGTGGGTTGTCAGTTATTCCATTCTATATTTTCAAATCTAATGGGTGGAGAGTAGAGGGAAGATTTTTAGGTGGGGGATATATAAAACTATCCAAATTGACCTAAGGGGTGACTAACCAATTGGGTTGTTACATGTAGAAGGTTTTATAATAGTATATGGAGTGCAAGTTTCATAACACCTTGTATTTTTCAATTTCTAATTTTACAAAATAGTATGAATGTCTTGAAAACATTTTGTTATTTACATAGTAAAAATGCAATGAAATTCACCTTCAAAATTTATTAAAATTATTAGTTAGAGTAGCAGTTGTATTTCTATTTCTTCACATGATTGAAAAAAAAAGGATGTAAAAAGTAATTGCAGGTTCGAAAACATAATGTGGGTTATTAGTTAGTTCATTGTGCTTGTTCAAAGCTAAAGGGTAGAGATCTTGGGGAGGAGTTACATTTTGGGGACACATATAACCATCCAAATTGAGCTAAGGGGTGACTAACCAATCGAGTATTTACATGTAGAGAGTTTTACAACAGTATGCGGGTTGCATAGGTTTCATAAAACCCAGGGTTTTGCAACCTGTAATTTTACAAAACAATATGAATGTAATGAAAAAAATTTTAATAATAAAATAGTAGGAATGTAATGAAATTCACCTTCAAAATTTTTAACAACTCTTAGTTAGAGTAAAAACTATGTTTTCATTTATTCATATGATTGAAAAATAAATGCACAAAATAATTGCAAGTTGGAAAACATAGTGGGTTGTGAGTTGTCATTTTTCTTATTCAAATCTCAAGGGTGGAGAGCCCAAGGGGTAGTTGCAGGTGGGGGATACATAAAACTAACCAAATTGAGCTAAGGGGTGACTAACCAATTGGTTTGTTACGTGTTTAGGGTAATACAATAGCATGTGGGATGCAGGCTTTATAACATCGATTGTTTTCCAACCTGTAGTTTTATAAAATAGTATAAATATAATGAAAACCTTTTTTTTTGTAGACAATAAGAATGTAATGAAATTCACCTTCAAAATTTATAACATCTCTTAGAGTAAAAATTGCATTTCAATTTCATCATATGATTGAAAAATAAATGTAGAATATAATTACATGTTGGAAAACACAATGTGGCTTATTAGTTGTTTCATTCGGCATGTTCAAAGCTAAAAAGTGGATAGCACAAGGAGTTGTAGGTGGGGGATACATAAAACTAACCAAATTGACCTGAGGGGTGACTAGTCAATTAGGTTGTTACATGTTTAGGGTTTTAAAATAGTATGTGGATAGCACGTTTTATAAAACCTAGTGTTTTCCAACCTGTAATTTTATTTATAGTATGAATGTCTTAAAAAAATTATTATTTAGATAGTATGAATGTAATGAAAGAAGCCTTCAAAATTTATCACAACTATTAGTTAGACTAAAAATTTTATTTTAATTTCCTCATATGATCGAAAAATAAATGCACAAAATAATTGCAAGTTGGAAAACACAATGGGTTGTGAGATAGTTAATTGTGTTTGTTCAAAGCTCAAATGTGGATACATAAAGCTAACCAAATTGACATGAGGGTGACTAACCAATTGGGTTGTTACATGTAGAGGGTTTTACAATAGTATGTGGGTTGAGGTTTCATAACACCCAATGTTTTGCAACCTGCAATTTTGCAAAACAATATGAATGTAATGAATTTCTTATTTTATAGACAGTAATAATGTAATGGAAGTCACTTTCACAATTTATAAAAACTCTTAGAGTAAAAATTATGTTTCAATTTTTCATATGATCAAAAAATAAATGCAGAAAATAATTACATGTAGGAAAACACTGTGGGTTGTGAGTTATTTCATTATTCTTGTTCAAAGCTCAAGGGTGAAGCGATTGGAGAGGGGTTGTAGGTGGGAAATACATAAAACTAACTAAATTGAGCTTAGAGGTAACTAACCAATTGGATTGTTATGTGTAAAGAGTTTTACAAGAGTATGTGGGTTATAGGTTTTATAACACGTAGTGTTTTCCAACCTGCAATTTTTCCAAATAATATGAATGGAATGAAAACCTTTTGTTTTGTAGATAGTAATATTTTAATGGAAGAAACCTTCAAAATTTACCATAACTATTAGTTAGAGTAAAAATTTCATTTTACTTTTCTCATATGATGGAAAAAAAATGTACAAAATAATCACAGGTTGGTGTAACAAGCTCGATATTTACCCTATTGTTTTAACCTATGTTTTAACCCATATTTGAAAAGATTAAGTTAAGTGACACATAGAAATAAAAATTTACATTCAACAACATAGATACATATTCGAAATAAATCCATTCCAAATTACATTTCATGAATAAAATAACATTACATAATCCCAAGTAATGATTTCAACTTTCAAATAAATTTTACATAAAGATGCAAGATCATAATTGCATAACATAGATTACAAGAGCTTAATGGATCAAAAGTACAATTGGTCTAGATGTCCCCTATTGGAGCATACATCCTCATTTTTTCGTGTTTCACAAGTATCAGCCACCAACTGCATGAGGGAGAGCATCACCCAAGTGTTTTTCCACCAACCACAGACTTACTGCAGTCCCCCACAAATTTTCCTAACTGGTAATATGGCCCTACTCTTCAACAAAGAGATTGGTATGGAAACCCTCAAATATAATCCTATCCGAGCATGGTTTTTTGCCTTACATAATTAGTGTTTCCATATAGTGGAAACCCACCTACATGCATGACACTCCCTACTAGCTCACAATGAATCACCAAGTGTACACAATGGCAACTTACACTTACTTGGCCAAAGTTTTGATATTAAATCAAACCCACTTTATATGAAGTGGTGTTGTATGTTCACCCACCCCCTCACTTGACTTGGAAACTATAATGACCATGAATAAATCTTGACTAGACACAACACATAATAAGATTCCATTCCAAAAAGTGATATAACATTCAATTGATCTAACTGAACAACTAGGTTATTCCCAACCTTGGTTGATCTTAATCCTAGGAACAAACCTCATTACCAACACAAATTTACATTACATCATAAACTATAAATCTCAACATAACACTTCTATATCATACCATTTCCCAACATTAAAATTCATGTAAGTATACATTTGGCTTATGATATCCTAGATATTATGATAAGACCCTATCTTTGATTAACAAATCTCAATCTCTCTCTCTCTCTCTCTCTCTCTCTCTCTCTCTCTCTCTCTCTCTCTCTCTCTCTCTCTCTCTCTCCCTTTCCCCTTCCCTCACCCTCTCTCCCTTTCCCTCTCTCTCGCCCTCCCTCTCTCCATCTCTCTCCCTTTCTCCCTAATGAGGTAAAAATAACCTCATAAATATAATAAGCCAAATACCCTTCCTTATTTCTCCTAGTCACTTTTACCCTATCAATTATTTATCTTTAGGATTAGTAATTGCTTGTTTTTTGTGAAAAAATGTATAATCTTTATTTTCTAAAATTGATTGAAATAAGTTGGCCAATGCTAACATAATGGTGTAGTTTTTAGTATTGTATAGGTCATTAAGCACGGTCGGTCATTATGCTCAATCAAGTGGATTTTAGAGCAGACTTCAATGCAGCTGAAGACAAGCACCAAAAGTCTAGGCGCCAAAATTTTAGGAAGTGCATAATGGATCGAATCTTTTAAATCTTTTTGTTATTTTCTATTCAAAGACTTTATGGCTCACTTTGAGCCTTTTAAATGCTTTATGTTATGGACCTAAGTCCATTAGTTGGTTGAATTTTGTTGAAGACTTTTTTAGTGGTGATTTTCACCATCTGAAGTATAGGATTTTGTTAGCAGTTTTTGTATAAATATGTAACCACCAAAAATAATGATACTAGATATCATTTTGTTGTCATAATGTGTTCTTAAAAACTATGTTTCTGAGTTATACTTTTGATATGAATAAAATAAGCTTTGCTCGTCTCATTTTGAGTTAGTAGTATTGTGCAATGGAATTATCTTGGATGGATTAATTTTGAAGATACAAAGTTTATGTGATCTGAGTTAAGCGTAAGAGCACCCAAGATCTAGCCACTCGAGGAGATCATAGAATAAATAGATAAGTATTTTCATCTTCAATTATGTTGTTTTTATTTCATGCATGATAAGTGTGAGTGAATGTTATTTGTATGTGTCGAGCTCTATTAAGTTATTCCTGCACGCTATAGTTTGAGTTTGTAATCTTTAGTTTTATTCATCTAAAGTTCTGGAGCACCCACTCTGGTTGTTAATTTTAGGTTGTTAAGTTTGTTTTTTGTTAACAACTAGATGTTAGTTAAAGGCTGTTTTCATTTCAACTTACAATTTTATTGCAAGTACTTCTCTCCAAGTGATTTCCATGCTTTCTAGCTTAATCATTTATGCTTTCTATTTTAAACATTTCATGCTTTCTAGTTTAGTCATCTTATACTTTCTAAGTGAATAATTTCTCACTTTCTAGTTTAGTGGCCTCTTTAGTTTAAGTTCAATTTTCAACTATTCCAAACATTTAGAAAATCTGAGAGAATTAGTCAAGATGTTTCCTATTGCATATAGCCTCTGAACACTACCCGGTCAATACATATGATGCATTTTTCAACTAAAATGATAGGACCTAACAACAATCTCTCTCTCTCTCTCTCTCTCTCTCTCTCTCTCTCTCTCTCTCTCTCTCTCTCTCCCTCTCTCTCTCTCTCTCTCTCTCTCTCTCTCTCTCTCTCTCTCTCTCTCTCTCTCTCTCTCTCTCTCTCTCTCTCTCTCTCCCTTCCTCTCCCCCTCTCCTCTCTCCCTTCCCTCTCCCCTCCTCTTTTCCCCTCTCATCCCTCAATCTTCATCCTCCCTCTCCCCTCTATCTCTCCCTCTATCTATCTCTCCATCTCTCTCCTCATCTCCCCTCTCACTCACTCTCTCTCCTTCCCTCTCCCCCTCACTCTTTTTCCCCTCTCTTTGTCCCTCACTCTCCATCCCTTCCTCTCTCCATCTCTCTCCCTCTCTCCCCCTTTCACTCACTCTCTCCCCTTCCCTCTCCCCCTCTTACTCTTCATCCCCCCTCTCTCTCCCTCCATCTTCCCTTCCCTTCCCTCTCCTACTCCCTCCATCTCTCTCTACCCCCTCTATCCCTCCCCCTCTCCCACTCTATGTCCCTCTCTATCCTTCCCTCCCCTTCCTCACCCACTATCCTACTCTCCCACTCTCTCTCCTCTCTCTCCCTCTCTCCCAAATATCTCTCCCTCAACCTCTCTCCCTCCCCCTCTCTCTCTCCCACTCCCCCTCCCCCTCTCTCCCCACTCTTTCTCTCACTCTCCCTCCCCTCTATCCCTCACTCCCTCTCCTACTCCCTCCATCTCTTTCCCTCCCCCTCCCTCTCCCTCTCCCTCCCTTGCTCTCTCCCCCCTCTCTCTCTCTCTCCCCCACTCTCCCTCCTCTCTCCCTCCCTATCTCTCCCCACTCTCTCTCTCTCACTCTCCCTCCCCCTCTATCCCTTAGTCCCTCTCCTTCTCCCTCCATATCCCTCTCTCCCTCTCCCTACTCTCTCTCCCCTGCTCTCTCCCTCCCCCACTCTCCTACTCCCTCCCTCTTTGTCCCAACATCTCCCTCCCTCTCTCTCTCTCTCCCTCTCTCCTCCCTCTCTCCCCCTCCCCCACTCACTCTCCCCCTCCCTCACTCCCACTCTCTCCCACTCTCCCTCCCTTTTCCCTTCCCTCTACCTCCCTCCATCTTCCTCCCTCTCTCCCTCCCTCCCCCTCTCTCCCACTCTCCCTCCCCTCTCTCTCTCCCCCACTCTCCCTCTCTCACTCCTCTCATTCCCCTCTCCCTCCCCCTCTCTATCTCTCCCCCTCACCCCCTCCCCCTCTCTCTCCCCTCCCTCTTCCCTTCCTCTCCCTCTCCCCTCTCCATCCTCTCTCCCTCCCTCTCTCTCTCCCTCCTCCCTCCCCCTCTCTCCTCTCTCACTCTCCTCCCCTCTCTACCTCTCTTCCCACTCTCTCCCCTTTTCCCTCCCCTCTCCTCTCCTCCCCTCTCTCTCTCCCCACTCTTCCTCTCTCCCACTCCATCTCATTTCCCCTCTCTCCTCCCCCTCTCTCCATCTCTCCCCACTCGCCCTCCCCTCTCTCACTTTCCCTCCCATATTTGTCCCCTCTCTCTCCTCTCCATTCTCCCCTCCCACTCTTCCCTCCCCTCTCTCCCTCCTCTTCCTTCCTCCTTCTCCCACTCCATCCCTCTCTCCCTCCCTCCTCTCTCCCCCACTCCTCCCTCCCTCCCTCTCTCCTCCCTCTTCTATTCATCTCCCTCCTCTCCTCTCTCCCTCCTCCCTTCTCCCTCCTCTTCCTCCTCCTCCTCTCTCTCCCTTTCCTATCCACTCCTCTCTCTCCCCCCCTCTCTCTCTCCCTCCCTCTCTCTCTCCCTCCCCTATCTCTCCCCCTCTCTCTCCCTCTCTCCCACTCTCCCTCCCCCTCTCTCTTCCCCCTCTCTCCCTCCCCCACTCCCCCTCTCTCACCACTCTCTCCCACTCTCCCTCCCCCACTCTCCCTCTCTCCTCCCCTCTCCCTCCCCCTCTCTTTATCTCTCCCCTCACCCTCCCCTCTCCCTCCTCTCTCTCTCCCCCTCTCTCCCTTTGTCTCTCTTTCCCCTCCCCCTATCTCTCCCCCTCTCTCTCCCTCTCTCCCCTCTCCCTCTGCCTCTCTCTTCCCTCTCCATCCCTCCATCTCCCTCCTCTCTCCTCTCCAACTCCCTCCCTCCCTCTCCCCCTATCTCTCCCTCTTGTCTCTCTCCCCTCCTCCTATCTCTCCCCTCTCCTCTCCATCCCCTCTCTCTCCCTCCCCCACTCTCCCTCTCTCACTCCCTCTCACTCCCCCTCTCTCCCTCCCCATTTCTCTTTCTCCCCCACTCACCCTCCCCCCTCTCTCCCACTTTCCCTCTCCATCTCTCTCCTTTCCATTTCTCTCTCTCCCCCTCACACACACTCTCTCTCTCACTCCCTCTCACTCCCCCTCTCTCCCTCCCCCTCTCTCTCTCCCCCACCCACTCTCCCCCCTCTCCCACTTTCCCTCTCCATCTCTATCCCCCCTCTCTCTCCTCTCCATTTCTCTCTCTACCCTCCCTCCCCATCTCCCTCCCACTCTCTCCCACTCTCCCTCCCTCTCCCTCCCCCTCCATATCCCTCCCTCCCCCTCTCCCCTTCCCTCCATCCATCTCCTCACCTCTCTCCTCCCTCCCTCCCCCTCCTCCCTCCCCTCTCCTCTCTTCTCCCTCCCTCCGCCTCCCTCCCTCTCCATCGCTCCATCTCCCTCCCTCTCCCTCCCCTCCTCCTCCCCATCCCCTCCCCTCTCTCCTCCCACTCTCTCCCACTCTCCCTCCCCCTCTATCCCTCACTCCCTCTCTCCCTCCCTCTTCCTTTCCCTCTCCCTCCCTCCATCTCCCTCCCCATCTCTCCCTCCCTCTCCCGCTCCCTCCCTCTTTGTTCCTCCATCTCCCTCTCCCTCCCCCTCTAGCCCTCCCTCCCTCCCTCCATCTCCCTCCCTCTCCATCCCTCCATCTCCCTCCCCCTCCTCCTCCCCATCCCCGTCCCCCTCTCCCTCCCACTCTCCCTCCCCCTCTGTCCCTCACTCCCTCTCTCCCTCCCTCTTCCCTTCCCTCTCCCTCCCTCCATCTCCCTCCCCATCTCTCCCTCCCTCTCCCGCTCCCTCCCTCTCCCACTCCTTCCCTCTTTGTTCCTCCATCTCCCTCTCCCTCCCCCTCTATCCCACCCTCCCTCTTCCCTTCCCTCTCCCTCTCCCTCTCCCTCCCTCTTTGTTCCTCCATCCCCCCCCTCTTCCCTTCCCTCTCCCATTCCTCCCTCCCCATCTCCCCTCTCCCACTCCTCCTCTCCCTCCCTCTCCCCTTCCCTCCATCCATCTCCCTTCCTCTTTTGCTCCCTCCCTCCCCCTATATTCCTCCCCCTCTCCCTCCCTCTTCCCTTCCCTCCCTCCCTCTTTGTCCTCCATCTCCCCTCTTCCTTCCCCCTCCCACCCTCCCTCCCCTATCTCTCCCCTCTCCTCTCCCACTCCCCTCCACTCCTCACTCTCATTCCCTCCTCCCCCTTCCCACTTCCCTCCTCTCCATCTCCATGTCCCCCTCCTCTCCATTCCCTTCCCTCCCATTCCTCTCTCTCCCTCCTCTTCCCTTCCTCCTCGGCCCTCCCCTCCCCTCTCCCCTCCCACTTTCCCTCCCTCCGTCCATCTATGTCCCTCCTCCATTTCTCTCCCCTTCCCTCCCCATTCCCTCTCTCTCTCCCTCCCTCTTCCCTTCCCTCTCGCTCCCTCCCTCCCCCTCTCTCCCTCTCTCCCACTTTCCCTCTCCCTCTCTCTCCATCTATGTCCCCCTCTCTCTCTCTCCTCTCCATTTCTCTCCCCCCTTCCCTCCCTATTCCCTCTCTCTCCCTCCCTCTCTTTCTCCCCCTCTCTCCCTCCCCTATCTCTCCATCTCACTCACTTCCTCTCCCACTCTCCCTCCCCCTCTATCTTCCCCCTCTCTCCCCACTCTCCCCCTCTTTCTCTCTCCCACTCTCCCTCTCCCACTCCCTCTCACTCCCCCTCTCTCTCTCCTCCTCACTCCCTCTTCTCCTCACTCCCCATCTCCCTCCCACTCTCCACCCCCTCTATCCCTCCCTCTTCCCTTCCCTCTCACTCCCTCCCTCTCTATCCCTCCATCTTCCTCCCTCTCTCTCCCCCCTCTCTCCCCACCCCTCCCTCTTCATCCCTTCCATTTCCCTCCTCCCTCTCCCCCTCTCTCCACCTCTCTCCCCACCTCCCCCTCTTCTCTCTCTCCCACCTCCCTCTCCCACTCCCTCTCACTCCCCCTCTCTCTCCTCCTCACTCCCTCTCCTCCTCACTCCCTCTCCCCCTTCCTCCCCATCTCCCTCCCACTCTCCATTCCCCCTCTATCCCTCCCTCTTCCCTTCCCTCTCACTCCCTCCCTCTCTGTCCCTCCATCTTCCTCCCTCTCTCTCCCTCCCTCTCTCCCCCACTCTCCCTCTTCGTCCCTCCATTTCCATCTCTCTACCTCTCTCCCACCCTACCCCTCTCTCTTCCTCTCTCCCACTCTCCCTCCGCCCTCTCTCCCTCCCCCACTCTCCCTCTCTCTCTCCATCTTTGTACCCCCTCTCTCCATTTATCTCTCTCCCTCTCACTCTCTCCCCCCTCCCTCCCTCTCTCCATCTCTCTCCCTCTCTCCCCCCTCCATCTCTCTCCCTCCCCCGCTCCCTTCCCTCTCCCCCTCACTCACTCGCTCTCTCTCTCTAATAATAAATAATAATAATAATAATTTCTTATTAAATAATATACTATATTATACAATAATTTATATAATATTAAATACTATTTATATATTAAATTGCATATATATAATAATTTATATTTTATAACATATAATTTACACAACATAATAATATATTATATATAATAAAAATAAAAAGACATATAAATATAAATATGAATTTAAATATAAATATATTTGTGTATTTAAATATAAATATGAATGACATATATAAATATAAATATGAATTTAAATATAAATATATTTGTGTATTTAAATATAAATATACCAATACAAATATAAATATAAAAATAAAGTATATGTATACAAATATAAATATGAATATATAAATATCAATATAAGCTAGATCAAAGAGCAAAGTAGATAATTCATTGGATCTAATAGATATACAACTCAACTTAACTAACTTAAGATTATCATCATGTGGTTACATATTATTAACCTATAAAAACAAAAGATAAAAGAAAATTAGTTCTACAATTTCAAAAATATACAAATATAAATACAAATATAATTATACATATATAAATATAAGCTAGATCAAAGTGGATAATTTGCTTCATCACTAAATTTAATAGATGCACAATTCAATAGATAAAAACAGAGGATAAACAGAAAATACCACTTTCAGATATCAGATTAAGTGAAAATAATAACCACTCATCAAAAGCGGGGCTTCTCAGTCATGCAAATAAGTTGTCAACGTTGATCATTTTTAACAGACAAAAATAACGTAGGCGAGTTGGGCAGTTTTTTAAGTCTTTAGAAATCTCATGAATGCTCTTACAGACTCCTTTTTATTTTCATACAGACTGCCAAGTTGAGCGTATATGCCTGAGCAGATAAAAAAGACAAAACAAAAAACAAACTAATTACATATAATGAGTTAAATTCTCATTTAAATTTGTCCTTGATGCAGAGAAAGTGGAGACAGGTGAATTGTTTGACAAAAATCCACAAAGAAATGTGGTTAAATGGAATACCATAATTGCAAAATATACATAAAATGGGTTTTTTTAAATAAAATTTCTTGGCAGGTGTAATTCCACACCCTAAAACCATTACCAACATTTTCACAACCTTTGCAAAAATGGAAAATCTGAATTTCTTGGCATGCATGCAAAAGGTGGAAGAATGCACAAAGTGATGAATTGTTAGACAAGAATTCATCGAAGAGATGTTATCTCATGGCATGCAAATATAGCAAGATATGCACATAACGAACTTTTTAAAAATGCTTTCAAGATTTTCAAGAAAATATGATTGGAAAGTATAAATATATTTCCCTCTTGGTAAGAATTATTTAGCTTTGGCAGAACAAAAGTTCTTTGTTGATTTTCAGTTAGCACCACACATTCCACTTACTACATGCAATTATTACAAACCTTCATTCTTGAGAAGGCACCATCCAAGGAACACCAATTGTTTAACATAATTCTTCAAGAGTAATGTGGATAGCATTGCTTTAAATGTGGAAATTTTTCTGAAGCTGCAAGCATTTGTTCATGGATATTTACTGAGAAAGCATGAAGATGTTATTTTATATTGCAGGCATTACCTACTTCAAATTCAGTCCTTGAGTTTTGACATGCTCAATGGGGAAATATGGGAGGAGGAACAACACAACTACTAATATATCTGTTTATGATTTGATTCACAAATCCACTCTGCTCTAAAAATCCCTTGACAATTGCTTTTTAATCTATTAGTCACATATGCACAGCAGTAGATAAAATTAGAAATAATACAAGAAAACAATGGGTTTGCAGTTCGAGATTACTTTATTGCAGATCCTTAAGATTGATGGAATGAAAGCAAAAATAATAGCAGAACAAAGCAGACCCACAAATAACAAAGCAACATAAAAAATATTAGTATGCAATGCTTTCTCACTAAGAATGTGCATAGAGAAAGCAATCTTCTACTTGCTCGTTTTTCCTTTGCAGTTTAACACTAAAAGGAGAGGAAGATAAAGTAAGAGGCTATTCAATTATAAGAACGTCAACAGGCTAATTATGCTTTGAAGGCATAACCGGTATACCAAGATCATCAGCAAAGGATTGATAAAACCTTTATGCTGGACATTTTGCCATGAAGTAATGTAAATCTCACTTTGACAGCACACCTAATCGATATCATGAGTAGGTACTTGACAAATCTCTATAAATGAAAAGTAGCTTCAGAACAGGGCAAATGTAAATTTTTAAAATCGATCTCTGGCACTCCCAATCAGTTTCAAAGAAATGAAAAACTCCCTATAATGGGTGTGCCTTTGGGCATCAGTTTGTTTGAGGATGTTGTGCAATGTAGGTTTGTTTGAGGATGAAAAGCACAACAAGAAACACTAAAGCTTGGTGTTGTGTTGTACCCCAGTGCTAAAGAAAAGCAGATAGGGTTCAGGACTCATCAGAGGACAGGTAATTTTTTTATGGATCTCAGTTATAAGAACTTCAACAATTGCTAGATTTGCTTTGAATGCATAACTGATATATTAGGATCATCAATAGAGAGCTTATAAAACCCTTACACTTTGAAAACACACCACATGGATATCAGCAACTTCACATTTCACAACAGGGTAAATCTCAATTTGAAAATCAATCGTAAAGAAATGAAGAAAATCCCTATACTGGGTATACCTCTAGGTTTGTCAATGCTCTGCCATTTTATTTTGTTCAAACTAGGGAGTGAACGATCCCTTCTATCACAAGCACCTCATTCGACAAGAAATACACTATTCTACATTCAAAAGTTGAAGACATACCTCAGGCTTGAATATTTTCATGAACAGCCAACAAAGCAATAAGTTATCCAGGAAAGTGAATCAGACATCTCACTTCTGCTCTTCCACTGCACAAAAATTCCATGTACAATAAGCCTTAGGCAAAATGTGTTGAAAATTCTTCTGCTGTTAAACATAAATCACCCCACATACAATCATCTTACCAATTAGTTAGCTGCATGAAATTTATCTTCCACATTAGAGCTCTTCCACCTCTTAGCAGGTTGAGGCTCTTTTGAAAAATCAAAGGTCACGCCCTTCATCCTCACCTCTGGAATGCATCTGCTCAGAACCCTTAAATCAGTCTTGTCCCTCTGCAAGATCTTTACAACATTGCCTGGCCAATCAGCTTGTGCAGAACAACACAAATGAAAACCAAAGAGGTCACAAATGGCGTAGTACCAGGGATCCACCATCTCGTACAAGTGTCAGAATTCTCTTGAATGGCAGCAGTAAATAGAAGAGTCGGAACAATACCATGAAAACCAAATCACTGACTTCATCAGCACCCATCTTAAAGAAATGAGATCTAATCTGCTAAAATCTCAAATTGTCAATCAATCAAAAAATCGCTGCAAATGGGTATTTTCACCAGGCAGAAAAAGGAATTGCAGAGTGTAGAAATTGGGAGCATGAGAGAAATGGCATCGGGTCCAAGGATGGTGAATATGAAGAAAATTGTACAATGGTGTAACGGGTACTTCCTAAATATAAAAAAAGCCCGTTGCTTTCTCATTTTTATAATTTCAAATTTCAAAGAAGGGATAAGGCTTTGAGGTGCATTACAGTTTAAATTTTTCGGGCGATGCACAGTGAAGCGAGGAGGGCAATCCAAGGTGTATGGGATGATTCATCTAAATTTAATTTGTTAAATATTTAATAAAACTTAATAATTATAAGTTAATTCAATTTATTTTATGATTTAAAATATATTTTGTATGCTTTAATTTATGTAGTTTGATATATAATTATAACTTGGATTCTTCACCATGCACAGACACTTATTTTCAAGTGTAGTAACGTCCATAGTCAAATTTTGAAAATTCAAGTTTCCTACCCCTTCCTATCTTGGAACATACTATGTTTTCCATGACCATTTTGTTGAAAAATTAGTATAGGATAGTTTTCAGACCTCTTTTTCCCTCCAACCATTCATGAGATACAAATTAGAAAACTTGTTATCATCATTCATCCTCCAACACAAGTTAAATTATAGGATCATCATAAGAGAAATAGGACAGCAAGGTGAATGTCAAAGATCTAAAGTTGTGGGTACCCCTTGGAGCTACCAAGTCATGGATATTTTGTGGTTTTTATTCCTCTTGGCTATTTAACACATTTTTATTCTATTCCATCACTAGAGATCCATTAGGAACCCACTTCTCTATTCATAGCTAAACCCTTAATCTACAAACTCACTCTATTTCCCTCAAAGACAAACCTATACTGTTTTCCCTCACTTGAAAATCCTCTTATGCCCATTTTCTATATCCCTTTGTATCCATCACATCCTCATACACCACTTTTTCTAGTTTTCTCCCTAAGGTTTGATATAGTGACCATCATTTTTGCACACTTTGAATCTATCTAATAGTGCTTTGTGGAGGCTAGAATACTCCTAATAAGGAACACAATAAAAATATCCTATAAAACACTTTTTCACCCTAGTCATCAAATTCATCTCAAATTATCTCATTGTCAAGAGTCAATGTCAATATTCTACAAGTAAGAAAAAGAATAAGAATTGGAGGAAAACAAATTCTAAAATTTATGGATTTGTCAGACACAAAGACACCTTTTCTTAGGAGGGGTTGTAATTCCCAACTAAAATTAGCAACACACTTTATAAAAAATATATGACAATGTCCAAAATTTCACTAAACATGTGTTGTCTCCTCATCTCATTTATGCAATCAAATTAATCACATACTAAGTGCACACATTCTATTTGTAGTTTCTTTGTGTACTTTTTCATTCCACAAATCCTGTATTATTTTTTATAAGATCAAATCAATACATTTATATTGTGTGATGTTTTAAATTTGATTTAGTAATGATAGTACAAAAGAAGGAAAAGTAGTTATCTTTTAAGAATCCACACTTAAAAGGGATGACCTATTATAACCGTCCACAATTATCAATGAGGATCCAAGACCTTGGACAAAATTCACACTCAAATGTTGAATATGGATATATTTTCACCATGGGATTGGGGTAAAGATGGCCTATTTTGGAATGATGATTTTACTCATTTCTTGGGTTGATCTCTTATCGTGCATGTTAACACTATGAGGCCTAGCCTTATACGTGACTCTCAAAACACCTTTATTATTGAAGGGTCTATATAGTACCAACTAGTTGAACTTTTTTTAAGCCTTTTCTGAGGCCCAATCTATATTGGCCTATTCAACTATGCTAATGGACCTCTTATTGTTTTGATACTCCATGATTGATTTCACATTATTAGGTTTTGGACTTATGAATTTGGTGATTGACAATAAAAGACATTTATTTCATGTGTAGAATAGCTTCAATTTCATATGCTTTTTTAAATGATCTAATGTATTGATAGTTAAAAGATGTATTGATAGTTAAAAGTCTATTTCGATTTTATGTGATGAATATTTTTTACATTTTCCCATTCTAATTGACTTTTTTTGAAGTTGAAATATAGTTTCAAGTAGGATTTGAATTATTTGTGTTAACCTAATTTGAGTTGGAGTTAATAAGGGTTATCTATGCATAGTATGTTAGATATTATCATGTGTTGTTGTAAAATTAGAATTGAATTGATATACAATACGATGTAAAATTGATTAAGATTGCCTTGTGAATCATGGTTTTGTATAGTCAATGATTATGTATGCATTTTGAATTCAAGTTGCTTTAGCTATTATATTGGACATATGAATGGATTTTAAGCATGTAATTAATTTTTATGGCCAATAGAAACTAGAAGTCCCCTAAGAAAACTCTAATTATGTTATCCCTAGAAATGTCTTGACATTATTCCATGAAGGAGACTAAGGCCTTAATTGTAATTAATGTTGTAGTTGATTTCTTTTGCATTGTAAAATTTATATTTTATTTTCCTAAGGTATTTGGGAGTTAGAATTTAGGATGAGGGGATCCTAGTTGGAAAAACTTGGATTTTCCTTTGATAATATTTTCAAATTGTCTTTATAAGTCTTTTCCCTCTCATTTTTAATGTTTTTAGGTCATTAGATCAAGTAGGGTTAGCCCACAATACTTTTTTGCCAAAGTAAGACTTTGAAATCAACATTTTTCACCAAAATTTCAATTTATGAAACCTATAGCAACTAAACTTTTAATAATTTGAAGATGATGTGAACTATTGTTTTGTGAAGATTTGTGTGCAGATTATAGATATATATTTTTAAAAATTAGAAGTAAATTGTGAATTCTTTGTGTAATTTTTAATTACTTTTTTAATATAGTAAACAACATTTTTTTTAAATGTTGTTTATTTCATAAGACATAAAAAATTTATTGAAAGGATAAAATTATAATTTTTAAAATATAAATTTGTAACATCAATATCTAGTGCATGGATTATTTTTCATAATTTTTTGTTGCATTTTTTTAAAATTAATTTTTGAAGTCAAAGTAATTATAATTTGGACATAGACATATGTCATAACACATAACTTGTTTTATATGTATTAAAATTATTATTATCATTATTTTTTGAAATAGGGATATCAATACCTAATGCACACATATTTTTAGAATTTTTTTCTCTATTTTTCTATTTTTCCATGTGTATGAAACAAATACCTTGATGTTTGGTGAAAAACCTACATTCAAAAGAAATAAAATATAAATATAATAATAAAATTAAAAATATTCAAAATTATAATTTTTAGAAAGCTCATTTTAATGGATACATAGTCACAAAACATAATTTCTAAATGGGTAAAAGTGAAAACCTATGTCACACTTTTATAAAGGAATTAGCCAACACAAACAGAAATTCTCAATTTCAACCAAATAAAAGTGATTCTTATGTTTTGAATTTCAAAATGATGTAAACTAATTAAATATAGAATTCTTGATGAGGTTTATTCCTGTAATTTTCTAAAATTAAAAAAATAAAATTGATATGTTTTTTATAAATTTAAGAGCATATTTTAATTGTTGAAAATTTAATGCAGGGGCAAAAATATACTTGTGTCAAGAACAAAAATGCATTTAATACAGGAGCAACTAGGGCAGGTATTTCTCAAATTTTC
This sequence comes from Sequoia sempervirens, assembly GCA_007258455.2. Classification (NCBI taxonomy): domain Eukaryota; kingdom Viridiplantae; phylum Streptophyta; class Pinopsida; order Cupressales; family Cupressaceae; genus Sequoia; species Sequoia sempervirens. The sequence goes on from VDFB02000003.1 coordinate 89,378,639, forward strand.
TCGCAAAAACCTAGTTTCAAAAAGAGCTGTCATGGCTACAACAAGAGATTGTGAAAGTTTATTGAAAGCACAAAGGTTAAGGTTGATGAAGATTTGTGTCAGATCTCACAAGAACCTGAGGTTTGTGGATATGATATACCTCCCTACATTGAAGAAGAAGAAGAAGAAGAAGAGAAAGAAGAAAAGGAACAAGGATTATAAAAGGCCCCTAAGACTCTAGAAAAGTATGTTCAAAAGAACCATTCAACATATCAGATCATTCGAGATAAGAATGAAGGTGTGAAAACTAGGAGAAGGCTTGTAAAAGCAAGTGAGCAAGTGAATTTGTGCTTACTTCAAAGGTGGAGCCCAAGACCTTTGTTGATGCTAGAAAAGATGAAGGATGGATGAAGGTAATGGAAAAAGGATTGAATCAAATAGAAAATAATTGGACATGGGAATTGGTTCTCATCCCAGCTGATAAGAATGTTATAGGAACAAAGTGGGTGTTTTGGAACAAGTTGAATGAAGATAGTAAAGTTGTGAGGAACAAATCCAAATTTGTATGTAAGGGTTATTCACAAGTAGAAGGTATTGATCTCAAGGAGACTCTTGCTCTAATATTTAGAATGGAGACAATTAGAATGTTACTTGCCTTTGCTTCTCACAAGAATTTCAAGGTCTATTAGATGGATGTCAAATCAGCCTTCTTTTAAGTGGTGATTTAGAGGAAGAAGTCTAATTAAGAAAATAAATGGTTTCCATCTATCAAAATATTTGGACATGGTGTGCAAGCTCAAGAAAGCTCTTAGAGCTTGGTATGCTTAGTTGGATAAGTATTTACTTCAGTAAGGTTGTAATATTTATATTAAGGTAGAGAAAGATAAGATTTTTATAATTGTTGTATATGTTGATGATATCATCTTTGGTGAAGATGATAATATGTGTAAGAGGTTTGTAGAAGAGATGTAGACATATTTTAAGATATCTATGGTTGGTGAGTTGTCTTTCTTCCTTGGGTTTCAAATTTTTCAGCTTGATGATGGTATCTTTATTTCTTAGGCTAAGTATGCTAGAGATATGTTGAAGAAGTTTGGCATGGAGGATTCCAAACCAATAAGTACTCCTATGGTTACCAGTTGTCACTTGAGAAAGATTGATGAGTCACTTGAGGTTGATTAGACTCTTGATAGGTCTATTATTGGAGGTTCATTATACTTGACTGCTTCTAGAATTGATATTATTCATGCAATATGTTTGGTTTCCATATTTCAAGCTAATCCTAAGAAAACTCATGAGAAGGCAGTAAAAATAATATTTAGATATTTAAAGGGAACTATGGATTATGGTTTGTGGTATAAGAAGGATGATAAATTTTCTTTGAATGTTTATATTGATGTTGATTAGGAAAGATGAGTGGATAACCAGAGAAGCACCAATGGAAGTGCATTTTTCTTAGGAGACAGATTGGTTCCTTGGTTTAGTAAGAAGCATGACTCAATATCCTTATTCATAGTAGAAGCTTAGTATATTGTTGTAACATCTTGTTGACATACCAAGGTGGTTTAGATGAAGCATACTTTGAAGGATATAAAGGTGGTGTATGATGAACCCATTCCCATATTATGTGATAATATCAGTACAATAAACATTTCTAAGAATTTGGTGATGCATTCAAGGAAAAACATATTTCTATCCATTATCACTTTCTAAGGGAAAAGACTATAGAGCAAGAATTCAAATTGGAGTATGTTCCTACTAAGGATCAGATTGCAAACATCTTCACTAAGGCACTTTCAAAGGATACTTTTGGGTATCTTTGACAAAATTTAGGGGTTATTTCCCCTCCTTCTAACTAGATGAATAGATAGTGCATCCATCTAGGGGGAGAAATTCATTTCATATCCTTTTCTCCTAGATTAATGTAAGCTACATCCCAGGGGGAGTAGGTAGTTGGTTGGTTGTTGTTGATATGGGGAGCATGTATATTTGCTTGAAGGAGAAGTGTAGTTGTTGAGAATGTGTTGATTTAAATGAAGACCTTGACCCTTTGTGGATTTTCCCTCTTATCTTTTTAGGTCACCAGTCTTGCCAAGGAGGTCATTGGTAATTGCAGTGGCTTGGCAGTTTGGTCGCTTGTCAAGAATGGTTAAGAAAATGCTCCATAATTCTTCACATTATTGTTTCTATTCTTGCATCTTGGTGATCATGATTTTAGTGTTTGTGCAGTGTCTCAATTCAGCTTCCATGTGATGAAGTTTACCTCAAGTTGGTTTGTAAATGTTCTATCTCATGATTGTTTCTTCTGAGCTTTCGAGATGAAGTGCTTTGTGCTAGCTATTTTTGGCATGAAAGTGTGAGAATTATATGGAAGTGTTACTATACATTCATGGAATGTCTCTTTGTGGTCCATAGATCAATAGTTGATCTCTTTGTTGTTGCATATTGTTTGATTTGTTTCTCTGAGTGATTTGTGGATGTTTGGCCAGCAGGGCTTATTCTCTTCCCTGTGTTATGTGCTTGGGGGTTTGTGCTAGCAATTGAGATTGTGTTGAGATGAGTTTGGGTATTTCCCTATCTTGTTGAGAATCACATTGAGTAAATTCATATGGAAGGTGTGTTTTTGGGCTGATTGGTAATGTTGCTAGTGTTTCTTCTACATGGTTCCTTATTGCTGACTTGGGATGATGTGTGCCAACATGTTTAATTTTTGGATCACATTGGAAGATGTAATAATTTGTTTTAGGTTTTCTATGTCTCCTATATAGGACCACTAAATCACTATATTCATGTTTTTGAGGTTGACTTGTTGAGGTCATTGCTTGTCTCTTGCTATGGCCAACCTAATTTGTTGTTTTCTTTACTTGTTGAGGATATAAATGCAAGAAAAAATCAGTTGCAAGTTGTGTGAGAGTGGAAAAATGCAATAAGTAATGTGAGTTGTAGAAAATATAAGTCAGATGTGCTTCAATACCTCAGTCAGCATAGTGTATTGTTGACATATGTTGTAAATTGAAATCTTCGTGTATCCTACTCGAAGATAGTGAGTCTTCTTAGTAGGTCCTTGTATCTTGCACTAAGGTTGTGCACCTTAGCATGAAATTCCTTGTATCTTTCCCTAAGGTTGTGTGCCTTAGCTTGCAAGTCTTTCAAGGAATAGTGTGTTTCTTTAGGTAGTGAGCCTTAAAACAAATTGTAATCTTATTCATATTTTATGAGATTTCTCTCTATGGTTTTTTCCTTCTTGGGTTTTCCATGTATATTTGGTGTTATCTTGTACATGTGTGTTCATTTCATTATCTCTCATTGTTGTTGATTTGCTTAAGAGTTGTTGAATTTTTTTAAGGGTTGTTGATCTTGTTAGGAGTCTGAATTTACATTGTGTTGAAGGGTTTACATTTTGATATCGATTCACACCCCTCTCACTATCTAGGCATGTTCAACAAATAGTATTTAAGAACCTTGTGATTGATATCATAAATTCTAGGTTTCAAAAGTAGGTATGTTTTCTACCTTATTTTTCAAAATGGTTTCTAAAATACACCATCATTTGCAACCTCAACAGACTATAACTATTACAAACAGTTAACATTCAAAAATTTAATGCAATGTCTATTATAAGAAAGTATTTATTTTTGAAACATATGAAGAAATTTAAATGCAATTTTTCACTCTAATTGATAGTTGTGATAAATTTTGAAGGTGACTTTCATTGCATTTTTACTTTGTTAAGAACAAAAGGTTTTCACTACATTCATGTTGCCTGTGAAGTTGTAGGTTGCAAAACTCTCGATGTTATGAAACCTATAAGACACAAACTATTTTTAAACAATAAGACATGTAAGAAACCAATTGGTTAGTCACCCTTCACCTCAATTTAGACTTTTTTATGTTCCCCCCACTTGTAACTCCTCCTTGAGCTCTCCACCCTTAAGCTTTCAACAAGAAGAATGAAATAACTAACAACACACTGTGTTTTTAAACATGCAATTATTTTGTACGTTTATTTTTAATCATATGAAGAAATTGAAATACATTTTTAAAAAAATTCATAAGATAGTGATTATTTTATTAAATATCAAAAAAAATTTACATCGATGTGGGTGCCTCTACAACCCAGAAGCATTTACCCTCCCATATCAAAAAATATAAACCAACCATTATCATGGAAGAGCCATTGATTTTGAAACAAAGATTACAAAAAACAATCCCCCCATAACCATCGACCACGTAGAGTCTAAGATTTTGCATTCAATAGCTAAGATTTCCAATGCTTTTTGTTCCCTTGATTACAATTTGATTCAAACATATTATAATTAAGGCACATTAAATTTTTTTACTGCTCTCTAAAAAAGTGATCATCATCGGCATATGGTAATGTATTTTTCCAAATCCAACCCTTGAATGCTATAAACACCATTATTTCCTCCTTTGCACAAAAATTTTGGCCGCCTTAGACCACCCTTCAAACATCTCTATCTGTGATAGTTTGTAAGAAATTCACAAATTCCTCCATCCACTCAAGATTTTGGTATGCCTCCAAGTTTAGATAGTGCTTCAGAAATCTAGTGTCATAATTAGCTTATATCCTATGTCTTTCCAATTTCACATCCTATGTCTAGAATAAAAAAGTACATCTTTGCATGTGCCCCTGAAACAAGCAACATGTGGATATCCTGCAGACAAGGGATCCCTTCCCCCAAACTTTCTCATACCAGAATGTCCTCCACCCCAATGAGAAACTCAAATTTTATGAGAAGTCTCACCATTTCCAAAATCACTCCTTTGGATTGCTACAAATCAAGCAAAGAAAAAAAATCTTGACATAATGTTAGAATTAACTCTACATTGTTCACTCCCCTTCACATATTTCCATTCCAAAATTAGTTTGATAGCATCTATGTTAGTGTATATATTGCATACACATAGGCTTTAAGCCGACTTAGGTGTCCATTGACCCTTCCCACCTCCCAATTTGGCACTTTATAGAAGAAGTGCTTTTTGTAAATAGTCCAAATGGGCTCATTGGAAGCGTTGTGAAAAAACAAGAACTTTTACAAAAAATGAAACTCAATTTCGAGCTACAGAGCAAAAGTTATGAAGCTTTCAATTTTTTCAAATTTTCAAAATAATTGATCCTCCTTGAAAAAAATAATTTTATATTTTTTGAAAAAAAAATAGAAAAGAGAGGATTTAAACCCCCTCAGGTTGGAAAGAATCAAGGGTTGGAAAACCATGTGACCAAGGGCTTAGAATTGATATTGTTAGCCCTTCTCCTCTACTGCTGACATAAGCCCTATGGTAAAAGGTGACATCAGTGAATTGGATTGGCATAAAAAGGGAGGTGAACAATAGTGGACTTCCTTCCATCAAATTTGGCATTCATTTCCCCCAAGAAAGAGCCCCAATTTCATGCCCCACCTACCTTGGATCTATAACAAAACAAGTCACAAGTCTCTTTTAGAAATCACAAGTGATAGACTTCCCAAATGCAAAACATTGTCACCAAGTTTGAATGTGCCTAAACTCCTAGAAATCGCCACACAAATGGCTCATGATAGAGATTCCTCACGACCTGCCACAAGTGATTCACGAGCTATAAACTCACTGGAATCTGGTAGAGACTCTTCATGGCCTACCAAAGATGATTCACTGCCTATATATTGATCAATTCTATGAATTCAAGTGTGCCTCCACAAATGATCTTGAAATTAAATGGCCCTCCAAAATGAAACACAACCTCTATGAAGAAATCACAAGGGTCTGGTTGATGCATGCCTAAGCGCAGGTGAGGTGGAGGTATCTTCCCATATTTGGTGTCCCAAACTTTCTAACCCCCCTCTTAATCGTGGCTTGCAACCAATGTAAATGCTAAAAATGAACCTACCACAGAGGGAATTTTGACATGCAATGAACAAATTGTCACCTATGATGACTGAACCCAACCCTTAATCATTATTTAGATGAATGATCAAAACTACAGATAAACTACAAGGGTCATAGGGTTTAATCATGCCTCCAAAAATGCTAGCCTACAAACTCGGTTTGATAATGCCTTTCCAGTGGATTGTTGCATAGAGACGAATTGATCAAAAAATACAATGTAATGCTTCACCTTATGACCTACAAAAATCCACGTCCAACTCTGATACCATGAAAGAACCTTTTATAATCAAAGATTGAAAGAAATCACAATGAACACAAAATTGCATAAAGTCGACCCATAGATTAGATCAATAAGGTGTACAAAAATAAGAATGAGGGAGGCAACCAACCTCCATGAAATGAGGATAGGAATCCTCACTCATGGAATGGTGGAAATTTTCCTACCAAAAATGTAGGAAGAGGTGTCAAAAGAGAATTGACATCTCTAAGGACACCTATCTACATTAACACTTCATGTGAGAAAGGGTCAATGGACACTCATAACACTTGTTTCCCAAATGCTAGTGTATTGGTGTGCCAACTATGAAACGTGGCAATTTTTCCTACAGTTGAATTTCACTTAACTAAGTGATGTGATACACTCTTCTTGACCAATTTATGCAGTAGATTATTTAGAATTGTAGTCTTTATTGACTTTTCTCTAGTTGTATATTCTAAACAACCATATTATCCTCTCATAATCGGATTCACCAAGCATATCTCGAAATGCAATGTTTTTCTGTGCCTCAAATTTTGAAGGAATTCATGTTATTTTATTGTTCTTCCAAACATTCCATTAAATGTGGATGCATAGACAAGGCACATAATTGTCATGCAAAAAATGGATAGTTCTTGAATTCAATTAATTATTTACTATAAATGTGGAAGCAATGTCCCTCCATGCGATTTCCATACACTTAGCGTATATCTTTTAAATTCCTATTCAAGCTTCATAAATCAAGTTTGGTTAAAAATTAAGTTAACAATTGGTGTGAAGTCAATGGTGCAATTCTCTATGAAATGCAACCCTTACATGGTATGAAACATTATATTTTCATAGTCAACTGTAACCATCTAGATAATAAATTTGAACTGAGTTATAGTAGTTTCAGTCTTGTAGGCATGATTGAATATTTATTTAGTAATAAATAGAACTCAACAATTTCCTAAGTAATTATATTTATCTAGATACATTAAGTGTCAAATAGACCTTCAATCTCCTAAGAATCTGATTTTTTATGAAAGATAGGGTCATGAAGATTAACTTGATATTGATAAATTATAGAGTAAAATATAGTGAAATTATTTGATTTCTATGTTTAAGTCTTAAATGGGCATTAGTTCATTGGAAATTATTTTGGATAATCAATACTATACTAGTGACATTTAAGCAACAATAGTTTACTTCTCATAGTGCCTTAATCCTATTCTTAGTTCTCTCGACTTCTAAACTAACATTTCCAACTCAAGGAAGACTATAAGACATAATATCCTTGTACTATATCATATATGTAGATGAACCTAAAAAGAGTGTTGTTTTACAAATATGAATATTATTTTACAAATATTAAAATGTGAAAGCTTCCGATAGTGATAATTGTAACTAGCATAAGAATGATACACATGTGGCCTTAGATAGATAAATTTATTAAAGTCTAAAATTTTAAACAACAAATTATTTTCTATGACCCAACTGTAAACTATGAATATAGTTTAGTGTGTTCCTAATGGATCTCTAAAGGGGGAAATAAAATAAATATGTTTTAAATAGAAGAGGAGAATAAAAACCATAAGATATCCATGGATTGGTGGCTTGGGATCAATATTTAATATAAAAAGATATTTAAAAATTATTATTGACTATGGAAACATCATTGTTATGACTTTAGTCTACTCAATTAATCATATCCCCAAGTTGTAAACCTTGAAAAATGTTAGGGCCACATTTTTATTGAGTGCCTTTAATATGTAATCATGTGAAAAATCTAGAATCCTTGATTTAAAAACTTCAAAAGGCCAATGCCTATTAGGAATTATGGTTTTGGAATCATTGTTTACATGAGCATATTAATCATATCACCAAAGCTCTAGGATGAAAGGTTTTTAAATAAAAATTACAATGAGAAAAAAACTTAGAGAAACCATTTACAAGGTGCTTGAATAACCATATCCTATCTCTATTGTCACCCTAAATTTATTTCCTCTATTTTCCTCTAAAGTCCAATTTTAGGTAAATAATTATTCCTAATTATTTACCCAACCATATTCCCTTCCAAAAAATTAAATAAATAACTTCTTATTTATTTAAATCCTCTGACATGTCACATCCTCCATCATTTTCTATTACCCCATAATCCTGATTATAATCCTCTCACTAATCATGTGCACACATTTAATCATTGCTTAAGAGGTGTCACATCCTCCATATTCTCCCAATTACCTTAACCCATTTCCTAATCTAATCCAAATTCTCTCCTAATCATTTACACACTCCTAATATTGTGATTAGGAAATGATAATCCCTTTCCATTTATTGCACATCCACCTATTCCCCCATCTCATTAATGTTCCCTCTTTTCAAAAAGACCTTGTGTCCTTTTAGCACATGGATCTTTCTTCCAAAAGTACCTAAAAAGAATTTTTAATATTTATTATTTTTCATCCCATACCTTGGGATTGTGGGCAAGAAATACATTTATGACAAATATCTTCCCCATCCCTCTGGGTACCTTCACAGTACCAATCTCCCTCTCAAGCTCTCTCATTATGACACTTGTCACAATCTTGAGACTTCAGACATCATATCCCTCTCATTCAGTATCCTTTCCACTTGGCATCATCTCCATCCTCCACCCTTGATCTTCTAAGATCTCATCCTATTCATCCATCTAATCTCTTTAGCCATTTCATCATATCATGCAACTTTGAGAAATTTAGTGTCATTATACTACCAAAATCGAGTGATCATACATACAAATCGATTGTATTAGGAAAATATACACATCAAGGGATGTGACATGTGAAATTCATCGAAATTCACCAAGTTTTGAGTTTTCTATGCCTAATCCAACTGTTGTTTCATTTTTGTGTGTTTTGAGTGATTTTCTTGTTAGTTGGATTCATTTTGATCACCATTTTTATTACACACATTGTCTTTTCCAACTTGGACACAATATTTAAATTATAGATATAAACATCAATATCTTAAACTATTATCAATATTAAGAAACTCTCTTTTCAGACCCTCCTAACACTAGCTATGTTGACAAACATTTTTGGCACACTCGGCATCAAGCTAGGTGAATTTATTGAAATAGAGTGTTACTAAACATTAAGTTACATTGAAATTTAATTCCAAAATTCATACTAAAAATAAAATATAAAGATGATAGATCCAAACATGAAAGAGAATGAAAACCATAACAAATAGATTTACATGGAGAAACCCTTTTAGGAAAAGCTCTACACCTAAATAGACCCAATATTTTATTAATCCTTTAAAATAAAGTTACATTATACAACCCCTCTAAATTATGATAGAATTTTATTACTCATACAACTTAAAAAATAAATTATCGAACCTCCAACTCTAAGTACCAATGTATAGAATAATTACAAAGTGAAACCATGGGATAGTTTTGGTAAACCATTTACAAGCACAAATAGGTATGGCACCTAAATTCTTGAACTAAATTTCTAAATCCCCCTTTTTTTCTAAGATGACCCTAGATAATGTAACTCCTAAGTATTTTATATTAATTGTACCAAATAACTAACCCTTCATTTCCCTAATCATTCCCTTATCATTTTTAATAAATAACAAATCATCTACGTATAGGACAATGATTAACAATTTATCATCAATTAATTTAAAGGTAGTTTCACTTGTAATAAGTTCATGATCCAATATGAAAGAATCAAATTTTTGATACCAAATTTTTAACAACTACTTCAAACCATAAAAATATTAATTTAACATACAAACCAAGTGCTTTTATCCCTTCACCACTAAATTCTTGGGTTATTTCACAAATATTTCCTTATCATGACCCTGATGTAGAATTTTTTTTTACATCCATTTTATCTACCTCTAAATTGAAAGAGATAGAAATAGATAAAAGGAATCCAACATAGATTATTTTATCTATGGGAAAAAAAAATATCACTAAAATCCACTCCTCAACCTAGGAGTAACCCTTTGGAACTAAGTAGGCCTTGTACCACTCCAACTTTCCATCGTCTCTAAATTTATTTTTAAATACTTGTTTACATGCAATGGATTCCTCCACTTAAGTAGCTCAACTAGATCTCATGTATAAAATTTATCCAAAGACTTTACTTTATATTTCATGGCCTCTAACTAGGATTCATGCTCATCTAAGGACAAAGATTCCTTCATAGATCTAAGTTCATTGCCAGTACATGACAAAGAAAATACACAACTATAATTATAAGTACTATAGCTTTCAACAATATTATATTGCCTCATGGACCTTCTAAGAGGTGTAAAAAGAGGATCCTATTTTTCTTCATTGAAACTCAAATATGGACCTTCTCCTTCCTTTTTTTTTATCATGTTGTTTTGTGCATGCATCTTCTTGTGGATAATTCTTAAAATCAAAATGCTTTATTTTTTAGGCTCCACATGATGTTGTTAATCATTTTAAAATTCCCTAGTATCTCTAAAAATATCATTATAATATAACAATTTTATTGCTACAAGATACCAAAGATTATATCCCTTATTGTGCTCACCATATCCCATAAAAACACACTTTTTAGTACTAAAATCAAGCTTAGAATGTTTCTCTTTAGGAACAATAATATATGCCTCATTTCCAAAAACTCTAAAATAAGAAATTAGTGGTCTTTACCTATCCATATCTCATAGGGTGTTTTTCAACTAAATTTAGGAGACCTATTAACCAGGTAACAAGTTGTACATGAACTAGACTTCAGCCTAAAAATGTTGTTTAAGCTTGACATTCTTACAAATCTATGGACATCACAGTCATGTTCATCCATTTTGATCTATTTTGCTAAAAATTATATGGAGTTTTTTAATCCAACAATATCTACACGTCTATAATAATCATCAAATTTTATAGATAAAAAACTCATCACCATTATCTATTCTAACAAAACTTTACTTTCAAAAAGGATAAGAAAAAGAGATGGAGTGTGTGAGCAAGAAGAGGAGCAAGAGTAGGATTTTGAAATCCTTTGGAAAAGATGGCAATGATGGCACAGATTTGGATGACAATGATGATGATGCAAGGTTGTTGGTGGTATGGTGGCTTGGGCTATCTGTGTTGGGAGCATGTGTGGATTTTTTATGGTCGTTCCCTTGTCTTGTGGGGGCGGTTGTCGTTGTTGAGGCTATGGTTCCTCATGCTTTTGTTATGGTTCTCTTTGTGCCTTATGCCTTTTTTGGCCATGTGGTTTCACTGTAGTGGTTCATGGAAGCTTGTGCTCATGATTTGGAGCTTTTTTGGTCTATGGCCCATTGAGGCTTTTGTGCTTCAACCCTCACTTGGATATTTATGGGGGAGTGACCTATTTTTGGGCCTTTTTTGGTCTCTCTTTGGTGGTTGGTTTTGGATGGGATTTTCTTGCCTCATTTTCATTCTACCCCCTACCTTTTATCCTTATGGGTCTTTCTTTCTCTTATATTGTTGTTGTTTTGCAGTTGGTCATGGGTCCTCATGTCTTTATATTTTTGTTTATGGAAGTCTACATCTTGAGGTGGATTTTTTGGTCTACCTATGTCGTAAAAGTGTGGTGTATTCCCTCTTTCTTTTGTCCTTACCTGGAGTTTGGTGGGGGATTGATTTGTTGCAAATACAAGGGCTTTTGGCCTCTGTATTTTTTGTTCAGTCTAGTGTTATTTTTTGTTCACTCATACAATTCGTTTCTTATACCTTGGGGGTTTTGTCTTAGAGTGTTGGGTGGGTTGTTACCTTTCTCCTCTATTGCTAACTCAAAGCATCTCTTCATCGTGGGTTTAATTGGTCTCAAGAGGGTTGTGCCTAGTCTTTATTCGACTACCAAGATCGAGGTGAAGTGGTTGTTTACCCTCCTAGTTGTTGTTGTCGATGTCTACCTGGTTGTTGAAGGTTTCCCCATTGGCCTCTATTCTATTGTCCTCAAAGGAGTCCATGTTGCTCTTGTTTTGGAGCTTTTCTTATTGTCTAGGATGCACCTAGATTTGATTTCTTTGGTTGGGTCGTGTTCTTTCAAGACCTGGGTGTTTTTGGAGCTAAAGGGTGATTTTGATGCTCTACTTTCGGTTTTGGAGTTGTTTGTTGGGTTATGCATAAAGATTGTTTTTGTCCCAAATGATTTTCTTTCGTAAGGGAGCCTTGGTTTCCCTCTCTTTTGAAGTTCCTTCCTCTCTTTTTTTGGATAAGGAGCTAGTTCATTTGTTGGATATTCCTGTGTTGAAGGCTCTCATGGGTGTTGTGGTTGCCCTAGTTTGGTATATCTCACATTTGGGTGGGTTGCGTCTAATGTTCATTCTAAAGACCCAAATGCTTTTGTTGCTCATGGTTACTAAGTTTACTCACTCTACAGGAGTGTTTGTTTTCTTCTTGGATCTGTAGATGGTGTCTCCTATTGAGGTGGAGACCTCTCCCATTGAGGTGGAGACCTCTCCTTTTGAGGTGGAGATGGAATTTTTAGGTATGGTCGGTTGGTCATGCTTCTTCAGTAGTTTTTCTCCCTTAAAATTCCTTTCAAGGTGGAACCACTTCTATTGAGGTGGAGTTTGGGTATTCTAGAGAGCCTTTTCTATTGTGGATTGGGTATTCTTGGTGAATTCTCCTATAGAGGTGGAAAGGTAGTTTTGTTGTCTCAATTTTTTTTGAGCGAATGGTTTGTTGTGGCCTAGTTGATTCACGCAGTGGAGAGACAAAATGGGTGATATGGTTTTGCTTCATCTTGTGGAATGTTGTGATTCCTAGCTCAATTACTATTTTTTTGAGTGAATTGTTTGTTGTTGCTTTGTTGTATCAAGCTAGTTCAATGGTTAGATAGGTAGGATTCAAGGTCCTTGATAAAACTTAGTTGTTAAGGGTTTAAGGTTCCCTTCAAAACCTGATCTTTGTAGCATGAGTAGTCTAGTGTATCTTTTGGTTGATTTTGTTGTTGGTCTTCTAATTGTCTGTCATTTATCTATTTGTAGTGTTCTATTGCCAGGGTTTTAGGTCCCTTCAAAACCTATTTGTATTGGGTTTCGAGTCCCTCCAAAATCTAGTTTTCCTATATAATCAAAACAAAACTTTACTTTCCTATTTTTGTATTTATCAACAAGTGCTTAAAAAATTTAAAAGTGTAAAATTTAACAAAATTATGCTTCAAAAATTAAACCCCTATATATCTAGATAAATCATCAATAAATTAAACACAATAGTGATTTTTTATTAAAGTCACATCCACATTGACCAAATACATCATTATGAATGACTTCACAAAATTTCTAAGCTCTAGTACCACCAAATTTAAATGGAACTATATTATTTTCCATACACATAATGTTCATAGAAATCAGTCAAAAAAATAATTAGATAAAATTTTAATCATCTTTCTAACAATGAGGGTTTGAGACCCTTCTCACTAATGATACCCATCCTATGGTGACAAAGTTTAGAAGTGTAGTGTCATAAAATTGCACCCCATGGAGATTTCACACTTGCACATTTAGCCCACTGCATTTATGGTACCTAACCATCTTTATGAAAAAAACCTTATGAGTCAAGATTTCATGATTTCAACCCCATAAGGGGCAATGATGAAGCATTAGCAATTCACCACCTCATTTCTTACAAAGTTTTGAGTTGGATGCCTATTCGATGCACAAACATCTGCACAGTGCACAAGCATCCCTAAACTTTTCAAGCTTAAATGAAGGAATCTCATGAACTTTACCCATGACACATGTATTATGATATAATTGCAAGTGTTATGGCTCTTCGCACCCATGCATCCTCACAAAACTCTTCCTTTCACTCCCATTCTCATTCATCTTAATGTTTTTCACTCCAACTTTCTCTCTTGCTATGTTCTATTCTACGTCTCTTATCCGCAACAAAGCTCTACTAGATTCACGCCTCATCAATATCCAAGGATTTCTTGAAAGTGTACAAGGTATCTTCTATCAAGCCAAGAGGGAGCCATGGACTGTTGGTAATGCTCTCTTGTTGCTTTTTCTTGTCTATTTGCAATATCTACTTGGCTTATCTATTTTATTCATGATAGGGGTTCTCCACAACAGGCTTTGTTTCATCTATTACATTTTACGTATCATCTATTTTTTATCTATTTGGTTGTCTGTAGAGGTGGAAACACCAAAATGGGAGTTTGATTTAGGTAATTCCTAAAATAGCCCCAACATTTTTCCTCATCCTTGTTGTGTGCAGTTTTTCAAATTCAAAGAGTTAGTTACTCACAGATTTTAGATTTTTATCTTCTGGTTTGAGAGGGATGATAGCATGGTGTGAAGACATCCATGTAGTGTGTTGATGTTTATTGGCCACGACTCAATCCTTCTCAGGACAGAATCTATAAGTTGTGCTCTTTTTGTTTATGTAATTTATATTTTGTAATCTTTTACTAGATTCTGGTAATTTGCAGTTTTCCCATCATAGCTTAGTATTTCTATTAATCATGTTTTTGCAATCTCTTTCATCTTGCACTTTGTCACTTGATCTTGTACTTTGAAGTAATCGAGGGCTATTCGCTCCCTATAGACTCTTCCTTGTCTTAGATGTTAGAGTAATAGGTTAATTACTTGATTAATTTAATCATATTGATTAATTAATTAAATCACCTTTTTCTTTATTTTTCACTTAAGCTAAACGTAGGCACTTTAATAATTACTTTATTAAATCCTAGGGTTCATTTTAGGGTTTTGATCTCCTTTCTTAAGGATTGATCTCTTTGTAATTATTCACTTTTATGCAATTTTACTCGGTTTGTAGAGCAATATCTTTGTGTTGTTTGAATCTTTTCTATGTGACAGGTTATTTTGCTTGTAGGTGATCACTAGGTTCTGTGAGGTTGGCTTTTACAACTTCAACATGGTATCAGAGCTTCAGATTTGTAGCTTCATGTTCATCTTTTGAGGGATTCAAGCCTTGAAAGAGTATTTTAGTGCATCTTGAGTCACTTTTGATCACACCATTGCATTCAAAGTGCTAGAAATAGTCAAGATTGGCCTTTGTTTCATCAATTTTGGACTCATGGGCTCAAATCTGCAAGGGTTTCTACGAGTGCCTTTTTTCTCAAATCCAAAGGGTACCTACAATTTTGAAGCTTTTTCAGCCCAAACGGACCTCACTGTTGCGTCCAGAGCAGCCAAAAACCCTAAAAATGCTTGTCAAATCATTAGGAAAAAAAAATTGCTTCAAGATTGGCCCCTATGCACAAAGTTCGAGGAAAAAAATCAAAAGAATTTATTTGGATCGATGTTTTCATTTTTTTTAATTTCTTTATTAGAAATTTTAAAAAGAAATCAAAAGTTTTTAAAAACAAGTGTAGGGTTTGAATTTTTTTTGGGTGAATTTTTAAGTTTCAAAAGGCGCATTTATTAAAGGTACCCACAAGTACCTGCACCCTGTACACCTACATGCCTTATGTACCCGCGTCGGCATTTTTCAACTGACCAGTGGCTTCTTCATCCACCTGTGGCATTCAAAAAGGTGACCGATCATTTTTTCCAGGCCTCAAAAACATTTGTCGGCACCTAAGCTTTCCAAAATCTTTTCCGGCCAACAACAAAATTCCCAAGTCGAGCACCTCTACTTTTTCCAGTCACTTTTCCCAGTAAATGCACATTTTTTGCAGCGAACTTTCTTGGCATGCCATGGTTTTCGGTGGGAGAATCTTTTTTGAATATCCTATTCACTAGTTGGAATATTTTGTCGTCGTGTTTTGTATAGGGGGGCCAATTTTTTTCGGCATGAAGGGAATATTCCCAAGAATATTCACTGACTTCATGCTGATGTCATCATGACATTAGCGGTATAGACACTGCAAGGCCCCTTTGACCCCTTCTTTGGCCTCCAGGGAGTTTTTTTTCTTTTGGCCATAACTGGGGCATACGATATCATTTTTCGACAAACAAGATATCATAAGAAAGCTAATTTCGTCAAATTTCCAGTGGTGTGGGTTTCATCAATTTATTTTGTTGTCAGTGCATTCTACAACCTATTGAAGTCAAAGGAGCTATTTTCAATCCCAAGCTCATAACTTTTGACCAGTTTCTTCATTTTTTGCAATTCCAGTGGCATTGGAACTTTCTTTCAGAGCTCTTTAGTTCCATCCATGCAATTTTTCCATATTGTTCTCCAGGTATATTTTATTCAATTTTTTTTGTTTTCGCACTCTAGTGAATTACTTGGATGTTTTAGCTCTTGGGAACTTGTTCCTTGCACAGGATGACTCATTTTTGGTTGTTCTTTATGTATTTCTAGTTTTCTATCCTATTTGGCCATTGTAGACATCTTTTTTATCACTCCTTATTATGTAGACGCACTGAGATAAAGTGCCATTCTAGTGTTTTTTTTTGGAGATTTCACACATCCTATTGTGCCTATTGTATTCGCACTATGATATAAAGTTCCATGAGGGGTTTGATGTTTTTCCTTTGTTTTCCATCACACCTTTTTCAAGTGAGTTTCCCTTCCACGACAGCAGTGAATCTTGTTGATTCTTGCCTCATGCATGTGTGCATTAGTTTGCATACCCTTTTATTTGCAAGTTGTTTCTCCTACATGCACTTCTTGGTTTCACACACAGCTTCAGTGTTTTTGTCTTGGCTCTCTTTTTAGCATTATGGGGGGGTTTCTACTATTGGTGCTAATGCTTCCTTGGTTTCGCATTGGAGTGATCTATGTATCTAGTTATTGTTCCTATGTACTTTCCGATGCAGCGTATATTAGTGGCTAGTTACATGCATTTCAATGAGATGGATCATTTACCATATGGACACTCTTGCATTCCTATTTCTGGAGGTTCTTCATTTCAGCACCATATCAGTCATCTTTTGATAGCAGTCTACAACTTCATGCTTCTGGATGTTCTACATGTTCCTATTTTTTAGGACATTGTCTTGTTTGGAGGCTTCTTCAGTCCTTCACTTGGCTTTCATCTCTTTTTTGGATTGGAGTTTTTCCCATGAGGTTTTCTCTTTTTCTCTGCTTTACAGAGATTTTGGTTGTATTTGGGTACCTCATCAGGCCTTATTGTTGGGACCCATCTTTGCTTTCATGCATTTTGTCCTTAGTTTTTTAGCTTCTCCCTAAGTTGATCTTAAGGGGGGGTGTTAGAGTAATAGGTTAATTACTTAATTAATTTAATCATATTGATTAATTAATTAAGTCACCTTTTACTTTATTTTTGACTTAAGCTAAACTCAAGCACTTTAATAATTACTTTATTAAATCCTAGGGTTCACTTTAGGGTTTTGATCTCCTTTCTTAAGGATTGATCTCTTTGTAATTATTCACTTCTTGTTTATGCAATTTTACTCTCTTGGTTTGCAGAACAATATCTTTGTGTTGTTCAAATCTCTTCTATGTGAGGTTATTTTGCTTGCAGGTGATCATTGGGTTTTGTGAAGTTGGCTTTTACAACTTCAACATTAGAGACTCAGGAGTAGTGAATCTCCTCCATTACAAGAAGAAATAGAGTTATTAGTTATATTCATAGAGTTACATAAAGTAGATTCCTATAGCCTAAATAAGTTGCCATATTGTGTGCCCCTAAACAAAACAAATTCCCTTTTTTCAACCTATAACCACTCTTCTCAAAATTAACATGAACTCCTAAATCATTTATTTTAAAATATAAAATAAAATTTATAGCTAAATCAAGGATATACAGTACATCTCCAAGGTTTTTCACCCTTCCATCACTAAAAATTAAATTTACCTCCCATTGGCCCACAATATTATGTGTGTTTTTATCCCCAAGGAAAATTTCCCCACCATAATATGTTGTATACATTGAGAACCATGCCTTATGAGGATTCACGTGGTAGGATGCACTTGAATCTATTAACAAAGAGTCATTAGAAATCATGTTAGTAAAAAATAATAATTTAGCATCAATAATTTCTAGTATTGCAAAAGTTGGAATCTTCAATTTCGGAAGCAATCATGGCTTGTGTGTTAAAGTTGAGATCAGTTAATAATAATAAGCTTTTTCATTTTGGGATTCTCAAATACTAGTGGTATTAAAGTTTATTTCTCTACCAAACCTAGGTTCTATGACTTCTTCCAAGGGTAAATTAGTAAACAAGAAAATAATAAGATGGTGCCCCCTACAAAAGTAAGAAGTGAAATTCTATTTTATGGTGCCTCACGAGGGAATCTAGGTAGGTCAAACCTATAGCTTGTGTATTGATGGAATCTTAGAGTGTGGTAATAGTAGCTCTAGCCCTAAAGCTACTGGATGGCTCTAAAATTAGAGTAGAAGCTCAAGCCCTTCTAGGTTTAACACTAACCAAGAAATGTAATGTCAAGAAAATTTGGATTGAGGGTGTTTGAATGAAGTTGATAAATACCCATCAAAAATAAAAAAGACTCCTAGCTAGAATCGATATTATGTTTTGCAACAAATTTTGGTCTCCCTTCAAGCATTTTAATCATATCAAATATGCCACTACTAAGAGAAGCAAATTTGGTTGATAGCCTTGCCAATTTGGCATGTGATTCTCCAGAGATCATTTTGCCTAAGGAAAAAGATTTATCCAACTTCCCTTCAATTATGATGATTGCCTCTAATGAGTGTAGGCCCCAAAATACGAGGTCCTTCTAACATTTTTTTTGGTTATATTGGCAGGTTTTATAGTGCAATAGGACCATTTGGTTAGATCAAAATGGAAACTATAGGGGCTAACTTGAACCGATTGATTGGCTTGCTTCCCTCTAAGTGCTTTAAATATATGACAGTACCTTGGTTCATTAGAAGTTTCTTAGTCAGAACTTACTAGCTTTTCAAGGCATGTGGGTGGCATCTATTTCATCTGAGACATTAACTCTTATCATTTCCTTCACTGGTTATGATGCATTTGTAATGATTATTTGCTAAGGTGGTGGTGTTGTATCCTCTCATTATAGAAATTTGTTTTTTTAGCACTCCAACTCCTTTTTAATTGGTAACCATCTCAATTAGCTTTCATCTTCTATATTACATTTGTGAAGTGGTTGAATGTACTCTTCTTGAGTTGCCATGGAGATGGAGCTTCTAAACAAGTGTGCCTTTATCCCTATCCCCAAATGGGAGTACCCAAAATCTGGGAGTTTTTCCTTTGAAATGTTGAAGAAGATTTTCAAGATAGATTGCACGATGGCGGAAATGGCGATTCAGGTGGTTGTTGGAGATCAAATTCTACATGGTTCCCTATGACTATTGTATTCTTATCAAGCAACATTTGTTTTCCTTTCTAATGGTATGTATCTCCTGTAACATTATGGTTTGGTTGCCTAATTTTCAATGGACTATGTGCAAGATAGGTTTTTCTGGGTCATTCTCTAAACAATGATCTCCACAATGAGAAAGTGCTTGTGGGGGGTTTGTTCCAGCACAAATATTTAAAAAATAATTCAATAATTTTATGTGTTTATGTTGCTCTAAAATGGGCATTGTAAGAGCGTGATGAATCTGAGCTTGATAATGCATTTAGTTCCAATAAAAGGAACTGGGCTCTTGCTTGCATGGGTGAATTATGGAGGTCTACAAAGCTATTATTATTCTGTTCACTCATGTTGTACATCCCCCTCTGGTACATGCAACTTTGGCCCTGATGGAAGAAGATGGTCATTCTATGAATTTTTAATTGTCATTTAGATCAATTTATAGTTTTGGGTGGGGTTTTGTAATGCTCTTTTTTATTCCTTGATTGTGTTTTGGTGTCTAGATGACTAGTATGTTTAGCTTGTAGTTTTTGTTTTGTCTCTAAGTTGACATGCCATTGTTTCATTTGGTCTTGTTTTGATCTTTAATATGTATATCTCCTATTTTATTTTAATATAATACTATGTTCAGGTCTTGTGTATTTTATCTAAAAAATAAAAATAAAAGCATCGATAGATTCATCATCAAAAGATTTATCTAACAAGAGATTTTATAAAAAAAAAAAAATTATATACCTCCATTTGCCATAGTTCTAACACCTCAATCCACACTTACCAAATGTATTGGATATACCTTTAGAATTAGACCTATCCTTAGATCGATCCTTAATACCTTTTTTCTTATACTTACCCCTCTTTACTATATAAGCAAGGTGGTAAAAAGGGTGTCCAACTTTGGATCAACTATAAAATAGCCACTAATTGCAAGGATCATATTATCCCAAGATTCAAGAAATGAATATAATAGTAAAATACAATTATCCTCTTCTATCTTCACATCTACTGAGTGTAAGTGACTTAATATTATATTCAATTCATTTAAATGTTCTAATTTCAATTCCCCGTCCTTATTTTAAGAATACATATTTTTCAAAAAAATAACTTATTAATGTGACTCTTTATTTGTTAAACCTCTCCTATTCTATTCCACATCATATATGTAATAGTCTTACTAGAAATATTCAATAACATAAGAATTAGATAAATACAATTGAGTAGAGTCATAATATTTTATATCAGCTTTTACTCATTCTTCATCTAATATACTATTTGGATTCTCTATATTCTTCACAATATTCTATTGATCTATTTCTTCCAAGAGACCATCCATATTTAACTTCCAAATATCAAGACATATGCCATTAAATTTTTCTCTCCAATTGAGATGAGGTAGTTATAATATCTATCACCTAGAACTTGAAACTATAAGGAAACACAACACACTCTCATTGTAGCAAAAACCTCATAACACTTCTAGTATATCATCCCCCACAAATTAAAAAAATGATCTTATATTAAATTTTGAACTAGAGCATAATTGAACAATAAGATATGGTGAAATTAATGCTAAAAACTTAATAGCAATGACAAAACATAAAGAGAATATAATCAATCATGAAAGAGAATGCAAGCCATAACAAATACATTTACATGAAAATATTTTTTTTAGAAAAATCCACATGCAAAGAGAACCAATCTTGTATTATTCCTTCAAAAGTGAGTTACATCAATACAAATTATCTCTCTAAGTTCTAGTATTACTCCATTACTCATAAAAACTACAAAAAAATCTATGAGACCTCCAACTCTAAGCACTAATTTGTAGAATAATTATAAAGTGGAACAATGATATAGTTTTGGAAAACCATAATTTACAATCACAAAAAGGCATGAAACCCAAATTATTGGACTCAATTTATAAAAGCATAGTTGGTCTAAGATGTCCTTGGCTATTATTAGTATAGTCCTTGTGTGTTGTCATATGTCATAAGTTGGAATATTTTACTTACCCAAACTTGGGTGCTTTGATTTTTCTTCATCCTCCCATGTATTAAATTATTCATGATAAGTGTACAAATCTATCATAAGGCTAGTCAATATTTCAATATAAGTTCCCTCTTACATACTCTTACACATCATAAGAATTTATCATAAGTAGCAAAAAGACTAATCAAGCTTCTCATATACACATTTAAGATATCAACACATGGAAAAACATACCAAGTCAATGTGGGATACCTACATTCTCATGTAAGGATAAAATTCAATAAAGATGAATGTAGTGCCACATCAAAATGTAATGCCAACTTTCTCAAGTGAGGATAAAAATATTAAAGATAAAATAACAAATACTTACAAAATATTAAATACAAATATTAGGAATGCAAGGTTGAGACACTTTATCCTCAAAATTTGCAACATCACTTCATCTTTCCTAAAAGGAAACTAACTCTTGAAATAAATTAATCTACCTTAAGATGTATGTTACCAGGTCATGGCATTACAAGAAAACTAGTTGTTATATGTATTTATCCCTTTTCAATAATCCTGTAACATGATAGTCTTTATACATAATAAATTTTAAAAAAAAATATCAAAAAAAAGTTTAGTTTCTCAAATAGTGGATATTTATTTAATTGACAAGAGGATCCAAAGATTTATGTTTTTCATATTTGACAATTTTACATTTTCAAACTCTAAATATATTCTATATAATATTACTCAATAAATTCACTTCAAAATAATTAATGTTTTAGATTTGGATTTTCAAATAAACCAACCTATGATGATAATCTTTTGAGTAACATGATTATTTCTAAATACTAGATCTAGGCATTTTAATAGAATTTTATAAATTTTATTTTAAAATTAATATTAATTTAATTAAATTTAAAAGGAAAGGAAAAATATTTATGGTTTAAGAAATAAAATAAAATGAGTATGTTTTTTAATGAATTTAAATTACAATTCAAATAAGATGATAAAATCTAATTATACCAACTTTTTGTATTTGTATTACACAAAGTAGTGTAGATGTCTAAGGACTTTAAACAAGTGAAAATAAACACATGAAATTACTATAGTATACATGTAAATTTTGTACATCACCTCCCACATTTTATTAATTTGAAATATTTTTCATGTAATTAGATTCCATCAATCTCATTTAAATTTCAAATTTGTTCATTACAATATGATCTAGTTGGAAAACATGGATCTTGATGCAAGAACACCCAATGGTGTAGGGGCAATCTTGCATCACCCAAAAATATATTTTTCCTTATTTTCTTTTGTTTTTTTGAGTCCCATGATGGCACTTAAGGGGTGTAAGACTGTTAGAAGTCTGAAAAGGTAAAAAATGGTCACTTTCTATTTTTAGTAAGTTAGCCTAAACTAGCACATAGGAACCTAAAAATTTAACCAAAGAAGTGGAATTGAAAAATGTATTTGGTGGTAGAAGAATCATCTCAATATCTTATATCGTTTGGGAGATATTAAAGTTTCTATCCCAAAAAAAATCTCCAATACAAATTCAAACTCAAATTTGAAACCCTTAGAATCCTTGGAAAAGCTCAAAAAATGGACGAAATGATATTAGGATATTTTGATGTTGTAGATCTCTTTGAGAGATTTTCAATGATATATTATAATACAAAATCAAACATCCAAGTCAAAAGTTATGGCTTCGAGAAGTTGTTGCACCAAAAAGTGAATTTCAATAAAATATCTTCCTAGGCAGGAAATTGAATGGATGGACTTCTTATGCCAAAACAAAAAGGGGGAGTTACACTTTCCAAAACATTATAAGGCGGATATTGGTTTTAAATAAAGGGTTGAATGGAGGTTATAGGAGGCGGCTCCATTAATGCAGATTGTGGCTCCAAATAATAGATTTTTCTTACAGAGTTTATTGCACTTGTAGTGAATCAAGCCCATGTGGTTGTAGCATTGTAATTTTTGAATCTGTAATTTCATTTTGTGAAAGTAATTGAAAGTGGATTATTTTATGTCTTGCATTTTGTGTGTTGATATATGTTGTGTTTTGTGTGGGCATTGGGTGGAGTAGCCCCCTCATTAGATCTACAATAAAGTTCTAATGTGAAAATTTACTTAACTTCTTACTCTATCTATGTGTCCACTCTCAACTATTATATTGCAACATTTTCCTCCTAACATACAAACTATGCAAAAAATCCTTCATTGAGTTGATTCCTTGCCCTCATTGGCAACTTCAAAAATATCTAACTCATCATGTGTGTCTCATGTTTCTCAAGTTCTTCTACTCCTACCAACCATAGTAACTTGTTACTAGTCATAGCAACATATGTACTAGTCTTCTTACTCATATTGCCAAAAAATATCATATGATGGCATTTAATGGTTTAGTGACCTTGCTTCCCACACTAAAAACAAGTATCATACAACTATCTACTTCAAACTTTAGTTTTACCTTGGCTCTTCTCTAGACTTGCACTATCACACCAACTAACAGTTGACTTGGGAGGAATTCTTCCCTTCCCTCCTTGACCTTGATGAGGCTTATCACTTGATTTTCCTCTTCCTCTACATGTTTTATATTATCCCCAAGCATTTTTATGATGTCTTCTATTCAAATTCTCCTTGGAATTTAGCACATACTAGTATGCCATCTCAATGGTACAGAGCCTTCACATACTCATCTCCTCTTGTATGACATGTTGCAAGTATTCACATACTACACTATATTTTATATCTAAATCATGATGTCCAAATATAATAGTCAACTTGTAGAAATATTTTTATAAATCCCTTCACTTCCCTCGTGTTATCATAAATTTTATAATTTCAATAGAAGATCCAATTGGTATCCCCTAGAAGGAACTTACCCTTTATCTTAGCAAGCATCCAATTCCAATAGATGGCCTTCTTCTTGGCATTCTTCTCTTGTTACAACTATGTCTATGTCCACCACAATGCAACATGCCCTTTCAACTTTGTTTAGGTAGTTAAAACCTTTCTATGGATCTAAGATGTCTTCAATTTTGAGGAACTCCTCCATCTTAGTAATCTAATCAATCAATTCCTTTAGATTAAGAGGTCTAGCAAAGAATGATACTTCCACTCACACCCCTCTCCCAATTCTATATATGGTGATAGTCTCTCTTCTCCTGCATTAGCATTGGTTAGTTTTGCATGCTCATACTGTCCTTACTCTCCTCGTTTTGCTAATTTTTGGGTCATCATGATGGAAAAACTCTTTTAGTTGACCTACCACCATTGCATCCATCCTCTATTACATACTTTTGAAAAGTTCAATGATTTCATCCTATTTCCCCCACCATATTGGTGACTATAGCTCATTGCATGCCCACAATTCTTATGAGCAACATTGTCAACTACAGGACATCAATCTCGATGAAGTCAATTGTAGATCACCACACAGATCGAATGCATGCAAATACCATGAGATATTTTCAACTCACATATCACAACTTCCTCTAATACCACTTGATGAAGGACAAGGTCTAAGAACCTACCCAAGGGTTATTAAAACTCACACACACATATAAATGAGAAAAATATAGAGAGAAAAATAGACTAGTGTATATTTGTATTATTCCAAGAGATGGAATGCATACAACATGACACACAAGATACAACTTGGTGCAAGGAGAACATAAATAGCAAAGATATTATCATTTGTGACAAATATTTTTAGAGTGGTATGATTATAATAATTTCAAAGGATGCATACATATACATATCAAGGACCTAACCAAAAGAAATACAATCTACAAGAGATAGAGATGATCTTCTCAAGTTGGCTCTTAATTGCAAATTTACAATTATATGCTTAAGGGGATCAAAACAAACCTAGATTCTTCAAAAATCTATAGCTAACTAAGATCTAAGAATTTTGTTGTAACAGAGCCAAACAATGGTGCAAAGTGAAGCTACCATTTTCGATTAAAAAAAAACTAAAATTACAAATTGGGTGTGGTCCCAAGAAATGGGTCTGCACACATAAATTCAAAAATATGAAAGATAAAATCAAAAAAATCCTTGATGGTGACACATGATAAAATATTATCAAACTACTACCACATAGCATAGACTATCAAGGGAGAAGAACTGAAAGAACTATCTTTGAATAAGTGTAGGAAGAAAGCCACAATAAAACCTCTTCATGCAAACACTAAAATCTCTTAGAACCATAAAGATCACCTTAGAGAAAACATACACTCTATCTTGAAGCACACAAAAAGAAACCTACAAAACAAAGGAAAGCAAGGGAAAGAAAACTAAATATTTTTTGTTACATGGGATTAATTATTAGTTGAGGATGTTATTGCATCAAAATTTGTGCTTTGAGGATTGCATATGAGAAATGACAATTTCTCTAAAGAATGATAAGTATTGTGATTCTTGAGAATATTTTTGTGTGGTGATTTCATGAATTCTAAGGCCTTGGGCCAATTTCTTGACTTTGAAATATTTTTGGTTTGTCACTCATTGCTTGGATTTTGGGGCTACAATGGATAGTGTTAAGATTCTTTGGAAAGTGTTGAGAGTTGTGTGTTATTGTGCTACCCTTGCATTAATGCATGTGTACATAATGCAATGGTTTGTGAGTTAAGTACTACAACATCTTGGGCACAGGTGTTGACTTGTGTAGTACCATGCATGATTGACAAACCTTGTGGCTCTATCTATGAGTTAGTGAGTCAATGTGTGACCAGGAGGTAAGCATTGTGCAATCTACCTTTTCAATTAAATTTAGTGGTTCAAATTATACAGTCTTCAAAATTGCACAAATTTTGTCAAATGTATGAGCCTTGAGTCATGCAATGAGATTAGCCTTGAGGGTTAGTTTCACTTATTGAATCTTTATATTGGTTTTAACTTGAATCTTTTTCCCTTATGATATATTGTTAAGGTATCAAATGTTATACATGATTATGTGAAGGAATTATAGGATTGTTGTAGAAGTGGACTAGTCAGTGTGCAAATGTTGTATGGGGTTCCTTGAGAGGGCCAAGTTGTTGGTGTTTAGTGTTGACATAGTGAAATGTTGGCATCCTACACTTGCGTAGAAATGTGTTCAATACTTATGAGCCAACCAAGCCTATTTTCATTCCTTTAGCGATTGTTATGTGTCACAAATGTTTGGAAAGGACAAGTCGAGTCATGAATAAGCATTGAGGTTTAGTTCATGTTGGACTGTGTTGGGTGTTTTACTTAACTCTTCAAAAAATCAATGTGCATTAGTTTGAGAATTTTGGGAGCATTACAACTTCCTCAAAAAAAAAAAAAAAATGGCCTATCAACCAAATAAACATCTTATTTTTATTAAAAGAAGAATGTTTACAAAAAGTTGTAGGTATTTATGGATTAGATGCTTTACGCCAAGCATTATAGTGTTTATAAGTGAATAGAATAAACATAAGGGCCCTTTATATGTATAATATGAGATGCCACATAAAAAGGAAGGTGATATATTATATACATCAATTATTATTAGTCAATATTAGCATCAAAAATATTAAATTATTTGTAAGTACTTGTTAGTTATTTTTATTGTGAATCATGAGCATATGAATGAAAAGATATGAGCAACCATTAAAGTTGTAGTCCATTTTGTAGACACCTAAATTTGACTAATATATTTCTTCCAAAACATCATCATTTTTTATCATTAGGTATCATCAATCCACCTTCTACATTTAATTAAATAATTTTGTTATTTAATTCAATTATCCTATTTCATCAAATTTCCTCTATTAATTAAATAATTTTGATTATTTAATTAATTTACTAATTATTCTTCAATTTAATTAATTCTCTATTATTCTTAAATTAATTAAATAAATTATTATTATTTAATTAATTATCCATTATCCATTTCCTAAATTAAATAATTATTTTAAATATTTACTTTATCCATCAATTTTTCAACATTATCTATTCTCCAAAATAAATAAAATTATTTATTCTATTTATTTATCTATTGTGCATATGCACTGATAATTAATTAGTTTAATTAATTATTAATTTCCATGCATTTCCACCTCACCTCTTGACTAAGACTTACTCTCAGTCTACTAATGAGTTCACTCATCAATCACACCTATCTACTAATCAATTTAATCAGTCCACTAATTCATCAATTCAATTTCACTCTCAATCACTTTAAGTCCACTGATCTGTCAAATTAGTTAACTAATCAATCAACCCTGTCAACAACCTATCAATATAAGTTATCACTCCATTCAATTATCTTGACTGAATCATGCAATCAATTATTTGAAATCATGCAGTCAATTAACAATCAATCAAATCCTCTCATCAATCCTCTACCATTGATCTTTTCAATCTTCCCTTTGATCTCAATCGTTGATTGATGTCACCAAAAATCTATAAATCAAGTCTTCATATCCTTCATTCATCATCTTCAATCGTGCAACGAACTTATGCTCAAATTGCAGCAATGCTTTATTGCTATTGTGCTTATTACAAATCTGAGAGCAAATATTTTCAACACCATTCTCCAAGGTGAAAAGAAGAGAACAATGGAGCTCAACTTGAAGGTCTTACAAGTTTAAGGTATTGATTGTTTGTTTGATCTTCTTCAAATTGCTTCATTGTTGTGATTGTTTGATTGTGAATCTTGAATTTTGTTGATTATCATTTAGATTTTCAATTGAATATTTAGGTCATACACATTTCACTCTTGATATCATTTAAATGCTTCATGGCCTCATTTGACTATCAACTTTTTTCATATAATATTCCTTATGAAAAAAATTGTTTATTCTAAACATGCCATTAGATATGTGTGCATGTTCTATAAGAGCCAATATCTTGATTTGATCATATTTAATATTGGAGCCATCATCTTAAACCCTTTACAAAAATGATTTTTTCCCTATAATGTAGGACTAGCCAAAGACATAATTAGCGTGATATATACAACCTAGCCTAAGCATCAATAGGTCTTTAGTGGATTTTTCCATGATACATGCCAACCTTTTTTGTGGCGTAAAGATGGATTTTTATCTTATTCTTTCTTAGTATTCTATTTTTTACCAAAGATATGCCCCTAAAAGACAAGAAATTTCATCCACACTAGCCCATGTTGGATCTATTGTGTAATATTTTTTCTTCATGATGATGAAGACCCTTAAAATGTGCCATTCCATATCTATTCATTTTGAAGACCCCTGCTAAATAGAATTTTCTTCTCCAAAGTAATTTGTATTTGAGATTCTTAGGGTCCTTATTCATGAGTCTGATATACCATGTTAATGTTCTATTTTTTTCTAATTTCGACAATCAAATGTAGAGTCAATGTTTGTGTTAATATGGATGCCTCTCTTCTATTATAAGAGGAACTTCCTTTTATTTGACTGAAATAAAATCTTATTTATAATTTATAGAGAGTTGATATTGGAGTTTTGTGCATGATGAAAAATAAAGCATTCACAAAAAAAAATGATCATACAAATAGATCAAAACTAAACAACATTTGAATATGTCATATACATTATTTCTCAACTTGTTCTTTTAATTTTTCTTACAACACATATATGTACCTTTTGAATAAAATTGAAGCTAGGATGAAACATATATGCTACAAAGATGAAATGATTATTATTATCTAACTATCAACTATATTTTGCCTACAAACAAACCATTTACAATGACACATATGAAAACAAAATCCTTCCCCAACTTCAGAATTTTCACCACAAAAGAATCTAACTAATTGAGGGATAAATTTCCACCATATTGCAAATATTGACCATTATATTTTCCAATACTAGTGCGCATATATATATATCCTTAACCTTCTTATCTCTCGTATACTCAAGACATCTTCATGTTGCACAATTATTTTCTCAAAAGAAAATTGTTCCTTTTCTCCTAAGCTTACAATGCCAGCAACACAAACAAGTATCAATATTTTTTCTTTTTTGAATCCATTAACCGTGCCCAATTAGTCTTAGTCAATTTGTCAAATTCTTCCCTAACACCAAATACATCAGTTTCTCTCGTGTCATTATCGTAAAAGGTGCATGGTATGGACAAAGAGAACATATGGAATGTTCAAAAAGAACATACTCATATGATGTTAACACCATAACTTTGGCAATTTTTTTGCCTCGTAGCCTTTACACTTACTTCTAGAATCTCAAATGCAAATTTAAAAGCTTCCATCCATTGGAAAATATGATCATCTTTCCCATGTTTTGAAAATGTCCAACTTGATCAATTCTTTTGAATCCATGCTTTGAATATCCTTAAGGCTCGACAAGAAATCATTGTAAGTTTTAATGTCATGTTTAGTGTTCTTGCTCACTAATTGCATCCCTCACCATCCTCAATTTGTGCAAACACTTTATAGGCCTAATTAACGAAACAAAGCTCTTGATCATGTAGTTCATTAATCCATGTGTGAACTTGCCATAAATCAAAATTTGCTCTAATTATGCCCTCTATTTCAACTTCAGACAAACTATATAAGAATGACACATGAGGAATAATAGTTTCTAACAAAGGTGTGAACAATTGCTCAAGAGATATTTGTAGCTCCTTGATCTAAGCCTTTTAAAGTTGCCTCATGCTCCCCATCCCTCTTAATTCCTCCTTTTATGGTATTGGAGGCAAATTCGAGCATGCGCAAGTTCCCCTTCCTAAAAATTATGCCAAGATCTACTTCAAAAATATGAAACTTAATAGAACATTTCTCATCCTTATCTCTAGGGAGAATAGTTGCTTTTACACTCATATGGCTTTGTTAATTCTTTTTTTTAGTGTTATTTGTTTCTTGAACTTCTTAAAAGGGAGGGTTTGGAGAAGTGAAGAGTTGTACTGAAGTTCAAAGGTGCAAAGGTCATAACTTTCTCTTTTTTGAAATTGCCAATTCAACCCACTTCAATAACCCTTAAAGAGTAAGATTGTGCTTTCTATATCCACTTCAAATATCTTGAGTCCATGTGAGGCAAGAGAAATGGAAAGGTCGAAGATGTATAAGGTGGTGCCACAAGTTGATGAGACTATTGAGAGGAGGTATTTTAGAGGGAAGTTGGAGCAATGGGATAAGGTGACAAAAGGGGAAATGTGAGCTTGTGAAAAAGTATCCTAAGAGGATACCCTAGTGGATTCAAAATTAAATGGACTAACAAGTGAATCTCACACTCTTCCATATTTAATTAAAATGGACTAAACCTTTTGAGGCATGACCTTACTACATGATGAATCAACTTTTTTCATCACTCTTCCTCTATCATCTCCTCCAACACCACCTATAGTTTTGTGGGATGTGAGTTTAAGGCATTCATGTTGCATGGCTGCCCTTGAGTTTGACAATTAGTTGAAGCTTTCCTTCCCTTCAATTGATATTTTCCTAATGATAGTCAATGGAAATTTTCCTTCCATTCAATTGATCTTTTCATAATCTGCATCCCCTTTGTCATAGCCATCTCACCTTGCACTCTTTTCATTTTGACATAGTGAAAGGTCCAGCCAATCACACCCCATGCCTTCTTTGGCAAGCTAATCTACCATAAGCTTTTGAGATACTTGATCCTTTTCATGTAAGGGAGACTAGATATGATGTCCAAGGCTACCTTGCATATGCCACTTCATCATCGCTAGTTAAACTAAAAGTCCTCTAGATGAGGAGGTTGACAATACTTGTTACCAAGTCTTTCAACATGATTATTTTTTACTGCATTCCTCCTTTTATTTTTAAATTCAGACTTGACAATTGCCTTTTAAGTATATGGCATTTGTCATTGAAGGGCATCTATATGCCCCTATGTTGATGAGGAATTCGGCCCTTGATTTGTGTTTTGACCTTAATATGTACATAAGCCTATGATGCTATAAAATTTAATGAGCACAACTTAATTATTGGGATACTCAAGGTCAAATAAGGATGAGAATTAAAGCCACATTCAAATACATGTGAAAGTGAGGAATTGGATAAACTAATTACCCTTTAATTATAACTTGCTTGCCTTCTTGGGAGACACTCTCACAAAATTTCCTCCTAAAATGCTTAATTTATTCCTTATTCTTGAGTTGAGATTGATATGTATAAATCAATTTTTTATCTCGACTTCCTACTTCCACCAATCTAGCAAACTTATGTCTAGACTTCCTACTTCCACCAATCCAACAAACTTATGTCTAGACTTCCTCCTTTAACCAATCCAACAAACAACCTTGTTTTAACAATGTTATATAACAAAGTACAAAGTTGTGAAACTTCCCAGTTTCACTATGTTTGAAGTTGGTTGTAGACATTCATGATATACAACAACCATGGTTTAAATATCCTAGCTTCCTTTTAAACAATTTTTTTGTTCAAAAAGGTGCTTGTCGAACTCATTTCTTCACAATATTTTAGGAAATCTTTTAGGAGCCACTTCTTCTGTGTACCAATGTGTGTCAATCTAATTGACACGATCTCATGTTCTCCTTCCAAATGTTCACATTCTTCTAAGTTCGCTACTTGGACTTTACAAGGCAACAAATTGAAGGCTTAATGAATGAAATCAAAATAGAGTTTCCCCATTACTTCATTAATTTCCTAATCACTATAGTAGACTTTGCAATGAAATAGGAACAAGGCACCCTAAACCAACACACTATCATGCAAGATTTCTGCCACTTCACTCGCTTGACAGATTTTATTCCTCAATTTCAAGTCTTGTGTGTTCATATGCCCTAATTTATCTCTAATCAGTGAGGTTTTGTATGTTGAAAGATGTTGTAAGGATGTCACATTAGTATTGATATCTTGAGCCCCTCTAATTATCTTTGACGTTGATACCAATATAACATCCTATATTCTACCAACATGAGATTTTGTAAAACCCTAACTCTTCTTATCTCCCAAGAACAAACAATAGACAAACTCTTGTTTTATGCAAACCCTAAACAATCTCCTTACCTTATATAAAGACTCATTTCTTCAAAACAACACCATGCTTTTACCACCTCAGTTCTTACCCAAGTTAGGGTTTAAATCATATTCTTGCATTAGTGTATTTAATTCTCACATGTAGGAGAAAATCCATGCAGAATTTATGCAAATGAAATTCATTTTGAAATTTTCAACCTTCATCATTTTTGTCTTCAATCAAACAATCTAGCATCAACCACATAAAACCAGAGTTACCGGATACGCTGGCCTCCCTGCCCAAATAC
The DNA here is from genome assembly GCA_007258455.2 of Sequoia sempervirens. Lineage (NCBI taxonomy): Eukaryota > Viridiplantae > Streptophyta > Pinopsida > Cupressales > Cupressaceae > Sequoia > Sequoia sempervirens. Next base: position 89,411,158 of record VDFB02000003.1, read on the forward strand.
GCGTATCACCGTACCAGATACGGATGCGGGTACAGTACGACATGGATACGGGTCACATACCGTATCTGGACGTGCCCAAAAAAAAGCCTATTTTTTGCCGCGCCTAATTCGTAGGGATTCAGGGGCCCAACTTTAGCAGGAAATTTCACGTTATTAGGAGCAACATTCTAAATTTATTTGAGAAAACTGGCATTTTTCTTAGGTTAAAAATCTATAAAAGCTGCACGGCAATGGTGATTCGAAAATATGAAGCAATGTCTGGATTTTTTTGCCATCAACAGTGCGAACAGTTCATTGCCTAGGTAAAATCCGCCATCGATTTTATTTTTGCCTTTCTGGTTGTTGCCATCCATAGTCGTAATTTTCTGGTTCTCCATGCCGTGCCATCCATGGCTCCATAGTCGTATGCCGTCCATGGCTCCATAGTCGTATTTTTTTGCCGTCTACAAAAAAATTATTTGTTCCGGGTCGCAATGGTAGTTTATTCGATATTTAAATTAATCTGGGTAATGTTTTTAAAGTTATTCGATTCATATTTAATCTTGGTAATGTTTTTAAAATAAATCAATGAATATTTAAATATGAATTGAATAACTTTAAAAACATTACCTAAATTTATTTAAATTAATAATTATTTAAATATTTTATAATTTTATTAGAGTTTTTAATTTTTTTTTAATTTTTCATGTTTAAAATAAAGAAGATAATTAGTGTTTTATAATTTCATTTATAATATATTAATAAATTAATAATTTGTGTATTATAAATTTAATTTATAATTTTTATAATTATTTAAGTATTTATAATTTTATTAATATTTTAATTATTGCAGGATATGTAGCAATTATATGTTCTATCAGACAATCAATGTATTCAAATTTTGTTTTAATGATAAATAAAACTATATTTCAATATAATTATTTTGGAATATGTAGCAATTATATGTTCATTTTGCTGCTAAAGTAATGAATATCTTATCTAATAATAAAAAAATGTTATATATGTGTGCATGTGTGTGTTTTATGAATGCTGTATCTTGACGTATCCAAATGAGAGGTCTTGAAAAATGGCCGTATCTGTATCCGATACCGTACCCGTATCCGTGTCCATGCAACTTTGCATAAAACTTAAACATGACTACTTTTGTTAAATCACCTTTATGAGTCATACTTTCGCGACCCCCACTTCCTCTTCTTCCCCCCATTCTGACTTTAAAGCAATGTCTCCCAAAGCACAAAAACACAAATTAAACCAAAAAATCAAATATGAGACCTATTGCATAAAAGCAAGTAACAAAAAGAACATCAAGAAAAAACAAGAGTCCAATGAAAACTTCAAATAAAATAAAAACATTCAGAATGGTACAAAACAACTGTCTTTTGAGTGAAGATGATGAGCCGAAGCATGAAAGTATAGGTCACTTTCTTCCTTTAAGTTTATTGCATGAGGATCCATGCATCTTCCAAAAGTGACACATCCGACAACAGCAAACTGTTAATCCCCTAATTCCCTGAATTATAAGCTTTAACCAGAAGTTATGGCGGTAAGCAGAATTATTGAATTAAACTTCTTCCAACTTTTTCTTAAATAACGACCTTCAAAAAAGATGAGAGTGACTCACACAAATTTCAACATGCCTTGCAATCTCATTTGTCAAATTATTAATGGGCATGATGGAATCCATAAAACTCACTAACTTCATCATATCCTGGTAAAATTTCTAGTTTTAGTGTAGAAGAAAGATTTACCAAACAGTTAACGGCTAACCATACAAGGAAGATTTTTTAACAAATGCTTAGACATTTTAAAGACATTTGTTAAAAGGAGAGGTTAGAGAATGGCATGAATCGACAAGGATCATCCGCCTTGTGCACCTTTTGGCTGCTCAAAGAACAAAAAAATTCTTCAATTCCTTGCTCAGAGAGGAATCAAAATAGCTTTTTAATGTCTCATTATTTGCCTCACTAGATTTTTGCAAAATAACCTTTAATTTTCATTGTCATATGGTATCATTATTTGTTGAACTAATTTTTTGCTAAATAACCTGTAGTTTCCACTGTTCATAATATGATCCTCCATTTTGGCCATATAATCAGCTTTGTGTAACCTTTGTCTCCCTTGCAGTCAGAAAATCTGGCATTTATTTTTACATAGAAGCTTGGAGTTCTTTCATTTTTAATGGTTTTGATTTTTCTCATAGTGATAGTGCAATCTTGTCTAATCATATCGGCCACTTCATCAGTAATTTCCTTTGCCAACCGTTAAATGCCCAGCAGCAGGGATATCATTTCAACAGGATTTGAAGAGTCTTTTGAACCATAGAAATCCAATTTAATTTCAAAACCCAAATATTTTCATGTCTTTTCAAGACCGTAGTAAGCCAATGTTACGTCTGCTGTAATACAGCAACTAAATCATGATGCAGTATAAGACATTTTACAAACTAAATACCCTTTGACCACTCGTCAAAATATTACTTCAAATGAGCAAAAGGCCAGCTTGTAATTGCTCGGGATGCTTAATGAACCTAAAATTATTTCAATTAAAACAAGTTATCTTGCGCTCAACATGGCTCAATCCCATGGTTCTAATTCAGTGTTTAATTTAATGCAACAGTTCAACAAAATTATCACAATTTGAGATACCATTTTAACCAGGACTGAAAAAGGGAATGTTCATCATGTTCATGATACTGCTAAGCAGATTTGTATTCTGTGAAATGTTTGCCAGCTGCAACAATGCATCTATTATAAGGGAAATAGAATGCATAATGTATGTTCATACATTCTCAGCAGATTAAATTTAGGGAATCAAAGTTTGCCCGCTGAATATTGTATATATGTCTACTTGATTCATAAGCTATCATATTTGAATTTCTTGTTGCTAAGAAGACGCATGATAGACGACCTGTGTCAAAGAGGTATGTTTTATGGATTTTGTAGACAAGCATCAGATAGCTTATAATCAATGAATGACTTTTGTATGAGAGCCTAGTAAGAGACTTATCTGAACAGCACATGGCTTACACTCACGTTTAAGAATAGATATTAAGTTTGTTGTCAGACTAGATTTACCTATTTAAGGAAAAATTGTTGGTTTGAGTTTCAGATCAATCAAGTGGCTCTTCAAGTGCACCTAACTAAACAAGTAGCAGAACAAATTCAATTGTTCATATATAGAATACAATGTACTGCTTGGGAGTGTAAACTAGAAATCAAACATTCTTCTATTTAAGAATCTAAGGCTTCAATTACAGCCTACAAACCCTGTTCATTATCTCAGAACTTATTGAAAAGTAATATAGTTGAAGATAACTTCTAAAGCTGTTTGCAGCTAATATTTCAATTATATCTAGAGAATCATCTTTTACACCAAGTATTGACTTCTTGAAGTTTTAAAAATGGAAAAGAATTAACCACCAGTTTTAAAGAACAAAATCTGGAGAATAGGCCCTCAATTAGTTTTTTATTCAAATATCTGTGATTTCTGCACTCAGGAAGAGGTAGATGAACTGTTGGACGAGCCAACTGAGGTAGAGAAAAAAGAAGGAACCTTCTAAGGAATTCAAATATCTCTCAAATATCAAATACTTGAAAGAGAAGCAACCTTCTATGGAGCTCTGATTTTCTAACAGAATTGGTCAAAAAATGAGTAATTAATCGTGTGGAACTAAACCTGAACCTATTATTTAAACTTTGTCTCAAGAATTTTTTCTTGAATTAGCTCACTTTTTTCAATTCCTCAAGCGCTGGAGTTGCAGGTGTTGGTGCAGCTCCACCAGTAGTGGGCCTGTGAAACAACATTGCAACAACCATTAGGTACCAATAAAAACATTTTAAATGTGAAGAACCCTGACATATCCAGTAACATGGCCATAAACACTTTTCAAAGCATCCCTGTAATAGCAAAGTACACTGTTTTATGTTGGGAAACAAAACTTACAGGCCAACGAACACCTTGAAAGCATCATAGATACCCCATTGTGCTCCAGTGAGTGTTCCAATCATAACAATACGTAAAGGCAAACCCCGCGTAAAAAGACCAACAAGACCCATCTTCTTCACAGCCTGATTCCCACAAGCATTTAAGAGTTGGTTTTTACTATAAATTGCCATGAATTAGTATGAACAAAATGCAAGACAAAGAAAATCCTAGAGCCCATACAGTATCTGACTTAAAATTGAATAACATTAGAGGACTACTCAATGAGGTCCCATTGTGTTTATTGGTTTACCTCGCCCACACTAGCATCCTTAGCATTGTTAAGGAATGAAACCAGATTGTCAGCTGGATGAGAAACAATAGCACAAAAGACACCAGCAATGTATCCTGCTGCAAAACTAACACCCAATTGAAAAGGTTTGCTACATTGATCCTTTGGTTTGGGGACTGCATGCTTGTATAGCAACTCTACCACAGTTTCGAAGGATGCAAACTTCATCATTGTATCTGCAACAAAATAATGATATTAAAATCCTAAAAGTATGGTTGTTTATTTGCATGAAAATTACATGGAAAATAACACCATAAGCCACAGAACAAGCATTACAACTTCTGTTGCCTCCGGGAAACACAGTTTTTCAATAGAATGAAACTGTCTCCATGCAAACACACAGGCAAACAACGGAAACAGACATTACAACTTCAAGTGATAAAATGATCCATAAATTTTAACCAACACGAATACACATATTAAGATAGACAATGAATTTCGGAATGGTTTCAATGCTCCATGTCACACAAAAGAGTTAGACATTTGTGAGTTTCAGCTTTTATAGAAGTCTCATTTCAAGAATTGTAGGCCTAACCAAAGCAAATAAATTTATCGATTCAGCAGGAGGATAGTAATAACAAAAGGCCCAACTCTATTCATGATGGTGATTAGAAACAAACAGATCCTTAAAAGTCAAGCATCTCCTACATCATAGTAGTTCAGAAAAATATCAACCTTTGACAAAACCCTAAACATCTCCTGCATATGAGGCAAAATAATATAGATAAAATTTAGAACCATCCCCCAACAGACAAATGTTACTGGACATTAGAAACAATACAGATACGGACCAAAGAACAAAAGACATAAATTCTAATGAACTTAGAGAGAACCCTTCAAAAGCCTTATACTGCAGGAAATTCAACACATGGCCAATGAAATAATCCAAGCTAGAAGCCTACTGCAAAATAGTTCACTGACAACAAACCAACATATTATTTCAAATAAAAAGAAACACATAATGAGACAGAAATCTCTTCCAGACACCAAACAGAAAAAAATAACAAAAGCTCTGACAAGTCATAATCCTAATGTACAGGAAAGATACCATAAATATAAACAAGATAAGGAAATTGCTGAAAATTAGTCAAAGGCAAAGAGAAGACCTATTAAAGGGAAAAGTAGCACACTGAGCTTGACTTAAGGGTGAGAGCACATGTATAAGATACTACAATGCAAAAACAAAAATGCTTTATGCATATACAAAAATGGCAAAAGAGAATCCTAATTGAACACATTTGGAGTAACAACCTAATGTTCAGGAAAAAAAACTAAAAAGTTAACTCAATTTGATTACACAAGACCATTATCACACTTCAACCTGGAAAACCAAACACAAGTGCATTAAATGGTCATATATGGTAACCTTCAAAGATATTGCAATGATTTTGTACTTACATGGTATTTGGCGTCCCCAGAGTGGACCAATACCCTTGTATAAACTGCAATAAGCAAAAGAATACAGTGATTACATAAACATCCAACAGTACTTTACTTAATTAGAGATTGATAAAAATACATTTGACAAGGGGAAGGAACTTACCCAAGAACTCCTTCAGATCTAACAAATTTTGGGAGCCCGTCAGACAATCCTCGAGCAAATCCAGGTTGAGTTTGTACTCTAACTTTTACAGCCTCAAAAGGACAAAGTGCAATATCGGCGATGAATTCTGCAGATGCAGAACCTGCCAAGTAGATCAAAGTCTTGTACTTGGAAGCATACTCAGGCCCTGCAATGTCTGAGTAGTACTTCTTGAAGAACTCATAAAATCCAAACTTGCCGGCACCTTGAGCACTGTAACCCAAGAGAGTTGGTACCCACCCCCTAAACAAACCCCTTGCTCCTTCTTCTTTAAGGAGGACACCAAAGCCAGTTGCAATACTCTTGTACTTTGCAGGGTTAATCTAAAAATCACAACAGAAAATAAAGTGAATATCATCAATTTCAGTTAACTAGTGATAACCATTGAATAGGTCCGTGATTCATTAACTGCATACAAGAATTATTAAGCTGACTAAGAAAGCAAATAACTGTTATATTATACATACTTTTTATCCTTAATATCAGATTAATTTATCAAAAAAATGCTGCATCCATGAATAACTCTTAAAATGCAACTCAGAAGAAAAGAAAAAAACCTTTCTTGCAGATAAAAGAATTCAATTAAGATTTACACATCAATTTTTTTCCCATATATATTTCATTTACACAAGAAAATGGTAAAGAGGGTGGAATTCTAACATAAGCTGTGGGTAAGGCATAAAGTCAGATCTACTAAAACATGTTTATTAATCCATTACAAATTAAGAACCTGCGCAATTCAAGGCTTCGGCAACAGCAGGAACTATTAAATGCAAGGTCAAGGTCAAATCCAGCAATTACTCACTCAAACATGCATGCAGTTCAATATGTTTGTAGTGCAATAGAATCTTGCATCCTATCCATAAAATAGTGTCTAATTCTAACAAAAAGAAAATAAATTGAACAAAAGTTATAGAAAAAATAAAAGAAAAAAGGGAAGAAATAGGAGAATAATCTATTCTTTTGCTGATTTTTTTAAATATTGCTTTCATTAAATTACCAAACTTTGCCATGTTTTCCCAACTTAAACAAGAAGTATTTGAAATACATTACATGTTAGCAGCATCAACTCCCTACCATGTAAGCGTCAAGCTTCTATAGGCTGGTTAGCTGTCAGAAATGAGATTCTCATCCAGGCTAATCTCTCACCAGCTCCTTCTAGATGCAATTCACGCAGAAGAGACTCAGAAGGCCCAACTCATCTCATCCAGTGTGAATCCATACTGGATTTGTCGAACAGATTGATGGAAGTCCTGAAAATATAACATACTATTCTTAAGACAATCGTAATTTCTAAAATGTATAAGCTCAGAGTTAAGTTTCCTAAAAGAAGAAAATCTCTTCTACTCCATCTCTTAACATTTTCTTTCTACTTTTTATGGCCAGAGGAGTAGAAAAGCTAGGAATTGATGAGAAAAGCTCCATCAGAAGCTCAAGTAGGATAAGAAATTCAACAAATTTTTAAGGCGGCTGCTTAGATTGGAAACCGTCGATTAAGGAGTTAAAACACGGTTTCAATTTAAGATGGGCCACCAGATCAGAGAGGTAGTCTGATCTTTTGCTTTTCAGCTGATTGCATACCTCATCCAACAACAGCGCAAAGATAGACACAGTCTACAGTAATCTGATCTTTGTATGAAGAAAGGGTTCACTTTAAGTAAAATCAGATGATACTGTCATGTAAACAGCATCCTAATCTGGCAGTTGAAAGAAAAATTAGAAGATACGGTTAAGACGTGATAGAAATCTTCCCCTCAATGGACAGCTTTAGAACAGGGATTGTATCAAGAAAAAAATCATGGCACCAGTTAAAGCTAAGCAGGCAGGTTATTGGACTAAGAACAAGTAAATTATGTTCATTAAGAATGCACTGGAAGAGAGTTAGGCAGGTTTAAGAAATATTCTTATCTTTGGAGAAAACTTCAACCTGCTCCTAGAGCTCAATAACAAGGGCACGGCTTGAGCAATGAGCAATTGGCTGGAAGATCAAGTTAGGCAGGATGGAGAATATAAACAAGCATACAGGCAACATCGCAGATGAATATGATCAAACTAACACAAAATTTAAATGAGTTGCTATTCACCTTTTCTAATCGACAATCTGAATTATATTACTCGGAAAAACAAAGTTATTGCAGCTATTCGTACAGGAAAAGTAGGAAAGGCATCACACCCTTAAAGTCATATCAGACATTTCTCGAGATGCATGGAGGAAAAATAGAAAAGAGGGAAGGGGAGAAGGTAGAAGTTTCCAACTTATAGCATAATCCAGCTGAGATGATGGACTACCTGATATTCCCTATCCTACATTTTCAGCTCACTCAATCCATTCCTCCTTTGATGTAAGCAAAAAATGGATTCAAATCCATGCATCAATATGCACTGATGTCAATGTCATCATAAGCACCATGGATGTTCAGTCTTCTTATGTCCGCCAGTTTTTATGCTGAAGCTTTGTTCCCCAGTTACTACTCATGTTAAGTCTAAGTTACTGGTTCCAATTCGGGATTGTGTAAGCCAGTACAGCAAAAATATTTTGTGTAGGGTACATTTTGGGTACATCCATACAAAAAAATATTAAGAAAAAAATCATAAGCATACACATATTTTAGCCTAAAAACAGGAAGTTCATTCAGGTCACCCCGTAACATGCATTTAATAAACAAAACAACCATAAAAATACTAATATTCCCACAGATTACTGTGACATGTACACATGTTCTTCCCTCCAACATCATCTTTTCACCTAATATTGACAGATCAACAAGTTTGAGCAGATTTTTGGCAGTGGTTATATAACCACTTTCACAAGCTTCAAAGAAGACAATTTCCTTAGACTTGTTGTTCATATTAAAAAGCCTTTCATAATGTTGCAGCCTATGGCGGCTTCTTACTCTAGCAGGAGAATACAGCTTCCTTGGCCCTTGGTGAAAATTTTTCATTTGCATCTCCTCCGCTTTGAAGGTGCTTTCATTAAAAACATGAATCAAAATCCAACAACCCCAATAGAGCCATTAAAGTTCACAGTCCTAAATGATCCAACCAGCGCTGAATTTTCAGGTACTGTGAATGCCAATACAGAAAATATAGACAATGTATCCATGAATTTTTTTATTTATATTTTATTTTGTTTGTTTCTGTTATGGATAGCAGAGGCAGAACTATGTTCATTATTACTCTGCACATTTTCCCATAACGAACCCATGGCAAACCAAACAGCATACCCATAATGGAGTGAATTGGACCAGGATCCAGGGCGAGGTGAGCAAACTGGTAACTAAGTTTTAAGTTCCTTCTCTTTAATTTTAAACCTTATACAGGCTGCATCACAATTCTAATTAGAAGAATTTTTGTCCTTGGGTCACAAATACCATCCTCGAACCTAGCAGACATTGGATTGGGACAACATGGTTGCTTAAGTCAGACTTTGTAAATATGTCTTTTATATAATAATACATTATTTTATCTGATTAAAAACACACTTCTAACAAACACCAATATCTATTAGAGGATCTTAGCTACTTACTTGCAAACTATAACAAACACCCACATGTATTACAGAATCTTAGATACTTAAAATCAGAATTTTAACAAATAATCATATGCTTGACAAAATACATAAGAGATACCCAAATGCTTGGCAAAGATACTTAAGAGATACCCAGATGCTTGAAAAGGATATTAATATATGTCTTATTATGGAAAATAATAGGAAAAAACCTCAAGAAAATGTGCAACTTTTCCATCTAGCACAGCCCATAACAATTTTTATTTTTCACATTCCTTCTGGTGTCTATTTTTATTAGTTTTTTATTTGTTCCAGAATTATTTTTTTGCTACGCAACTTTTTCATCTGGTGCAATCCATAACAATTTTTATTTTTTGCATCCCTTATAGCATATGTTTTTATCTTATTTTGAGCTTTTTATTTGTTTTAGAATTTTTTCACTGTTTTTAATGTGTTGGATATGGGAGGCACCTTGAAGTCTCAATGATGGAATGGGACATGCCAAGAAGTCCCTGAAAAGGAGCAAAATCCCCAATATGCCTGCAAAACTTTCAAAAAAAGGACGACAAGGAGAGGAGTTTCCTCCATTTCCCCAAGTCCCTAGGACATCACCCAAACCAATGGGAATGCATTCCCATAGAATGCTGCAAATTTCTTAATCCAAGTTTATGAGATAAAGTATGAATAACTTGAACTAAACACCAAGCTGCAAGACAACGGGACCATAACATGTATTAGAATCTTGTCAATTAAAGAAGCAACAAAATTGAATAATTCTAGAGCTCTGCCAATTCACATTTTGCAAGAACAGAAAATTAGCATAGCAGCAGCCAAATCATGAATATTGACACATGTGCAAGACCACATATCTTATAGAAAAACAAAATCAAGATATGCATAACTTCTAAATTCAAAGAAGAACAGGAAATTTGCTAAGAAGCATGAAGAAGTCAATTTAGAAGATAACTTACAGAAAATTGTAGGAGTTAGGTCCAAATGGGATTTTGGACAAGTTCATGGAAACAGTACCCAAGGTCCCTAACACATGTTTGAACATATTACTAGAATGTTTAAACTCTACAAACAAAAAGGTTGAGATGTAATAAGTACAAGGTAAAATTCAGTGTGACATGAGTTTACATATCTTAGTAAAGCCATCTTAAGCCTACTTCACACCATGTTAAACACAGCCCATAACCTTATTCAAGATTTGCCAGGCAGAACATAAGAATGTACTTTGGCAAAGGCCTTGATGCTTCACAAGGGCACTAAGGTCCAAATGGGATTTTGAGCATGTTGGTGAAAACAGTACCCAAGGTCCTAACACATGTTTGAACATATTACTAGAATGTTTAAACTCTACAAACAGTGAGGTTGAGCTGTAATAAGTACAAGGTAAAACTCAGTGTGATATGGGTTTATATATCTTAGTAAAGCCATCTAAGCCTACTTCACACCATGTTAAACACAGCCCATAACCTTATCCAAGATTTGCTAGGCAGAACAGAAGAATGTACTTTATCAAAGGCCTTGATGCTTCGCAAGGGCACTAAGAGGCTTGAGAGACATTAAATATCCTTACAAAGTGCTTGTATAAATAGATCTAGTAGCAGACAATCGGATGTCAAAATACAGAATAAAAAAAAGGCCACATACTAAAATCAAGTTTCAACATATAATCAAAACACACAGACAAACCTGAACGAATAGCTAAAATCTTGCCAATTACCCATGCATTAAGACAGAGCTCTTAATAGACAACCTTTAAAGAGGTGACCAGGGTTTAAAACCTAAGGAAACCTACTAAAATGTTGAAATTGGGTAAATTACCACATCCATCTTGTTGAGTGGTGTAAATCCAACGAACTAATCATGATGTATGTCAAATTCTTAGTTTCGTAACTTATGTCAGAGTAATGGGGTGCTAGGAGTTAAATTGAAACAATCAAATAAAATTATTAGAATGTTGATTGAATTCTTGGTTTAGTATATGCATTTACCTCTACCACTTTAGTTGGCCTCCTCCACTAAGCCACAAATGATGAAGATAAAAGATATCAATATTTCTGTCCTTAGAGAATAATTTAGTTGGCATTTTAATTTATGGTAACCACATTTCGGGTGTTATGATTACTATATAAGAATATAATATTTCATAAAGTATCCTAAAAATCAAGTTTCAACATATAACCAAAACACACACGCAGGCCTGAACAGATAGTTAAAATCTTGGCAATTACTCATGTATTAAGACAGAGCTCTTAATGGACAAGAGGTGACCAGGGTTTAAAACCCGAGGAAACCTGATAAAATGTTGAAATTGGGTAAATTACCACATCTAACTTGCTGAATGTGGTGTAAACGCCAAAGAACTAATCATGACGCAAGTCCCTGGATAAGAAACTAAGGACCAAATCATAAAACTAAATTCAGTGATCTCAATGGCCCACTCAATTGCCATATACAAGACAATTTGATCACCAGTAACAAGGTTTGAGATAACCGTTCAGGGCATTTTGGTGTAATGTCAATCCTAAAAACAAGGTAAGAGCGTGACCCATGTTCAGGTTCAAATCCCATTAACTACAATAAGATGGCATAAACTTTCACGACAATCTTGGGATACATTCAAGCATGAACCATGTATACAGATTGTGAGAATGTGATCCAGGCTTCCCCAGATAACACACATAATCTAAGATTGATCAAGTAGAAATAACGAAGCTTTAAATAAAATAGGTAGAGAATATATTGGAATGGATGAAAACACAACCTGCATATTGCATTTGACAAGATCAAGAGGAGTTACACCAGTGTGGGTGAGACCACAACTGAGGATGCCTCCCATGGTGCAGGCTGCATAGAAGGCCGGAGAATACATGGCGATCTTCCCGGGCTCGCTGGGGGCAGGTACCACAAATGCCTTGCGAGGAGCAGCATTAACCTTCTGTTTCTCTGTCACGTCCACACCACTTCTCTCCACCAAGAGATCCGATACAAATGAGGAATGTCCCCTCAGAGCACCCACTGAAGATGAAGAAGAAGAAGAATATAGAAAGCTTGGAAGCATAGTTGACAGTCTGCCTTGCTCTGGAAATGTTGCCATACCTACACAACCAAGAGAGATCGAATGGCAAAATAGCTAAATGCCAAAGCCTTCTCTTCTGTTGGGCTGAGGTTTTCAGATTTTTTTTGGATTTCAATGGCTTATCATAGACGGTTGGTTTGATGAATGAGAATATCCGCTTTTTTAAATGGCTTGTTATTTCCAATATCTTCCCGTGCGCTAGGGTTAGGAGAGGCAACTGTTGCGACTCTCTTCGCCCCTCCACTTCGTGAACCCTAAATTGTTAGACCAAAGCTTCAATACTGAATCCTCGGAGGAGAACCTTCGTTGTTTGGACTATGCATCTTTGTATTGCTTACCCTCAACGAAGCTCCTAGTGCAATGAATTGTGTATAATGATTCTAATTGTTGAAGGACTGGTTTTGATTTTGTATTTTTATGTGTTATTTTAGGATTTTTTATTTTTTTGTTAATGAATGAATGAATCCAATTCAATTGAGTTATACGAGATTGGAAACTATCTCAAAATTTATTAAATCAAATATAAAATATAAGTCATCTTCCTTCAACTAATGGTTACAATGTGTGTTAGAACATTGTATTTAAGGATAAATCCTAATTCATTTATAGTTATCCTAAGATCAGTCAAGAGAATATCTAGGAGCAATAAAGGTATATATGTAGCAGCAGAGAAAAATATTGCATTATCAAGCTCACATTGGCATCTTAGACATACTATATTTTTACTTCTCGTCCTTAATCATTTGTATCAATCTTGTTGAATTAATAGCAAGGATTTTGATTTAAAAACGTCCAAGATAAAAAAGAAAGATTACATCAACCAAAAATATTTTCTTTATGTTATTTATCTTTGTAAACATGTCAAAATGTCTTAACGCATATCACACCTATTGAATTGCATTTTTCCATCATCCGCATCATTCGCATTCCTCATTCTTACATTTCACTTCATTTGCATTATTAATCCCTTTTTAACATCATTTTCATCAATTAACCCTATTTCTCTCTATTAATTAAATGATGTTGAATTGTTTAATTAATTCATCATTTTCATCACTAATATTTCCCTTTATCACCCTAATTGAATAATTTCTACTTATTTGATTAGTATCATCTAATATTCTTCTATCTCATCATGATTAAATAATCCATTATTTAATTATCCTATCCTAATCTTCTTGTCCTAAGTATTTAATTACCTTATTTTCCCTCCATAAAGTATATTCTTGAGGAATATTTCATTTCAAAATATCTCAACCAACTTGTCTCAACCATTTATGACCCTTGATCTTAAAATCAATCCTCATCCATTGATCTTAAATATCTCAACCATTTTCCTAAATTGGTGGGGCTAGCTTGAGTTCTAACTAATCTCCTCCATCCATCCTCCTCAATTCACTCTCCTTTGTGGGTGTTTTTGATCAATCTCAACCCTTCTTTGTGGGCTTTCTAATTCAACCCCATCCATTGATCCAATTTCTCCAAATCTATAAAAGAACCCTCACCCCTTTCATAATTCATCTAGAGAATTTGTGAAGAGATCATGTCCAATTGAGTCTTGAGCAAATTGAGCATTTAACATTGCATTTTAGGTCATTATTAAGCTTTTGCAATCATGGAGGCTTTGTGTTGAAAGGCAATCTAACATATCATCATTGACAATTTAAAATATATATATATATCAAAAAATCAAGAAATAAAGTAAAAAGAAATAAATTGTCCTTTAAGTGAAAACCACCTTATGGCGCTTCTAGGACAAGTACCATAGTGAAAACCTGGTAAACAGGTGCTACGTTTGAATAATTATGGCATCCCCATCTATCCAAACTTTCCATCCTTCCATCACATCCACTCCATCACATTCCATCCTACCATCACATTTGTTTTGCTCCATCCACCCCATAATAAGACATGTATCCAATCATGACTTGATAATTGATCAAGTGTTGAACCTTATTGTACTATCCTTATCCACCATTTGTTTTATCCACCAATCCCTAATAAGCGTAATCATGTTCCAAACTGGAGGCAACTTCCTAAACCTGGTAGGCGAATTGGATCCTTGTTCATCCCATCATTTGTTGCAAAACTATCAAAATCCAAAAAGCAATTGGATAACTATCAAAATCCAAAAATATTTGAAAACCCATCAAAATCCAAAAACATTTAAAAACCCATCAAAATCCAAAAAAAATGAAAACCCATCAAAATCCAAAAATATTTCTAAAACATCAAAAATCCCAAAAACATTGTACACTTTGAGTCAAATAATCAAACTACATTATCTCTGAGCTTGAACGTAGACAAGGGCATCAATCGATGAGCCCCCAAAGCATTAGGTCAGTCCCTATAGGTCTCTATGTTAGTCAAAAAATCCAAAAATTATCCAAATATCCTTGAAAACTCCAAAACATTCAAAAAATCAAAAAGCCAAAAATAGTGTTAGTCGTAGTCAGTCGAACTAAGTTGTCTTTGAGCTTGAATGTAGGAAAGGCCATCCATCTATGAGCCCCTGAGGCACTAGGTCAGTCCCTTTAGGTCCCCCTCTTGGTCTCTTAATCTCTCAAAAATAGGTCAAAAAAATTGAATATCTAGAAAAACGTGAAAAATAATATCAAATAACCTCAAAAGCACAAAAGCATTCAGAAAACCTCAAAAATTCTATCTCCATTATCACCTATCTGAAATAAACTCTTCATCCATAATAAACCAGTCATCATCCTCACCCTTTGACAAAGCACTCGACAAGCAAAGCGAATATCAAAATTTGAAACCTTCAAGCAAAAGATTGTGAAGACTTGATCATTATCAGATAGAAACAATGCCCAAGTGTTAAACTACCTACCTATTCAAATCATCATCAACATCCTGACATATGTCTTAAAGGATAAAGTGTTCCTACAATAGACATCATCGATGGATAACATCCTGAAACATCAAACATCTATGGCAAGTGATACAACGGCATTGTTTTTAATTTTTTATGATCTTATCTTTTGATTTATCTTTTGTCACATTCCCAGGATCTCTCAAGGATGTCCATAAGGATTTAGAGAGGAAGGAATGGGGGAATTGATCTTGTCAATTTCGTTTGCTTTGTTTGTTGGATGTTTTTGCAATACTACCATGGTGAATACTTGCTTTATCGTTTGTGTGGAAGTCGTTTTGGGGCATTTTCGTGTAGCAGTGGCATGTTAGGTTCTTCATACCTCTCGTGTAATGGGTCTAAAAAAATTTGAAACTTCTCACCCATACACTCTAACAGGGTTTTCATATGTCTAGTATGAGCAAGAATTCTCCTTGTTTGCACAGTCACAGTCCACGCAATGGATACAAAGTTGCCTTGGTCATTAATACCCTAGTGCATCGTGCCTATTTGCTACATTAATCGGGATTGCTAAAAATGCTACTTAGTCTCCATGAAAGCAAAAGTAAAGTCATCTTGTTTCACAACATTATCATATATCATCAATCATCTCATCAATCAATCATAATCTATGGTTTTTCATAAATTGGATCAAATCATTCTATTTCTTTTATCTCTAATCTTACTAACATTTCTTTTGGCTAACATCTCCATCCTACATCATAGAATCATTAGTACTACATGCATACTACATCCACAAACTCATTAGCATATCATGTCCATCATATCATATAAAATCATGCATCATGACATCATCCATGGCATTAGCATTACATCATCCATACATCCATATCATATAAAAGCATCAGGAAAGTACAAAAATATGAGCATATCATCATAAATCATGTATCCATCAACATATAATCATCATGCATATCATGAAACATAAGCATCACAAAACACATCATATGCCACGACAAAAATGGTATCTCGTATATCATCAAAAATGGGAAATGTCATATAAATCATCAATGTCATAGGTGATAAATCATATCAAAAATATATACGAGGCCTCAAACTGACTGATGAATGTATATACAAAAATAGTCATGTCTACATCAGTGTTTATAATGAAATAACATAAAAATCATGAAATCTTAGATCATCCCTATTGTCCATCCTCTCTCTCAAGAGGGGACTACTCCCCATCATGCTAGTCTCTATGGTTGTGGGTAGGAGACTGGTGAGGTTGAAGGATTAGATGAGAAGTTTTTCTAAGAGTCCTACTAACTAACTATCCTCCTAAAGACTTGGCCCGTGTAGCGCTACTCAGAATCCCAAATCTTGGGCGTCTCTAGCCTCTAGGAACCTGAACCTTGTAGAGAGTCTTGTAATAAGTCCTCTCCTATGTCAATAAATCTCTCTCTCGATGCCACTGAGCTAAAGGAATGCAAGAAGCATGGGCAATCTCCAAGGCTATCCCCTGATGTCTCTTTTAGCCAACTCCTACCTCAATGCATCCCTCTCCTGGTGGAGAGCATCTCTCTCAACCCTAATAGTGTCCCTCTTTGCAGTCAATATAACTACATGTGCATCTATAACCTATTGTTGAGTAATCTCGGTATCCCTCTCACCGCCCCTAGCATCTCAATCCTATTCAACTTGATCCCACTCGGTCGTAAGTTGTGCAATCGTGGCATTCATGTCTCTCTATGGGGGAGGTGCATGTGGAACATGTCCTACACACCTTGTTGTTGTTGTTGATCCTCATGATCCTAGGGCACCTGATCATCCCGTTGTTGCTTCCCATCATGCTCATTTTGTGCCCTCTAATGTTGCTCGTGAGCAATAAGAAGCCTTTGTCTATCTACTCTTCATCCAACAACACTAGCCATCCTCTGTACCTGCCCAATAATTAGCCTGGCACCAGCAGGAATTGTAAACTGCAACAACCATCTGCGAGCCCACCACTGAGCATAATCTCTAGTAGTCCTCGGATCAAGAGGATCAATTTCCCATCCCCAACTAAAAGGAGCAAGTGCTCAAAACTCTGTGACTACCCTTCCTAAATCTTCCCTCAATCCCCACGCATTGACCTCTCAAGTCGTGTGTGCATAGCATGCATGGTAGTCATCACCTGATCAGGTCTACCTCTCTCCAAACTATCAGAGAACCTTGTATAGAAGATATCTCTCAAGTATAATATATACCTTGCCAATCAACCATTTGGTCTATCTACAATATACTAGATGATCATGGTCATCAACCCATGTCTTCCATGCTAGATAGGGAAACCAAATGAACTTTGTCATTGTTGAAAATGAAGGTGAAATTGTAGCTTAAAACTTGTAAACCTATGTGACTATAGATTTAATTAATTGTTCTTTTTCACAATTCTTTGTGTATGATTAATCTATTTAGATCAATTTTACCAATTGTAGAAAGAGATGGAAGATTGTAGAAGAATGAGACAAGAAGATAGGAATGACACAACATATACCATGGAGAAACCCTTTCAGGAAAAAAATCCACCACTAGAATCAATAGTGCTTGTATTACTTAACCTTAGAACAAGATTACAATAATTCTTTATCAATCCTTGCTTGAGATGCTTCTTTTTCCTTCAACAATTCTTCTTCACAACCTGGAATAAACTCTAATCGAACCCTCTTCAACTTGTTACAATTTATAGACAATAATGAGCCTTGTAAACTCCAAAGAGTTTACAATTACAAAGCACAAAGCTTATCTCACAAAACCTACACCTATTCTTTGCAAGTAGAGTTCTTCCGTGAAAAACATTGTCAAACCAAGTCCTTCATCAATTTGGGCATCCAAAATTGAAGTCCTAACTCAACATTGATTCCAAAGATATCTTGTAAGCTTCTCCTCAAATTTGGCTCCCAAGAATGGGCCCACTTAACTCAGCCTTATAAAATATCTTATCATGCAAAAGTGTTAACTCCAAGATGCCAACTTGGGTGCCCAAGGTGGGTCCAAGTCAATCTCTATTATCTAAAACATATCTCTCCACCATTCATTCAAATATCATGCATGATTGATCATCCTCACTTAACTGAATGTATCACCTGTTATCTGTCATGCAACTCAAGTCATTAGTCATGCATTCCAAGTCAACTAAAGTCAACTAGCATTCAACTGAAACTAACTACATGCAATTGAAGATAACTGAACCATAACTAAACTGAATTGAATTGAATTGAAATTCATGCATGTAAACATCAATCCCTAACTTCTAGGATCTTTACATGCATTACTGAAGTGTTATCTTTCTCTAGACATTTAACTTAACTCAAGGTGAGTTCCACCTTCCATGTGGGTGCCCCATGTGCTCCTATTTTGTAGGCGCTCTTCTTGGGCGTCCTCACATGTTCATATCGTCAGGATCCTATCAATCAATACTATCAGGCCTAGTGATTATTATCCTCTCCCATTCCCACATGTGAAGGAGAGTCATCCCAATAGAAATGTTGCTCCCACTATGATATATAGCCTCGTGCATATCTCTATATAAGTGAGCAAGTACACATGAGCCCCAGGAATACACAGTAGCATGCTCCATCATATGTTCAATACAGATCCCCTAGCCAACTGGGAATCCTCTGGCTCTGTGTTCAAGCATCAATGGCTCAATAATCAATCCTACCAACACCATGACCATAAGGTCAACATCATCAATGAAAGGTGTCAAATCTATCTCTAAATCAATCATCTGCAGTTGTTGCACACTGAGTAATTGTTGCATAGCCTAAGTACCCATCTTGACATCATATGTGACGAGCTCCCCATGAATCGAGATCCTCAAGATCTTCCATACATCCTCTAGAGTGATTGTACACTTACTTGTAGGAAAATGAAAGGTCGCAGTCTCATACCTCCATCTCTCAACTAAGGTGGTCATCATTGCCCTGTGTGCTATGATATCGGGCATGCATGTAATATATCTAAGGCCTATTGCATCTAGGAAGTCTCTCTCAAGCTCCTAGAATCTAGCAATGTCATCCAACAAGTGTCAAGATCTTCTCTCTCTGGAATACAACAATTTAAGAACCACTTGCAAACATTTAACCCACAACATCAAAGTTTTGCTAGAAAATCAAATCAACAACCTAAATTTGCAATCAAACTAGCTTAAACAGTCATTTTTTTAATCAATAGTGAGCTTCTTCTAGGACAATAGTGGCCCTATTTTACTACGATAATGGCTCTTTATCATGATAGTGAGTCTGTCAGTGCTACAATAGCGGTTGACTTAAGTGATGGCGACAATCTTCCTAAATTTTCTACCGTACGGTCCTATTCAACGACAATGATCAAACAACGACGGATTTTTACTATAGCGGTCTATTTTAATGATAGTGTGAAGGTTTAATGAAAGTGGATATCCTACATAATACACTAGCAACATTATCGCGTCAATAGTAGCATAATCCTAAAATTACCACTATCGTCCTAGCTAACTTTGAACATTAAATGCATAAACATAAAAAGATGAAAACAAGAATAAAAAGCATACGTATTGCAATACCTGCGTCGACTAGTTGTTGGTACTAATGAACTACATTTCCTCGATGTGGTGCACTTGAAACTCATGCCATCGTGAATCGACAATTGCAGCTACAAATCTCCAAAGGTCTATAATTTCCTAAGGTTGAAAGTGCAAATGAGGGATAGATCAACCCTAATTCACTATTTAACCCCCCAAACCCTAATTTTTATCCTAGGAAGCCTTCTTAGGTTAAATTTTGAGCACCATGGATCATCCTAAACCTTAAATGCAATCCCTAGAGCCTAATTTGTCATCCTCTACACATCTGAACTACTCGTGAACCTTGTCACAAGCCCGACTTGAAAAAGTAATTTTTTTGACTGATCTCTCAAGGGGATAGCCCAACGTCTTATCATCTTTTTGTTGACTGCTGAGGCATGGTGGAGCATCATTTAAAAAAATTGTTTCTTGATCTGAGCATTGAATTCTTTGAAACAACACAACAAGTACATTATGTCAAAAGGGGAAAAATGTAGACACGTCAAAATGTCTTAATTATGCATATCACGCATCCTAAATCGCATTTTTTCATCATTGGCATCATTCTTGCATTTCACTTCATTTGTATTATTAATCCCCTTTTAACATCATTTTCATAAATTAACCCTATTTTTGTCTATTAATAAAATGATGTTGAATTGTTTAATTAATTCATCCTTTTCATCACTAATATTCCCCTTTATCAACCTAATTGAATGATTTCTAGTTATTTGATTAGTATCATTCAATATTCTTCTATCTCATCATGATTAAATAATCATTATTTAATTATCCTATCATAATCTTCTTGTCACATGAATTAAATAATTTTTAATTATTTAATTACCTTATTTTCCCTCCACAAAGCATATTCTTAAGGAATATTCCATTTCAAAATATCTCAACCAACTTGTCTCAACCATTTATGACCCTTGATCTTAAAATCAATCCTCATCCATTGATCTTAAATATCTCAACCATTTTCCTAAAATGGTGGGGCTAGCTTGAGTTATAACTAATCTCCTTCATCCATCCTCCTTGATTCACTCTCCTTTGTGGGTGTTTTTGATCAATCTCAACCCTTGTTTGTTGGATTTCTAATTCAATCCCATTCATTGATCCAATTTCTCCAAATCTATAAAAGAACACTCACCCCTCTCATAATTCATCTAGAGAATTTGTGAAGAGATCATGTCCAATTGATTCTTGAGAAAACTTGAGCATTCACCATTTCATTCTAGGTCATTATCAAGCTTTTGCAATCATGGAGGCTTTGTGTTGAAAGGCAATCCAATATATCATCATCAACACAAATACACTCCACCATGGGATGGTAAGATTGTGTAGTTTGAATTCATTTATTTTCAATTTGATTGAGCTAACCTTGTTGTTTGAATTCATAGCTATGGAAATTACATTTCATGAGTAGGTGGGTTCTAATCCTTGTTTTGGTTTTGTTTTGATTGAATTCATTGATCCAATCCATGTACATTTTCTCCCCTTAAAATCTTTTACAAAGTTCTTAGTTTAATAACAATACTTTTGGTTTGTCACTATTGTATTTTTTTTCTACATTTATCAATTTGAACATTTAGACTAATGAGACAAAATCATATATCAACAATGTCGAAGTTGTTAAATCCAACTTCATAGAACCCAGTGATCACTTGCAAGCAAAATAACTTGTCACATAGAAGAGATTCGAACAACATAAAGATATTGCTCTGCAAACCAAGAGTAAAATTGCATAAACAAGAAGTGAATAGTTACAAAGAGATCAATCCTTAAAAAAGGAAATCAAAACCCTAAAGTGAACCCTAGGATTTAATAAAGTAATTATTAAAGGGCCTAAGTTTAGCTTAATTGAAAATAAAGTAAAAGGTGACTTAATTAATTAATCAATATGATTAAATTAATTAAGTAATTAACCTATTACTCTAACATCCCTTTAAGATGAACTTAGGGAGAAGCTAAAAAACTAAGGACTTACACATGAAAGCAAAGGTGGGTCCCGACAACAAGGCCTGATGAGGTACCCATGTACAAATGTAAAAAATCTCTAACAATAGGAGAAAAGGAGAAAACCTTGTGGGAAAAACTCCTCTCTAAAAGAGAGAAATACATGTGAAGAACTAAGAAGCCTCCAAACAAGAATGTCCCAAAAAAGATAGGGACAAGTGAAGGACTAAAGAAGCCTCCAAACAAGAGTGAAGGACTAAAGAAGCCTCCAACCAAGAAGAAATTGACCCAAAAGATAGGAACAAAGGATGGTGCAAAAAACACCACTAAAGCATGAAGAAGCTGCAAACATTGTCGTAGAATGACTATTGAAATGTTGAAAGAAGAACCTCCACTAAAACATATGATGATCAAGATCAAGAAGACAAGAACCTGTATGAGTTCCCCCAATGACACTACTCAAATCCAATGGCAAACCAAGGAAAACATCAAGAAATCAAAGATACAGATGACACAAGTACCAATAGTCTGAAGAATTGATCAAGTGAAAATGGAAGGTCGCCTCCTAAATGCAAGAGTGTCCATATGATAAGTGATCCATCTCAACGAAATACAAGTAACCGGCCATTGATGTACTTTGTATCTGAAAGTACATAGGAACAAATATTGAATACATAGCTCACTCCAACAAAACCAAGGAAGCAATATCACCAACAGTAGAAACCCCCCCATAATGCTAACAAGGGAGAGTCATGACAAGTACACTGAAATTGAATACTAGAAAGAAGTACATGAAGAAGAACCAAGAACATATGAATGTGAAAACATGAAAGTACCAACAAAGTATAAAGGGTGTGCAAACAAAGGCACACACGCATGAGTCAAGAATCAATGTGATTCACTACTGTCGTGGAAGGAACACTCACTAGACAAAGGTATGATGGTAAACAAAGGAAAACATCAGCCCCCCATGGCACTTTATAGAATAGTGCAAGTACAATAATGGCATAATATGATGTGCAAGAATCCCAATTCTACACATACAAAGCTGAGGCACTTTATTTTAGTGCATTTACAGATGATAAATACATGCAATGTGACCCCATAAGGTCCAATAAGGACCTAATACTATAAATACATGAATAATAGCCAAAAAGAATCCAACCCACACAAATGAGAAGTTTCCAGGAGCTAAGATGTCCAAGTAATTCACGAGAATGTGAAAACACAAAAAACTAAATAAAATGTACCTAGTAAATTTTTTGATGGGGCAGGTGCAAAAAGATGGGTGGCCAATTTTTGGCAATAACGTTATAATGTAACGTTATAATGTGCATGATAACGTTCGTGTTTTCATTCAAAATCCTTCATCTTTGTGCTTGTTATGTTTTGCAATCCTTCATCTTGTTGTTGTTTCATTCTGAATGCCACCACGTCGACAAGGAGGTCTGAGAGGTAAGGATTGTTTGTTTTTTGTTGTGAATTTGTTAGTTTTAGGTTGTTTTTTATATTTATTTTTTGAATTTGTAGGAGATGTTAATGAGCCTGCAAACCCTCCTCAAAATTCTCAACAAGCACAACAACAACAAGAGGAACAAAATCCTCAACACAGTAAGAACAACAACAACAACAACAAAATCCTCAAGTTGAACAACCACAACAACAATCTCCTCTGCTAATCCCTCAACATCCTCCTGGCACTCAGTAAAACTTAATGAGTGAAATTAAAGACAATAAAAAATAAATTGAGGAGTTAATCAGGAGGTTGAACAATCCAAATGGTTCAACCATGGAAAGAATGACCCTGAAAACTTCACTCAAAGAAATGTTAAAACATGTAGATTCAATTAGCAAACAATTAACTGGTTGGCAAGATAGGAGGCAAGCGGCTGGGGCTTATTACTAGGATAAATTATCATATAAAGATGTAAAAGATCTAAAAATTACAAAATTTGATTTGTGCTCATTATTCATTGACCCACGCACAAATGCAAATCTTACCCTCAATACAAAGAGGTTTCCTATCCATTGGTGCCACCACCAATAGATTAGGACCCTTTTTGGGATAGGTGGTACATGGTTTTTGATTACCCATCATGCAACAATTGTGAAGTCTCACAATATTTCTTAAGGAAACTATAATGTGAGTTCATCTTGAACAAAATATCAAATTATTTTGATATGAGGGACTTTTAGGGGAGAGGTGGGGGGTCAGCTCAAGATAGACCCGATGCACAACAAGATCCTACACGGCAAGCGAGACGACCTCTCACTAGGTCGTCTCATGAGCACATTGTTATTCCTTCCATCATGAAGGAGAGTGTTGAGGTAGAGAATTTGTAGGCCATCAACTCTTTGACCCAGAGTGTCATCCAGTATGCCATCCCTATACTACAACGCCATTCAGGTGAGTCTTCAAGTGGTGGGCTTCGATCCCATTTGTGTCAGGCTTGCAAGGTGACTTGTTCATATGACCCCAATGACACTCAGGAGGTTGCTACACAAGATACATTTGTAGCTATGGAGATGGCGAGGGCAACTGACATTTTGAATGACGCCTATGGCATTGGTACTCAGATAAATGTTAGCATGTTCATTGAATTTAACTTATTAAATTTTAATTTTGAAATGCAAGATTAACTAATTTAGTTTTATGATTTTAATAAAATTTTAGGGTCACAGTGTTGATTGAATACACCGGCCCTACACCCACTTATTTCTCCACTACATCTACCGTTGAGGTATGTAACTAGTAAACAATTATAAATTTATTACATGTTAATAGCATTGTTTTATGAATGGTATTTAATATGTGATGTTGGATGTTGAATAGGCTAATATTGGAGGTTTCAAGGGAACACCTTCAGTGCCAATGGATTTAGACAAACCTACATGTAGTTAATAGAATAAAGAGTTTAACTAATGAATTGTACTTAATACATTTGTGTAGTTTATATTCATATCGTTGATTACATTGCATTGCACAGCTTTCAAACTCAAAACATTACTTCACATTCCATAACTAATAACTAGATGTTGATAGATGACAAAATTTCAACTACAATACAATTGTTTAGAAATTCAACATAAGTAGTGATGCAATTACTTCACATAGCATAAGTAATAAGTAGGAGCAGCTTCCAATTGCATTTGCTTGTCATGGCATTCCATGAGACCACTTTTTACTGAGACATCTTTTCAAACAGTTCATTGCCTTGTCTATGCTATGGATGTTTGGAAGAAATATATGAAAGAATAATAGTAAGCAATAGCATAGACAAGGCAATGAGTTGTTTGAAAAAATGCCTTAAAGAAATGCAGTCTCATGGTGATGTCCCCAATTTCTTTGAGGCACTTTTTCAAACAGCTCACTGCCTTTTGTATGCTACCACATTTTCCATACATGTCTACCAAATCATTTTATCAAACAATTCATTTCCTCACTGCTATGGCTAAAAGCTTAAAAAAGGTGTTTTCTATCAAACTATGGATGCTTGGAAAAAATCTATCAAAACATAATAGCAAGCAATAGCATAGACAAGGCAGTGGTTTGTTTGAAAAAATGCCTCGAAGAAATGCGGTCTCATGGTGAGTTGTTTGAAAAAATGCCATTCCATCACCATGAGACCACATTTCTTCAAGGAATTTCTTCAAACAACTCACCACCTTTTCTATGCTACCACATTTTCCATACATGTGTACCAAATCATTTTATCAAACTACTCACTTCCTTGCTACTATGGCTAAAAGCCTAAAATAGGTGTTTTCCAACAAACTATGGATGCTTGGAAAAAATCTATCAAAGCATAATAGTGCAATATCACAGTTAAGGTAGTGAGTAGTACGAAAAAATGCCTTGAAGAAATGTGGTCTCACGGTGATTCCATTCCATCACCATGAGACCACATTTCTCTGAGGCATTTTTTCAAACAACTCATTGCTTGAAGAATAGAAACCAACCCATTAGCCAAAATTCCCCTCCAAATTATTTTCAAGGTTCTCATCCTCAATTTACCAATCCATGGAACCTCCCACCTTTTATTCCACTTGTTCATGTCCCCACGCTTCCCTCTTCATGTCATGATTTCCCTCCATCTCATAACCAAGGCCATACTATACCATCCACCCCATCCCAACATAATACCATTGAGAAAGCAATAAATTGTTTGAAAAAATGCCTCAAGGAAATGTGGTCTTATGGTGATGGAATGCCATGACACATTTATTTGTAGTGGCATTCCATCACCATGAGACCCCATTTCTTTGAGGCATTTTTCCAAACAGTTCACTGCCTTCTCTATGCCACCACAATTATTGTAAATGTCTACAAAAGCATTTTATTAAACAGTTCACCAGCTTGTTGCTATGAGTAAAAGCCTAAAAACGTGTGCTTTCGAAAAATATATGGATAGGGAAAATAGTAAGCATGATAGTCAAAAATATATAGTTTAATAAGTACTCAAAATTTTGTTCATTATTTCATACATTATAAGTCATGACGTGGATTGCTATTATAGTTTTCGTGATTGAATAATTTGTTGTTTTATTTTTAGATGTTGCAAGCGAATACACCTTTGAATGTTCATAGGGCAATGGAGATCATTTTTTCATCTGCTATAGACTCCTCGATGGCTTTGGTAGGGGAGGTATGAGGCAAATTACTAAATTTAAATTTACATTCATTGTTATAGATGTTCATTAGTGAAAAATCAAACCATTATTGATTCATAGTTTAATTTCTATTTGGATGGCTTATATAGGGCTTTAGCATGCCTCTACATGGGCATTTGAATATTTCCCTCGTGGAGAGTGATCATCAGATGGTGGTAAGTGATTATTTTGTTAAATATATCATTTTTTTAATGTAATTTCTATATATTAATGTCTTTACTTCTTATTGTAACAAATAAGACTTGACCAAGAACTAAACTTTAGGAGGAGTAGTAGGGGAACTCCTCAACCACAAAATAAATGAGTGACAGACATATCGCCATCTGATTGACCAACAAAGGGCAAGAATTTATTTCAAAA
This sequence comes from Sequoia sempervirens, assembly GCA_007258455.2. Classification (NCBI taxonomy): domain Eukaryota; kingdom Viridiplantae; phylum Streptophyta; class Pinopsida; order Cupressales; family Cupressaceae; genus Sequoia; species Sequoia sempervirens. The sequence goes on from VDFB02000003.1 coordinate 89,438,014, forward strand.
GCATGGAGAGCAATAACTTTTGATTCCAGAGCCCTTTGTTGTATGCCTATATGGCATTTTTGTACATATTTTGTATTGGATATATTTGACATTGTATGCCTATATGGCATTCTCGTAAGCCTATATGGCTATTTTGTACCTATATTTTATACTTATATTGACATATATTGATGTATGCCTACATGGCTATTTAGTTAATACAAATATTTTTTATCGATGGTGTCCATATTTGCATTATAAATCCATGGTTCAATAGATATGAGTTACATGTATTCAAGTGTATACTTTACAACTTACATGTATACTTTGTGACTTATGTGTATTCCAATGTATACTTTGTGCTTACGTGTTTTCATGCGTATACCTTGTATTCATGCATATACTTTGTATTAATTTGTGTATACTATGTATTCATGTGTATACTTCAACACTTACGTGTTTTTGAGTACTTGTGCTTCCCTTATTCACATGTACATGCTTGACTTATTCATGTGTATATTTATTAATTGGTTAGACCTAGCATTGATCATTTTTGTCCTTCATGGTTTGTCTTGAATATTAATTGATTGATGCTAAACAACTTTATTAGTCGATGCTAAACAACATCAATATTTCTAGGAATACTAGTAGAGTTACAAATTCCAAAATTGCACAAATTGAAAAGAAAAGATTAACTGTAAATAAATGCACTAATTATTAACTTGATAATTGATTAAGAATGAGTATAAAATATATCAAGAGATGAGCCTTCTAGAATAGCAATTGCCAACTAGAAAATAGGAAAAGCATTCCCAATACTTTGAAAATAATAATCCACCCAAAATTGCAATGGGAGAGAAATGTATTTCCTAATGCTCCCTTGTTCTTACATATCTCAATTCAATTTAATCCAAAGAGTTCCATGAAATGCTTTATCTAAAAGCAAAAAACACGTTTTCAATTAGTATTCCATGAAATGTTTCATAAAAAGATTCTAATATATTTAATCTTTAGATTGGAGCATCACTTGTTTCTCTTAGACTCCAATTTTCAATCATAGCAAATCATTTCAAATGAAAATGACAAAATGGTTCACAACCAAAGTTATTAATCGAGGAAAAATAAAATGTTTCCAAGTTCCACCATTATACACATTTACAATTGGTTGTATATTGTTGTAAGGGCAAGGAGGATAATTAAAAAATGTCTTGCACTTTCTAGACTTGAGGATGATCATATGCTTTTGTGTGGAAAACTCAGACTTCTCAACCGTCATGTGTATGTTTCTCTTTTCACTTGTTTTGCATGCCATTATAAGGGATCACTCTGACTAAACGTAGCTCAGAGAGATTATGTGTGTTTGGGTGCGAAAAAGGACCATGCCTAGTGTAAACGTACATATTAGGATGCGTTGGAGCAGTTTGTTTGGTCACACGAGTTGCAAAATGAAAGTTGCACCACTTTGCAACTTTACACTTTTTCCATCAAATGAAAACTGGACACCACGGCAAAACGACTCCAAGATAAAAAAAATTGAGAGAGGTTATTGTAGAGGGGTCCAACGCAATCCCGTAGGCTTATACGAAGAGTTTATAAGCATCATGGTTTTCGAGTAAATCCTGTCAAAAATTGTTGCCTTTTTGCACTTTGGACCCTTAAAGGATCGAGTTGGTTGAACGTAGCTCAAAGTGATTCCACATGTTTGGGTGTGAAAGAGGACCATGCATAGCATAAACTTACCCATCTAGATGCATTGGTATAGTCCATTTGGTCACACGAGTTGTAGAATAAAAGTTGCACCACTTTGCAATTTTCAACTACTTGCATTTGACAACTTTTTCCTCAAGTGAAAATTTTCCACCACAGGAAAATGCTTCTGAGATAGAAAAAACCGAAAGAGGTTATTGCAGAGGGGTCCAACGCAATCCCATAGGCTCAGACGAGAAGTTTCTAAGCATTACGGTGTCTGAGTAACAACCCGTTAAAGATTGCAAACATTTTGCACTTTAGGACTTTTAAGGGATTCTGGTAGTTGAATATAGCTCAGAGTGATTGAACATGTTTGGGTGTGAAGGAGGATTGTTCCTAGCATAAACATACCCACTTGAATGCATTGAAATAGTTTGTTTGGTCACACAAGTTTAAGAACGAAAGTTTCATCACTTTGCAACTTTCAACTACTTATATTTGACAACTTTTTCCCTAAATGAAAATTTGCCACCACAGAAAAATGCCTCTGAGATAGCAAAAATTGAGAGAGATTATTGTAGAGAGGTCCAACATGATCCCCTAAGCTCAGACAAGAAGTTTCTAAGCATCACGGTATCTGAGTAATAGCATGCTGAAGTTTGTAGCCATTTTGCACTTTGGACTCTTAAGAGATTCTATCGATTGAATGTAGCTCAGAGCGACTTAGCGTGATTGGGTACAAAAGAGGACCATGCCTAGCGTAAAAATACCCACCTAGATGCGTTGGAATAGTTTGTTTGGTCACACAAATTGTAGAACAAAAGTTACACCACTTTGTAACTTTCAACTACTCGAATTTGACAACTTTTTCCCCAAGCGAAAATTCACCACCATGAGAAAATGCCTTCGAGATAGTGAAAAAAAAGAGAGGTTATTGTAGAGGGGCCTAACATGATCCCATAGGCTTAGACAAGAAGTTTCTAAGAATCACGATATTCGAGCAACAACATGTCAAAGTTTGCAGTTATATTGCACTTTAGACTCTTAAGGGATTCTATCTGTTGAATGTATCTCGGAGCGATTCAGCATGTTTGGGTGTGAAAGAGGACCATTCCTAGCGTAAATGTACCCACCTGGATGCATTGGAACAGTTCATTTGGTCACACGAGTTGCAGAACGAAAGTTGCACCACTTTGCAACTTTTAACTACTTGCATTTGACAATTTTTTCCCCAAGTGAAAATTCGCCACCACGGGAAAATGCCTCCGAGATAGTGAAAACCGAGAGAATTTATTATATAGGGGCCCAACACGATCCCATAGGCTCAAGCGAGAAGTTTCTAAGAGTGACGATATCCGAGTAACAACATGTTGAAGTATACAACCATTTTGCACTTTGGACTCTTAAGGGATTTTACTAGTTGAATATAGCTCAAAGTGATTCAATGTGTTTGGGTGCGAAAGAGGACCATGCCTAGCATAAACCCACCCATATGAACATGTTGGAATAATCCGTTTGGTCACACGAGTTGCAGAATGAAAGTTGCACCACTTTGCAACTTTGCACTGCTTGGATTTGACACTTTTTCCATCAAGTGAAAACTGGACACTACGGAAAAACCACTTTGAGATTAAAAAAAACTGAGAGAGGTTATTGTAGAGGGGTCCAACATGATTTTGTAGGTGCAAACAGAGAGTTCGTAAGTGCCACGGTTTCTGAGTAATATCCTGTCAAAGATTGTTGTCCTTTTGCACTTTGGACCCTTAAGGGATCAAACTGGTTGAATGTAGCTCAGAGTGATTCTGCATGTTTGGGTGTGAAAGAGGACCATTTCTAGTGTAAATGTACCCATCTGAATGCATTGGAACAGTTCGTTTGGTCACACAAGTTACAGAACAAAAGTTGCACCACTTTTCAACTTTACACTGCTTGCATTTGACACTTTTTTCATCAAGTGAAAACAAAACATCATGGGAAAATGACTCTGAGATAACAAAATTGAGAGAGGTTATATTAGAGGGGCCCAATGCGATCCCGTAGGCTCATAAGAAGAGTTCTTAAGCGTTATGGTTTCCAAGTAATAGCCCATCAAGGATTGTTGCCCTTTTGTGCTTTGGACTCTTAAGAGATCTATCCAGTTGAATGTAGCTCGAAGTGATTATGTGTGTTTGGGTACAAAAGAGGACCATGCCTAGCATAAACATACCCATTTAGATGCGTTGAAATAGTTCACTTGGTCACACGAGTTGCAGAACGAAAGTTGCACCACTTTGCAACTTTACATTGCTTGCAATTGACACTTTTTCTATCAAGTAAAAATTGGACAACACAGAAAAATGACTCTGAGATAACAAAAACTGAATGAGGTTATTGTAGAGGTGCCCTACATGATCCTAATGCCTTAGAAAGAATACCTGTAACTAACATGATATCCGAGTAATAGGTCGTCAAAGATTATTGCCCTTTTGCAATTTGGACTGTTAAGGGATTACGTTGCTTGAATTACAAATGTTTGAGGGTAGCAATAAATTTCAATATTTGAGTAAATCTCATTAGAAGTGTTTATTTCAATAGACTATATGCTATATTGATATTGATATATAATCATTAGGTTGATTTGTTTTAATAAATGAAGTTTTTATAATAAGTTAGTCAATTGGTGCCAGTTATAATAGGGAGAGAATAAAAGAAGAAAAAGAATGATTAATAACCATCAATGGTTATTAAAATCACTATATTAATAATATGATGTTTACAATAAAATGAGATTTATTTGATTGTCCTAATTCTTTTGTGTGTGCTACAATTGTCTAATATGCTTCATACACCGTTTTGAAACCCAAGTGCTTGTACTTGTAGGCACAATGCCTTAGGTACTTTGTTCTCAGAGATCTCTTACAATGTCACTCATACATTTGAGATTCTCTTATAATGTTTACATCATACATGCTCATGATGAGGTTAACTTCAAATGAATAACTTGAGATTCCCTCGCTAAGCTTCACACGCTCTTTTATAATGGCTTTTGTATCGGAGTAAATTTGCACCTCATGTGCAAATCCCCTTTTTGCCTTTATCCACCTTAGAAAACCAAGTTCAGAGGCTTAATTCCAACTAAGCCCGTTGCTTTCATCACACTTGGCACCTGTTTTGAGCGTCGGTGGAGGCATTTTTGTTGGGGATGCCAATGCAGCACGCAAACGTCTATGTGACGCACTTACGTCCTTGGCAGATTCCTGTAGTTGAACCTGTAGAGGTGTTACACTTTTCATTAGGAGTCAAGTTGTAATGCCCCCTTCGGTCGACCGACCTGAATATAGTCGTTTCTCTTCATCTCTTCTTCAAATTCACTCCTTCAACATGCATTCTATCTTCTTCACATCCTCTAAGCATTCAATCCAACTTCTTCACTTCATTCACAAGCTCACTCTCAAGCTTTCAAACAACATTCTTGCACTCCATTGTAGCAAATACATCACTCCATCACTTCAGTAGAGCAAGTTGGGGACAAACACTGTTGAAGTAGAGGCTCGAGTACTCTCATTTTCTCCCCCAAGCAGCCTTGAGTGCTCTTGGTGGAGGTGGTAAGCTTCCCTTTCCTCTCCTTTATCACTTGGTTGAGTTGGCACATTTACTGTTTTGTAGTACTTTTGTGCTCTTTATTACATTGTTTTCTTTATCTTGCTTTCTTGGTTGTTCATGGAGGTGGAAACACCTAAGCGGGGGTCTAACTGAGGTAGGCCCCTATATAGCCACCCAACATTTTCCTCTCATTTTTGTGTGTAGGTGAATGTGCTTTTGAGGAGCTAGCTGGCAAACGAGTTTCTTTGTAAGATCCTTCTTGCCACCTTTACTCTTGCATTTTTGCTTTATCACATTAGGGAGTACTTAGTTTATTTAGTTACGTTTTTTTGGCCCTTCAATGGTAGTTAGTTGGGCCATTAGTCATTTTCTTAGGTTTGACCTTGTCTCTATTGTTGTTTGGCCATACAGATGCCAACGCACTATAGAAATGTTAGCGCGTTGCGCTGTCATCCAAGGACCACGCTTTCGTCCTCAAGCAGAGGGCTTCTTGAGGCGTAGTGTTGAACCTGAAGATCAACTCGCCTAGCCCCATTTTGCATTTTAGGTCTGTAGAGTGGTTGAAGGACTTCATAGTCCTCACCATTCTCGTCCCACATATCATAACACCCCATTTAGCTAAGGTAAGTTAGGGCAGAATTCTACATCTTGGCCCTCCATGACTTGGGGCCTTGCACGTGGTGGTCCCCCTCTCTTACAATTTCAAATTAGAATTGATATTTGTCAAGATCATCAAAAAAAGGATGTTGCATTACTTTTTTGGCTGGGATTCTCTTCAATGGCTCATAAATCAACATTTTCTACAAGGAGAGACCAATCAATTTTTAGTTGTTTACTTACAAATACGCAAAGTAAAAGAAGAAAAAGAAAGAGCAGCCAAAATGGAAATGAAATGAAAATAGATGGAAGACACTTACAAACAACAAATCCACACCATTTGGTTCCAACTCGAGAATAGCAAGGCATAAATCTTGATGCTTCCATTGAGGATAGGCATGCCGGTCTCTCAACTTAGTCACTCCTGGTCATACATCTTCACTGGGAGTTCCAAGATACCTATTGCACACAACACCTCTCATGAATAGAATAACTTGAAATTCAAGATGCTCTTATAATGTCTACATCATAGGTGTTTATGATAAGGTTAACTTCAATTGAATAACTTGAATTCCCTCACCAAACTTTGCACACACTTTTGTAATGGCTTAAAATCATAATTGAGATTTGTCAAGATCATCAAAATAAGGATGTTGCATTGATTTTTTGGCTGAGATTCTCTTGGATGGCTCATAAATAGCATTTTCTACAAGGGGACACCAATAAATTTTTAGTAGATTACTTACAAATGGGCAAAGTAAAAGAAGATGATAGCATTAGCATCATAAAAATTAATATGAATACAAGTATAAATTAATAAGAACCAATGTGCATACTTACAAATTAATCCAATGAACCATCCGGATTTTCTCTACTCTTTATTGTGTCAAGTATTGTCTCATGGTCAAACTCATGAACCTTCCACAAGGTCTTGTTCAAAGGTCTACCCCCATATTTGGTAAAATGAACATTGGATGCAACGACAAGGTTCGAGTAATTTATAATCTTACGATACATGTAAAAGTCCTGAAATAGCCAATATTTAACACTCTTATGTGGGTACCTTCTAAGCCACATTCCAGTAACAACAACTGAACTTGTAGGGTATTCGATGTTTTCTCCATCTATAACTGGGGTCTCCAATTTTGTTTTGGACTCAACACAATGACACAAGTAATATTTGTTCCCTCTTCATTGTCTTCATCTGCAATAACTGCATAAACATGCCCTGCATTGATATGTGCAACAAATCTCTTGAAATTAGTCAACATTATGAATACACTACAAAGTAAGATAACAATAGGAATTTCAAAAACTAAGCAAGTAGATATATTATCTTGTTGAACTAGATCTTATATGTGGTCAAAGTCGATTGATGATTCCATCAGTGTTAGTTCCAATTTCGTCAAAAGGCGATACGTGTGAAGTGGCTGGCTAAGATAACTTGTCAACCATTTCTCAACCCACTCCTCTGACTCACAATCATTCTAGGATTGCATTGTACATGAAGAAAAAAAGCATGCCATCTTCTGTGTATTGATACTCCATGAACCTACATCTAAGCTAAGGAAAGAGTGTAGCTCACTTGATTCTGTTAGTGTACAACAATCCTCATATGGTGCAATGTTTGTATCATCCATCAACCAAACAAATCTATGAACTAAATACATACCTTCATTACCTAGACCCATTGAAGCATTACACCATTCGACGATTGATTTTGCATCTGTCAACTTTGCATTGTCTTTATACTTTAACTCTTCTCATGCCAATGCTCTTTTCACACATGCTCCTACACCATCATGCTCCCCCTTTCCATGTCTGGCCTCACAAAAGTTCCACATATGCTAAACACCTGTAATGACATGCATCCTGCTCAACCAGTAGAACATGCACGAGTTCTTGAATTGTGCTGCACAATTATCCAACCATATTATATGCCAATCATATGCTATGCCCCTCGAAGCCAAATCAATGTAGAACATCTGGAAGAAACCTTGCACGAACTCTGGAGAATGTGTGTGATCATCACTAATATAAAAGTGATACTCCATCAATATCTTCCTTTAGTCCTCTATACTATCAATTGCATGAATGAATGCTATGTGCACAAATATCAAAACCTATGTGGAGTTATAATATTATGACTACACCTCATGCTATGGTTGTAGAGTGTACTTCTATGCAAAGTCAACCACTGATACTATGCTACCAATTGGAAAGGTGTCCTTGCATAGCTTGAATTGTGTGTCCAGCCATCGGGCTCTATGGTATGCCTTGTATACTCATACACTATTTTGTCACGAAACATGGACATAAAATGATACACTAGAATATTTTGAATAACCAAATCACACATTTTTGTTTGATTACCATCTTTTGTAACGTATGCCACTGTTTTATACTTCCCGAACTCTATTAGTTTTTGTCCCACCTCATCTATGCTTTCCATATGTTGACATACTAGCATACGCTGCAAGCCACCACAATGCTTACATGAACCATCCAAGCATGTTGTCCTGTAGAATATTTGGCATACCCTCTATCTCTCTCCCACTCCCTCCCTCTCTCTCTCAAGTCTCTCCCTCCTACCCCCTCTCCCTCTCTCAAGTATCTCTCTCTCACTCACTCACTCCTATCTCTCTCTCCTCTACCCTTAATCCTCTACTCTCTACCCTTAACCCTTATACCCTCTATCTATCTCCCACTCCCTCCCTTCCTCTCTCTCTCAAGTCTCTCCCTCCTACCCCCTCTCCCTCTCTCAAGTCTCTCTCTCCCCTCTAACCCTCTACCCTTAACCCTTATACCCTCTATCCTCTACCTTTTATCTCTCTCCCACTCCCTCCCTCTCTCTCTCTCTCTCTCTCAAGTCTCTCCCTCCTACCCCCTCTCTCTCTTAACTCTCTCTCTCTCTCACTCACTCAGTCCTTCTATCTCTCTCCCCTCTACCCTTAACTCTCTACCCTCTACCCTTAACCCTTATACCCTTTATCCTCTACCCTTTATCTCCCTCCCACTCCCTCCCTCTCTCTCTCAAGTGTCTCCTCCCACCCTCTCCTCTCTCAAGTCTCTCTCTCACACTCACTCACCTTATCCCTCTGTTGTCCAATTACACTAGCTTGCCAATTTTGGAAATTGGCAATGTAGTGGCATTTGAAATGGGTCCAGAAATAGGGTCCCTGGTAAAATTACTGAGAGCCCCCATTTCTTAGACCCATTTTTTCAAACAAGCCACTACATTGTCAATTTCATCAAATTGGCAAGCTAGTGGGTGAAATTGGCAACCTAACTTGCCCTGTTTGAGAAAATGGGTCCAAGAAATGGGGTCTCCTAGTGATGTTGTAAATCACCGAGAGACCCCATTTCTTGGACCCATTTTCTCAAATAGGCCACTACATTGCCAATTTCACCGAATTGGCAAGCTAGTGGGTGAAATTGGCAACCTAACTTGGTCTATTTGAAAAAATAGGTCCAAGAAATGGGGTCTCCCGGTGATTTATGACCCCTTTTCTTAGACCCATTTTTTCAAACAGGCCACTACATTGTCAATTTCACCGAATTAGCAAGCTAGTGAGTGAAATTGGCAACCTAACTTGCCCTATTTGAGAAAATGGGTCCAAGAAATGGGGTCTCCTGGTGATGTAAGGAGACCCCATTTCTTGGATCCATTTTCTCAAACAGGACAAGTTAGGTTTCCAATTTCACCCTCAACCCTATACCCTCAACCCTTAAACCCTCAACCCTCAACTCTTAAACCCTAAACCCTTAAACCCTCTACCCTATACTTTAAACCCTCGACCCTTAATTCTCAACCCTCAACCCTCAACCCCTATACCCTTTACCCTATACATTGGACCCTCAACCCTAATCCTTCAACCACGTACCCTCAAACCTATACCCTAAACCCCAAACCCTAAACCAAACCTTAAACCCTTAAACCCTCTACCCTCTACCCTCAACCCAATACCCTAAACCATCAACCCTATAGGTCCTCAACCTATACCCTCAATTCTCTCTCTCTCTCTCTCACTCATATCTCTCTCCCATCTACCATTAACCCTCTACCCTCTACCCTTAACACCTAAATCCTCTTACCCTCTACCCTTAAACCCTAAACCCTCTACCCTCTACCTTAAACCCTAAACCCTTAAACTCTACCCCTGCCCTCAACCCACAACCCTAATTCCTCTACCCCTTAAACCCACTTATTAAACTCTCTACCATAATCCCTCAACCCTCTTGACCCTTAATCCCTCAACCCTCAACCCTTAAACCCTACTCCCTCAACTGATATACCCTCTACCCTATACATTGGATCCTCAACCCTAATCCCCCAACCCTATACCCTCACCCTCAATCCTCTACCCTCAACCTTAAACCCTCAACCCTCAACCCTTAAACCCTAAACCCTTAAACCATCTACCCTTTTACCTCTACATTAAACCTCAACCTCAATTCTCAACCTCAACCCTTAATCCTCAACTTCAACCCTCAAACCCTAAACCCTCAACCCTGACAATCTACCCTATACATTGGACCCTCAACCCTAATCCTTCAAACTATATGTACCCTCAACCCTATACCCTCAACCTAATACTCCTAAACCATTAACCCTATAGGTCCTCAACCCTATACCCTTAATTCTAAACCCTCTACCCTATACATTGGATCCTCAACCTCATATATCTCTATCCATCCCTCCTCTCTCTCTCCTTCTCTCTATCCCACCTCCCTCCATCTCTATCCATCCATCCCTCCCTCTCTACCCCTAATCCCTCAACCCTTAAACCCTAAACCCTAAACTCAACCCTTAAACCATCACCCTCTACCCTCAACCCAATACCCTCTACCCTCAACCTAATCCCCCAACCTCAAACCCTTAAACCCACTTAGCAAACTCTCTACTCTAATCCCTCAACCCTCTTGACCCTTAATCCCTCAACCCCTATACCCTCTACCCTATAATTGGACCCTCAATCCTAATCCCCAAACCTATACCCTCAATCCTCTACCCTCAACCCTCAACCCTCAAACCCTAAACCCTTAAACCCTATACCCTCAATCCTCTACCCTCAACCTTAAACCCTCAACCCTCAACCCTCAACCCTCAAACCCTAAACCCTTAAACCCTCTACCCTCTACCTTCTACCCTCTACATTAAACCCTCAATCCTCAATTCTCAACCCTCAACCCTTAATCCTTTAATCCTCAACCTTCAAACTCTAAACCCTCAACCCCGATACCCTCTACCCTATACATTGGATCCTCAACCCTCATCCTTCAACCATATGTACCCTCAACCCTAATCCCTCAAACCTATACTCTAAACCCAATACCCTAAACCTCCAACCCTATAGGGCCTCAACCCTATACCCTTAATTCTCAACCCTCTACCCTATAAATTGGATCCTCAACCCTCATATATCTTTGTACCTCCCTCCTCTTCTCTCCTTCTCTCTATCTCACGTATCCCTCCATCTCTCCCTCCATCCATACCTCCCTATCTACCCTAATCCCTCAACCGTATACCCTCAACCCTTAAACCATTAAACACTCAACCCTAAACCCTAAACCCTTAAACCCTAAACCTTACCCTCTACACTCTACCTCAACCTCTACCCTCTACCCTAATCCTCAACCCTTAAACCCACTTAGTAAACTCTCTACCCTAATCCCCTCAACCCTCTTGACCCTTAATCCTCAACCCTTAAACCCTAATCCTCAACCCCTATACTACGCTATACATTGGACCCTCAACCTAATCCCCAACCCTATACCCTCAATCCTCTACCCTCAAACTCAACCCTAATCCTCTACCCTCTACCCTATACATTAAACCCTCAACCCTTAATCCTCAATCTCAACCTCAAACCTCAACCCTCAACCCCTATACTCTACCCTATACATTGGACTCTCAACCCCAATCCTTCAACCACATGCCTCAACCCTAATCCCTCAACCCTATACCCTCAACCCAATACCCTAATCCCTCAACCCTATAGATCGTCAACCCTATACCCTTAATTCTCAACCCTATACCCTATACATTAGATCCTCAACCCTCATATATCTTTGTCCCTCCCTCCTATTCTCTCCCCTCTATCTCACTTCTCCCTCCATCTCTCTATCCATCCATCCCTCCCTCTCTACCCTAATCTGTCAACCCTAAACCCTCAACCCTTAATCCTTAACCCTTAAACCCTCTACCCTCTACCATCAACCCAATACCCTCTACCCTCAACCCTAATCCCTCAACCCTTAAACCCTTAAATCCAAGAAAACTCTCTACCCCAATCCCTAAACCCTCAACCCTTAATCCCTCAACCCTTAATCCCTCAACCCTTAAAGCCTCAACCCTCTATCCTCTACCCTCATTAACCATCAACCCTTAAACCCTAATCCCTCAACCCCTATACCATCTACCCTATACATTGGACCCTCAACCCTAATCCCTCAACCCTATACCCTCAATCCTCTACCCTAAACCTTCAACCTTCAACCCTCAACCCTCAACCCTCAATCCTTAAACCCTCAACCCTATACACTAAACCCTCAACCCTTAATCCATCAACCCTCAATCATTAAACCCCTCAACCCCTATACCCTCTACCCTTTACATTGGACCCTCAACCTAATCCTTCAACTATATACCTTCAAACCTATACCCTAAGCCCTCAACCCTAAACCATTTAACCCTAAACCCTTAAACTGTCTACCCTATACACTCAACCCAATACCTTCTACCCTCAACCCTAAGCCCTCAACCCTTAAACCCTAATACCCCAAACCATCAACCCTATAGGTCCTCCACCCTAATCCCTCAACCGTATACCCTCAACTCCTATCCCTTTCTCTCTATCTATATATCTCACCTCTCTCTCCCTCCCTCTCTCCTACCCTTTCTAATTGTCTCTATCTACCCTCTCCCTCTTTCTATGTACCTCTCACTCAATCAATCCCTACCACCCTCTCACTTCCTCTATCTATCTCTCTCTATCTCCCTCCCACTCTCTCCCACTCCCTCTCTCCCCCTCTCTCTCAGGTCTCTCCCACCCCCCTCTCTCTCAAGTCTCTCCCTCTAGCAACCTACCTTGGTAACTCTCTCTCTCTCTCTCTCTCCCTGCCTAGATAAGTCCCTCTCACTCCACCCCCTCTATCTCTCCCTCTCCCTCTCCCAGGTCTCTCACTCACACTCCCTCTCTCTCCCACTCCCTCTCTCACACTCCTTCTCACTACCTATCTCTCAAGTCTCTCCCTCTCACCCCCTCACACTCTCAAGTCTTTCCCTTTGGCACCCTACCTACATAACTCTCTCTTTCTCTCCCTCTCTCTCCCCCCTCTCTACCTCTCTCTCAATTATCTCTCTCCCACCCCTCCTCTCTCTCTATCCCTCTCACCCTACCTAGCTAAGTCCCTCTCACTCCAACCCCTTCATTCCCACCCCTTCTCTCTTAAACTCCTCCCACTTCCACCCCCTCTCCCTCTCTCCAAACTCTCTCTCATTACCTCTCTCTCTCTCTCCCATCCTACCTAGACAACTCTCCCTCTCTTAAAATTCTCCCTCCCTCTAAATACATACATAAATATACATACAAGCATAATACATATGTGCATACAATCCTACATACATACATGCATACACACAGGCATACATATGTACATACAAGCATGCATACATACATACATACATGACGTACAAGCATACATGTACATACAAACATACAAATATATAAATATACATTCAATAGAGTAGAATTTAACATAAATCAAGACATAACGCGAGTGTGCTATAACGTGCTTGTGTTATGTCTTGCTAGACATGTCCCTCACAAATGCAAAAAACCATGTCAAAACTAAGATATAACATGAGCATGTTATAACACACATGCATTATATCTTGCTTTGGGAATCCCCAAGCCTTGGGCTTGGTATTTTCTTTGGAATACCAACCCAAAGGATTGGAGGGATTTCCCAATGAACAAAGATGTGTTTTTGCAAATTCTACAATATTTCACATAATCGAGTTTGTGCTCACTGTCAGGATTGCACGTGGTTCAATGTCAAACAAATCGAACACCTAGGTAATGTTAGGTTCTCTCTTAGCTATCCAATAATGTAATTTTTTTCACTTTCTGACAATGTTAAGCCTTTCATCGAAAATTTCTTCTGTTTGTGTGTCTCTTTTTTGGCAAAAAATAGTGTTTGGTGTTTTTTTCGTTATAAATTAACTGTTCATCAAAATTTCAAATAAATTACATTTTTAGAAACTATACTCCATTCTACAATTTTTTTTTTTAAATTCAATTAGTTTCCAAAATTTGTAGGCGTAGCATGACCAAAATTCTATTTTTTAGGAAGTGTCCACTTAGAAAAATAGTAAAAAATAAAATATTCATTAAAAAATTATCAGAAAAATCATGCATCAACTACACATTGTTAGCTAATTTCTCACTAGATTGATTTTAAATTTACTAAAAAAAAGTTCAATGTGCTAGGGACGTACAAGAGTTGCTATGTTATGTTTTTCTGACAAAAACAACACCAATTTTTTTATGTCCCTCTTTTGAACCCCTTAATCTTAGCCATTTTCAAAATAATTTAGTAGTTTAGAAAGTAGACTCAGAGCACTTCGATCCTTGTTTTTGTTCCATCTCAAAATTTTGAGTGTAACTATCCTCAATTTCATGTCCAAGGTTAGTATTTCCTAATTTCAGAAAGAAAGAAAAAAAAAAGTGGCCACTTAAGCCCCCTTTTTGGGACCCATCTTTTTGCACTTACCCGATGAAAAATCTACATATTTGGAAAGAGCACTAGAAGACCTTTCCAATGCTTATTCATTTTTGAAAAATGAAATCCATATGCAAAAGTTATGCCCCCAAAAGTACAAAAATCAAGATTTGACTTTGACTGGAAATAAATGTAGCAAAAAAGCAAAATCAAGGAGAAAAATCACCTACACCACTGGATCGGTCAACAATATTTCATTTTTGAAAATCTGAGTTTGGATGCAAAAGTTATGGCGAAAATACCAAAACTGCTCCAAAAGGGGTTTGGTGGTTAAGTCTAGCAGTTAATTGGCTGCGGTGCCCATTAACACTATGTTTTTTTTCAAAAAAAAATTGGATTGTGTCGTACTAGGCCGTACGGTCTAGAAATGAAAAACATTTGCCTCCCAAAGTCACTGTGTCTGATTTTGATGATTTTACAGTCAATTTTGGGGTTTTTGGGTGCTCTGAATGCGATGGTGAGGTCTGTTTGGGCTCAAAACATTCCAAAATTACAAGTACACTTTGGATCTAGAAACCCTCATAAACTTCAAACCCTTTCAGATCAGGTGCCATATAACCAAAATTGATGAAATAAAGGTCAATCTTGATTATTTCAAACCTTCTGGACATGGTGAGGTCCAAATTGACTCAAGATGCAAGAAAAATACTCTTTCAAGGCTTGAATCCCTCAAAAGATGAACATGAAGCTATAGATCTGAAGCTCTGATACCATGTTGAAGTTGTAAAAGCTAACCTCACAAAACCCAGTGATCACCTGCAAGCAAAATAACCTGTCATGTAGAAGAGATTCGAACAACACAAAGATATTGCTCTACAAACCAAGAGAGTAAAATTGCATAAACAAGAAGTGAATAATTACAAAGAGATCAATCCTTAAGAAAGGAGATCAAAACCCTAAAGTGAACCTTAGGATTTAATAAAGTAATTATTAAAGGGCCTAAGTTTAGCTTAAGTGAAAATAAAGTAAAAGGTGACTTAATTAATTAATCAATATGATTAAATTAATTAAGTAATTAACCTATTACTCTAACAAACAAAGTAAAAGATGAACATGAAGCTATAGATATGAAGCTCTGATACCATGTTGAAGTTGTAAAAGCTAACCTCACAAAACCCAGTGATCACCTGCAAGAAAAATAACCTATCATGTAGAAGAGATTCAAACAACACAAAGATATTGCTCTACAAACCAAGAGAGTAAAATTGCATAAACAAGAAGTGAATAATTACAAAGAGATCAATCCTTAAGAAAGGAGATCAAAACCCTAAAGTGAACCTTAGGATTTAATAAAGTAATTATTAAAGGGCCTAAGTTTAGCTTAAGTGAAAATAAAGTAAAAGGTGACTTAATTAATTAATCAATATGATTAAATTAATTAAGTAATTAACCTATTACTCTAACAAACAAAGTACGTAGACCATGTTCACATGCCCATTTTATATTTTATCATTTTTATAGGGTGACTTTTCAAATCAACTATTAAAGGTCTATGAGGTGTGCACTATGTTCGTGGGATTTGTGTCAATGGTTGTTATTGATTTGGATCTTCATGTTTGGAACCATGTCAAGTTTAGAATCATATAATTTGTTGAATAAGAAAAGAAGGTCATTTATATGTTTCAAATATATGCATCAAGGTAAACTTCATAGAGAAATTGTTTATTGTCAATCTGATAATGCTTATCCTAAGTGCATGGGGGATGTTATTATATTTTTTATCAACATCAATCTACACTATACAAGATGGCAATGTCATCATGAGCAACATTGAGTATAAAAAATAGATGATTGAAACAAGAGTTAGTAAATTTAGTCAAAGGAGTTAGATCGTTGTAGTTACACTCTTTTTTAGTGCATGCTTTTTATTGAAGTCCAAGAATGGGCTCTAGATCCATTGTGAGCCCTAGATGCATACATTTTTTATGTAACTTGATTATGGAGAACAATATATTGATCTAAGTGTTTTACATATTATCGTTATGATATTTGAGTTTTGTTGTGCATGTTGAAAAGTGTTTTGTGTTGAGGTTACATAATTAGGTAGCCTTTCATTAGACCCCTTTACCATGATTGCATTAGGTTTGACCAAAGAACCTTCCTAGATTCTTGATATCAAATTAAATGCAGATCAAGTTTTTTTAAAGGATGTAGATCCATGAGCAAGGTTCAAATCCGCACAAGAGTCAACCTAAGCAATAAACATAAAATTTACTAATATAGAGGTGGTCATCTAACATCTCTTGGAGCTCTAACAAAGTGGCAAATCAATTGTTGAGATTTATCGCAAGGAATCTTTATCAAGTTTAGAGTTAAATATCATTATTTTGTTTACTTAATTAATGATAATTTATTTTAATAGCATTATCAATCCCAACATTATTTTTTTAACACTAATCAATTATATTTCTTGGTTATTTATTTTCCTTAGACTTATTTAAAAAGGTTGTTTATTTTTCCTTTTCATTTTGGTGAACTCGTCGAATTCTACACCCCCTTAATTCTTGGCCTTGTGAAGTGGGAAAAAGGATCTAGGGTATAAACCACACCTTTCTGCTTACATCACATTAGGAGGACACAAAATTGATCATGTAAGACCACTTGGCTACTTTCCTCAAGGAAGAGCTAGAATGGTTGATCAGGGTTTCGGTCCTCTTTGGATGGTTGGTTGTTGGTTGAGGGTTGATTATGATTAGAGTTGAATTGAAGTGATTGAAAGTGAACTAGGTTAACTATGCAACTATAAAAAAATGATGTAATTTCAAAAAAGTACATAACTGATATATTGAAACTAATAACAAAAAAGAAAAAGGCAGAGACAATGGAACTTGGCATATAAATTTAAACTAAAACTTCCTGGTCAGGGGTGTGGGCACCTTATACTAGGAATGATGCTTTTTGGAATCTCAAAATAGGTATTAGAAAGTTGTAGTCTATAGGTTCTTCCCTACTAGACTTAGGTTCGAAACTTTATATATTGATGAATAATTGCTCTTTCCCTAATTTGTTGAAGTAGAATGCTTGGATGCTTGATCTTGCTATTAGGTCTTCAATCTTCTCCCAAATATACTTTAGATTTGTCACCTAAAAACATGAGAGAGAAAGGATTGTGTTGTATAGGTGCTTTCCTAAGTCAAACCTTGTTTTGGTGTTTCCACCTCCACAATGGCTATGATGATTTTGATAAAGAGTGCTTACCCTTGACTGGGTAGAGGTAAATGGATAAAACAAATGATAAATTATAAGTGTTGTAACTTACCACTCAAATCTAATTTCCTTGATGGATTGAAGTCATAGTACTCATCTCATGCAAGGAGAATTAGATGCTTGATTGAAGGTCTTGCAAGTGTTAGTACTCACAAAACAATGAACATAAAACATAAAACAATCTTACACATGAACTTGATGATGCATTGCTAACGGAAATCTTGATTGATGAAAAGTTTGCTAGTTTTTCTCTTGATTGCTTTTTAGGATGTTCAAATTGGAATTCAAATTGCCTAAGTTACTTAGCTTTTCAAATGGTGCAAAATACTTATATTTATATGCATTTCTTGATTTATCACAAAATTAAATGTTAAAAGCCAAAAAATGAATTTGAATTTGAAAACATAAAAAATGCCAACAATAAAATATTAAAATTGGGCCAAAATAGGCTAGTCAAGGGAGAGGTCATCCTAGACCAAACCTATTTTGGGATCTGAATTATCGTTAAATAATTAATTTCAATTCCCAATTTATCTTGATTTTTTTTGAAAATCATAATAATATGAGCAAATAATAAGAATAATTAGGTCCAAGCACATAAGGAGGAGCCAAACATAGTGTGAAATTGTCAAAGTCGACAATTTACGATGCTACAAGCCTTAGTATTTCATTTCTTATTTCTAGATTACTTTCAAATGTAACTTTTTTATTTTATAAACTTTATATCAATACTCTTTCCCTTATTTTATTATTTTCATCTTTTCAAGGATCATGTATTGAGTGTACGCCAAATTATTATTATCATCTTACTTTCCCTTTAAGAAGTCCTCATCTCAATCCTACAATGGCTTAAAATTTAATTGATCACGATCTATTTATTAGTATCATGGATAATAGTCATTATGAGGAAAATGATTTTGACCATGATGCACGCATAGAAAAAATAGATAGGTGTCATTTTTCTTTTGTTGTATGGTTACTTTCTCAATATATTTCCACCTTAATTAATGTTTCTTCTCCTACATGATTGGTTAATGTTCATATTTTGTTGATTGATAAGCCTTTTAGTTTAGGGATTCTTCAAGGTAGTGGTTATAAGGTTATCTTTTCAAGTTCTTTGCATGGTGCATCTTTCACCATCTCATGCCTTCTCCCCTCACCCACTATTGTTCATCCATTTTCATCTCTCCTACTTTTGACATCTCTCATGCCATTCCTACTAGTGCGGTGCCTATTTCTCATGTTCCTTTTTCTAGTGCTATGAGTGGTTCTCACCCTAGTAAATTTCCATTTGTCCCTTCTACTAATGGCCTATCTCTATTACATGACACTAGCATCATGCCTACTTCCCATATACACCCTTGTAGTGTCATTCCATTCTCTCATCCTACTAGTATCATATCTCCCTATCATGCCACTAGTGTCATACCTAACGTAGTGTTATCCAAACAACTTATCCTACTAGTGCTTTCCCTACCTCTTATCCTACTATTGACATATTTTTACCTTGTTGGAATAGTGTTGGAATTGATGCCAAAGGTTGTCATTGATGTCAAGGGGGAGTTGAATGGAAGTATGGTTGTCATTTATCTCAGTGGATTAGTATTTGGAAGGGTTGGTGTAGAATGAGGGAGAGAAGAGCATGTTTTAGAAATACTGCAAAGTTGCTCAAAAGTTGCAAAGTTGTCATGAAATTTTGTCACAATTTTGTAGAGGTTACTTCCAAAATTCAAAGGAGAAAACTAAGGTCATATTTGATGTGGGTTTTTTGAGAGGATTCGATTGGTGTGGTCTGCATGATCAAGAGACATGAAATGTGCTCTGAATTGATGTATCTTTGCTCTTTGGAAAAATTAGGGTTTTGCAAATAAACCCTAGGTATTGCAGTCATGGCAATAAATAGTTTTTATGTTTTGATGTTGAATGTTTGTTGGCAGTAATAAGTTACATAATTTACAACTTAAGCCTTTTGTATCATTGAGAAAACTGACCTATTTACCTAGCGCTACTGGTTGGTGGAGTTTGTGTGCATCGCGTCAATCCTTCACATCGCATTTTGTGCATTACCATGGCTTATTGTTTGCGCAATGTACAATGAATGAGTTCAACGGTGAAGATTGAAGCATGGAGATCAAATGACTATCGCTCATGTTCTTTGCATCACATTTTGAAGACTACCTTGGCTTGTGCTTTGAGTGATATGCGATATGGTCAAATCGACGATTGAGATGAAGCAGAGGAAATCTAACGATTATCACGTTATTGCTTCACATCGTTGTTCTGAAGCAAAAGGAAGGAAGGTAATTTGTGATATGTGATGGGAATGGGTAGTGGATGTTGATGTCAGTACATCTAAGTGTTGACATATAATTGCATCGCATGTGTTCTTCACATCACAATTTGTATTTGCAATTAACCAAGGCTATCAACGATATACGATGGGAGAAAGGGTTAGTGGACTATGACAAAGCATGGAAAGGTGGTGTGTTACGGCTGCATTGCTCATGTTATTCACATCACAGTTGTGAATAACATAGTGCCAGGACTAAAAGTGATACACTAAAAGGTAGTGATGAAGACTTTGGTGGGTCCCCTCTTTAAAAGAGTGATGGAGCGATAAGGTGGACACGTGTTCTCTGAGATAGATGGAAATATTCTATTACATTGCTAGGCCTCTTCATATCATGATTTACATTCTTTGTGTGCAAACAAAGTTGTGCTAGGCAAAGAGAATGTGATGGAGATCAAACGTTGGAGATCAAGTGATGATGATCAAACAATGATCACTCCTCAAATTCACATCGCGGAAATGGAGTTTGATGCCCTAAGTAAAAATGTGATGGGTTGAGTGTGCACGATGGTTAGATACAAAAAGGATATAGATCTACAACGTCTGTTAAAAGGAAATCAATCAAACAACTACATTTTAAATTTGAATGATGAGCAGAGATCATCTAAAAAGGTGGCACGAAGAGTTTGATCAATGACCTAAATTTAAAGATGAAGATCTCATACGGCTATGAGAGTATGAACGAGGGGTTAGACTGGTACCTGACATGGTGAATGAATTTAATTGGCCCAACTGCTCCAATGACATATTTGATTGGCGATAGGATATGTAAAGTGGCGACACAAAATGCAAAGGTGATCGAGAGCAGAATCATATTGATCATACAAGGGAATGCATTAATTGCATGTTTGGATTAGAGTTTTGTAGGTAGCCATGTTTAGAAAATTCAATGAATCAAAATTTGATGATGATGGGGTGTGGCTTGAGGAATTAATGCCTTGTTGACTAAGTCATAAGATATGAGACAATAAAATTTTTACTAAGTGTCGATTTAGTAGTGTGTTGAGAGAGAGAGTGATGGAGTGGATAGAGAATGCACAAGTTGTGAATGATACAACCCAAACAAAAAGAATAAATATTCATCAGGTTTAATATTCAAGGTGTAGAACATAGAGAGGTGCAGGGCAGAGAAATGTGTTGCAGAGACAACAACAAAGAATTGGGCAGTTGCACACAAGGTTGGAACATTGAATTGTGTTCAATAGAACAAATTATATTACTTTGATTTGTAAATATGTTTGATGGGTACCATCAAATATTTGGGTAGGTGCTCAGTGTAGGGAGTTGGTGCTTCCTTGGAGTGGGTGCTCCTAAAACAAGGGGATTGGTGTCTCCTTAGGGTTGGTTCCATTAAAAAAAAATTGTAATCAGATATTTGCATTGTGAGGCTAGATTAGGGTAGAAGATCCTAGTATCTATTCTCACTGTGGTTTTTCCCATCTTGGGTTTTCCACGAATATCTTATGTTATGTGAAATTGTGTGTGAATGTTTATTTCTCTTCTTGATTAAATTGTTTGCATAAAGTGTTAAGGGGTAAATTTTAATTGATCTACTGATTCACCCCCCTCTCAGTAGATTGTTGTGTTCCAACATACCTCTCATTCCTCATCTCTTTTTACCCCTCCCACTATTTCTTAAATTTCCACCACCATGGTTCCTACTACTACCCTCGATGCACTATTTCACAAGATTAATATAGTAGATTGTAAGGTTAATGTCATGCCTAGTTGATAGGATACAAATAATTACGTTCTAACACAACACACTTCTCTTATATTTTTAGATAGTGACTTATCCATTACCAATTAGTTTTATGGCACCCCACTTTGAGATGTACAATATAAATACACAGTTATAATATTTTCAATTTGCATGTTTATATTATATGTATGAAGATAAGTTGTCGACCAAAATATTTCCACAAATATTGAGAAACTATATTATATGGTGGTTTTATTCTCTATATTGTGGGTTCATTCATTTTTATGAGTTGGACAAAGTTTTTCTTAGTCATTTATATGTGAATATGGGTTTAAATATACACCTTGATATTTGTTTGAATGTGCATGAGGCCCTAATGAGAGGGTTAATGATCGTGTGATTATATTTTATTCTTTATGTGGCAAAATGAAGTATTTCCTTATCAATGATGAGTTATAAAGTATTTTTTCTCCAATTATTATTTTCATTTGTTAATGGTAGTGTATATTTGAACACTTTTTCTTCATTTATATATTTGTGCACTCATGTTAAAATATGGAATTAAAACTATTGTTTTCCAATATGTTAAAATATAGTTCTTATCACATTCCTTTTATATTTTCCAAACTTTCAAAGCTTAAAAGATAAAACATTTTTCAAAAGGATAGTGATCAACAAGAAAAGAAACCTAGTACCCATCATGTGGCTAATGCTTCTAATGTTATTACTTTTAATTCTAATTTTTTTAGAAACTTAACCAAATTGAGTGAGCCCTTGGAAAAAATGCTTCAAAGTTTACTAAATGCTAGTATGGTTACTCTTCTTCCTATGTGTCCATTGGATCCATCTAGAGGGCTAATCAAGGGATATAATGAAAATATATTTTGTAATTATCATTGAATTAATGGACATCATGCATAAAGTTGCATGGCATCAAAAAATAAGGTACAAAATTTGATTGATAATAATACATGATATATATTAAAGGTGTTAATAACAAGAACAACCCTTTTATGGCTCCTCCCAATAAAAAAATGAAATTGTAGACAAATCCTTTTCGATTGCATAACCAAGATAGTAATGTGGAATTTTACTAAGTACATGAACATATAGATAGTGATATGACACATAATATTATGGATGGAGATGAGATGGATGAGCATTGTGCTAGTTTTCATCACATTCACGCATGGATTTTTTTGTGGGGTATGATTCATGGTATAGATATTTCATCTTCTTGTGCTACACCATTTATTTCAATTTTATATGATTAGATCCCTCATAATAATAATTATGGACATTAAATGTTTATGGTCATGCATATTCCAAAACATTTAGTGGTATCATTATTGATCTAGCTTATTAATATAGTATATTCATCAAAAAAAAATTGTATAATGATCATATTCAACAATAGTAGTATGCACATTTGGGGTGTCTTTGAAGAGGAATGGTGGATTTTTTATTGATACTAATTTGATATAAAGAAAGTGTCTATTTTGTGGCATAGTATTCCTACTTTGGATGTATTTTATATTTTACTTGGTAGAGTAGGGTTTGAGTAATACAAAGTAGTTAATTGTATGTTATATTAACGTATAAAATATGTTCTTAAGGGTAAGTGATAAAATTTGATAGAGATCCACACTATAAGCATTTATATGAATTATCATTTTCCTTTGGATACTTTTGTTAAGACACCAAAAGTGCTAGGATTGGAAGTCATGCAACTTGCAAATCTAAATGTATACATTTATTAACTATTTTATAATATTAATGTGCCCATGTAGAAATTGGTGTACCACTTGATGTGATATTGTTCGTGCTGGTGCCATGTATAAAAAGATAATATACCACATATAAGAGCATGCACGAGGAAGTTACAAAGTGGACTATGAATTTTGACCCATTGTATTAGAAGCCATTTATAGTTTATAGCTTGTGACTTGCTTATATAATATATGCATGAGTTGTAGGTTTAGATATTCACATGTATTTGTAATGGTTCTACTACCATATTGACTCCAAAGCACATGGTTAGAGATTTCCTATTTCTCTTGATAGAGCATTGATAGTTTGATATTGTATTATGAAAAAAATGTTAATAATACATTGGGTGTGCTTTGGAGGTTGATCTTTTCCTAAAAGGGTTTTACCGAGATATATCTTATATTATATACTTTTCTTCCATTGTTATTGTGTAGGTTTGAGCTTACTTGAATGGCTTACTTCATTGGGTTAATATAGGAAATAATTGTGTTGGTATCCTTCCATTTGGTATTAGAGCTTGGTTTTGGGTTGCAGGAGGTTATGCCTTGGGTTATCAATCCTTGTGATAGTGGAAGATCTATGTAAGTGGTCATATTTTTCAAGCATGGAGAGTGGAAACACAATAAAGAGATTGGGATTCAACAATATTTTTTGGGTTGTTTAAAATGGAGAATATAGTTGCACACATGGTCAATGCAGTTATATGTGTTTGCTTGCATGATATATGGGTTGCATGCAAGTTCTATAGTTTTGTATTTTATATGTACTGGATCTATGGTATTTTGAGAATACATGAGTTTCATGTAGTTGTATGGGTGGAGTCATTGCTTACAAGTTGTGAATATATATTGTGTTGGACTTACATGGATGGACATATGAGTTGCATATGATTGTAAGGATGGATTTATCAGTTGCATGTTGGTATATGTTATATATTTATAGATTTTTGAGCCTTTGTGGAATTGTCTATTGCTAATTCATGAAATGTATAGACATGCATGTTATAGATTCATGAAGTTTTTGGTCTACATAGAATTGCATGTTACAAATTTAAAAGGTTTTGGGTTTGAATGGACTTGGCATGTTGTAGATTCATAATCATTTGGGTTAGCATGCATTTACTTTGATGAGAAATAAATAGGCTATAATGAAAATCATTTAGAAATTCAATTTCTATCCAAAAATGACTTCAATAGATGATATTCAAGGCTTGGACTATAGCAATGTAAATCTAAAACTTATATGTAAATCTAAAACATAAGTTGCCTTAATATGTAAATATCATTATTAGATCCATCTTCTTTATGATGTCAAAAATCATCCAACATAACATGCTTCTAAACACTACCTTATGTGAACTTATAACAATAATATATAAAGAATAACATCACCATAAGATAGCAACAATGAGGCATAAATAAGCAACATAAGAGCATCACATAACACAAGATTTACATGGAGAAACCCTTGCAAGAAAAAAACTCCACCAAGAAGAGAGGCCAAGTATGCATTATTTTCAAATAAATGAGATTACAATACACCTAATTCCATTCTCCTCTTTGACTCCAACATGACAACACTTGTGTACCTTTGAACAAATTCCTCATGCCTCAACCCATCTTTGTTCTTATAGAGTAACACGATATTCAACTATTCCTACTTTATTAGATAAGCTTTCCTGCTTTATTGGATAAGCTTTCTTAGATAAGATTATTAACTATTTACTATATTTTCTCTAAATTTGGATAAGATTTCTTAGATAAGCTTTCTTAATTTATTGGATAAGCTTTCTTAGATAAGCTTTCTAGCTTTATTGGATAAGCTTTCTTAGATAAGCTTTCTATCTTTATTGGATAAGCTTTATTAGATAAGTTTTCCTTCTTAGATAAGCTTTCCTACTTTATTGCATAGGCTCTCCAATTAAACTCCATGCTTTATGTGAGATCCTGGGTTACCTCATGCATTTCCTTGCTTTATATAAAGCAAAAACTCTTTGTATATTTGACGCATACTCTAATTTTCTATATAGAATACAATTTATTCTAGCATATTGTTTTTCTTTCACGCTTTTCTAATCTTTCATTGTATCTTGGGTTTATTTAATAATAAATCTTACAATTTTCAATCCAATCTCTTACTTTATTTTAGACAATTTAAAATGAACTCTCACACTTTACTTTGGTGCCTATAATTGAACTTATTTATTATATTTGTTGTTGTTTTGATTATGGGTGTCTTGGTAATTGGTTGTGTATGGTATTTCCTTGCATCTCAAGGTGATATCGGATATCAAAATAAGGTTAACTACCACTTTATGCACCAAGGATGGGTGATGTATGCTCTCCACTTGTGGTGCATGATGATATTAAGGATGAGAAGTAGCTCAAAATCACTATTATTGTGACTCAAACCTCATCACCAAGCACTCATATATCATTCTTAGTCTAATAGTATGTAGGATTGATCATTGAATCTAGTGGGAGCCTATGCACCAATGAGCTTTATAAATTTAGGGGGACTTATCATTACTAGATAAATGGATATTTATTTTAAGAACTCTATGAAATGAGATGGTTTCATCCCACTAATATGTAGACCTTAGAAATCACCCCTATAACATATAATTGAGCCTCACATACCTTCAAGAATATAGAGGGCTCTCTTAGATTGCTTATTTATTCTAGTTAGAAATCCTTTTGGCCATCATTCCTTTTTGTGTACCAATCCACAAACTATGTTGGGAAGTTCTTCATGGTAGGAGGCTATTGGAAAACCAATGCCAAGGAATTAACCTTCCAAACATGTGTTAAGTTGGTAGGAAATCTATTAACCCTATGCCTAAAAAACAAGTTGAGGCTACCCACCTTTGGACACATGGTATATCTATGAGCCTATACAGTGTGATACACCCATCTATAGATAGATTAGGTTTATTCATAAGTATTACATTTCTTTTTTTTTTAGATCAACCTTACCTAATTCAAACTAGTCCAAAGGGGAAGCTTATCCATCTTAAGGCTTAAGAATTTATTTTTTTCCTTTCTTTGAATAAGTCAAAATTTGGTCCAAAACCAAATTCATAACCTTGAATCAAAATTGGTCTATAACCAAAGTTATAACCACTTTATTCCAACATAAACCAAGTTCTTAACCAAACTAAACCATCATCTAACCCATAGTCAACCAAACCTAGGTTTGCTCCACCCTAGTTAGTTTAACTCAAGTTGACTTAACTCATAGGTGAACCCAAACTTAGTTTAGCTTAACCATGTTCATCTAACCCATAGTCAAATAACCCTTAGTTTAGACCACTCTAGTTAGTTTAACTCAAATCAACTAAACCATTATCCAACCTAACCTTAGATCATCCAAACCATAGTCAATCAACCCTAGGTTTACTCCA
Source organism: Sequoia sempervirens (assembly GCA_007258455.2). NCBI lineage: Eukaryota > Viridiplantae > Streptophyta > Pinopsida > Cupressales > Cupressaceae > Sequoia > Sequoia sempervirens. The sequence continues at coordinate 89,465,080 of VDFB02000003.1, forward strand.
CCGGAGTTAGTTTAATGCAATTCAAATTTAACTATAGGTCAAATCAACCTTAGTTTAGCCTAACCTTAGATCACCCAACCCATAGTTAATCAACTCTAGGTTTACTTCACCCTAGTTAGTTTAACTCAAGTGAACTTACACTATAAGTCAACTCAACCTTAGTTTAACCTAATATTAGATCATTCAACCCATAGTCAACAAACCCTAGGTTTACTTCATCCTAGTTAGTTTAACTCAAATTAATTTAAACCATAGGTTAAACTCAACCCTAGTTCAACTAAACCATAGTCCATCCAACCCATAATCAACCAAGCCTAGGTTATTCCACCCTAGTTAGTTTAACTCAATTCAAATTAAACTATAGGTCAGCCCAAAATTAGTTCAACTTAACCATCATCCAACATAACCTTAGATCATCCAAGCTACAGTCAACCAACCCTAGGTTTAATCCACTAACTCAAGTCAATTTAAACCACATTTCAACCCAACCATAGTTAAACTTAACCATCATCCAACCCAACCTTAGATCAGAAAACCCATAGTCAACCAACCCCAAGTTTACTTTTCCCTAGTTAGTTTAACTTAGGTAAACTTAAATTGTATGTCAAACCAACCTTAGTTTACTTAACCATCATTTGACCTAACCCTAGATCATCCAACCCATAGTCAACTAACTCTAGCTTTACTCCACCTTGCTTAGTTTAACTCAAGTCAATTTAAACTATAGGTCAACCCAACCTTAGTTCAACTTATCCATCATCTAACCTAACCTTAGGTCATCCAATCCATATTCAACCAACCCTAGGTTTAATTTTCCCTAATTAGTTTAATCCAAGTCAACTTAAACCATAATTCAACCCAAAGTTAGTTCAATTTAACCATCATCTACCCTAACCTTAGATAATCCATTCTATTTTCAACCAGCCTTAGGTTTACTCTATCCTAATTAGTTCAACTCAAATTTGTTGGGAATAGGATGCCATTTAATTGCAATCCTAAACATATTTCATGTATCTCCTATGTCCTTGGAAAGTGTTCCCCAACACTAGGATTAGAAAGAGATTAAATTCAAATGAAATGAACATGTAAATTGACATTTGTAATTATTCCTAAATGATAGGAACATGTGGGGATGCCCAAGAAGAGCTCCTACAAAATAGGAGCACATGGGGCACCCACATGGAAGGTGGAACCCACCTTGCTTAAGTTAATTGTTTGGAGGATTGATAACACTTCAGTAATGCATGTTTAGATCCTACAAGTTAGGGATTGATATTTACATGAGTGGAGTTCAGTTTAGTTCAGTTATGGTTTAGTCATCTTCAGTTGCATGTAGTTAGTTTGAGTTGAATGCTAGCTAACTTCAGTTGACTTGAGTTGCATGACTAATGACTTTAGTTGCATGATAGATAACATGTGGATACATTCAGTTGAGTGGAGATGATCAATCATGCATAATGTTTGCATGAATTGGTGGAGAGATATGTTTCAGTTAACTAAGATTGACTTGGACCCACCTTGGGCGCCCAAGTTGGCATCTTTAAGTTAACACCTTTTGCATGAGAAGATATTTACAAGGCTCAGTTAAGTGGGCCCATTCTTGGGCGCAAAATTTGAGGTGATGCTTGCAATATATTTTCTTGACCAACGATCAGTTAAGTGTTCAATTTGTGGCACCTAAATTGAGGAGACTTTGGTTTTGAATTCATGTTACAGTGTGGAACTCTACTTGCACAATCTAGGCTGGTTTTTTGTGAGGAGCTTTATGCTCTTGTATTTGATAACTCTTATGAGTTTACATGCTCATCAATATGGCATGGGATGTGTGGATTCATGGCATGGGATGTGTGGATTCATGCTTGGTCACATGGAATGCATAGATAGCTTGTAATTGCAGAAATTTTATGAGAGTTCTAATGAGAGTTTTGTGCAGGTTGTGAAGAAGGATTGTTGAAGGCAAGGAAGTATATCAATCAAGGATTGATACATTATTATTGTAATCTTGTTCTAAGGTCAAATGATACAAGCACTATTGATTCTGGTGGAGTTTTTTCCCAAAAGGGTTTCTCCACGTATATGTTGTGTCACTTCTATCTTCTTGTCTCATTCTTCTACAATCTTCTGTCTCTTTCTACAATTGGTAAAATTGATTTAAAAATATTAATCATACACTAAGAATTGTGACAAAGAACACTTAATTAAATCTATAGTCACATAGGTTTACAAGTTTTAAGCTACATAATTACCTCCATTTTCAACAAAATTAACATAAACCATAGGTCACCCAAACCATCATCTAAAGTAACCATAGTCCATCCAATCCATAGTAAGCTAACCCTAAATTTTTAAATCCCACTATTACCCTCACTCCCACTAGATTTAGTGATCAAATCTAGAGACTAGAAAACCTAGAAAGAAATTCAAGTGCTCGATTACGAGGTCTAAGTCATAAAAAAATGAGTCTAAGTTATTTATGATCCTCAATATCATTGTGAAATATAAGAGGGGAGCATATGTAGCTTGTCCTTGGTGCAAAAATTGGTAATTTAAGTTGCTTTTGATTTCAAGAACACCTTACAATGTGAGAAAAGAGCATACACAAACAATTACAAAGATATTCTAATCTAAACAACAAAAAACACAACAAAGTTCAAATAATGAGAAAAAGAGTAAAGTGTGAAGGATTCATTTTAAATTATTATCCAAAATGAAGTGTGAGATTTCTTTTAAAATTATGTATGTTTTTTATTAAAAAAGCAGGGAAATGGTCCCGAGACCATAAGTTCTTAAAACAACGCAAGAAGACAAGATGAAGAAATAGTAGGAGGGCACGTAAGCCTGACCAAATAGCTAAAGAGCACATAGGCCAAACAAAATAGTAAATCTAGGGAAACGAAACAAAAAGAAAAAATAGAAAAAAACATAGCACCAAGGTTAGCAAATTAAACTCTAGTCTTCGAGGAGGGCATCCAAGGATGCTTCCTAGTCCTCCTTATCTTTCAGCTCCTTGTCATTCTTGTCATTCACATTTTGCTCCCTATCAACTTTAGCCCTTATTTTATTTTGTTTTCTTATTTTGGAGTGGTTGGAGATTGTCCCCATAACAACCTTGTTCATAATGCCATTAGTGAGCATTATTATTTTGGAAAAGGCATTTTCTAATAGCATTATCTTGTCATTGTTGCTACTAGTTTCAGTCTTCCTTTCTAGCTCTTCCACCTTAACCTAGAGGTCCTTAATATTAGTATTTCATTTTTCTTTAGTGACATGGGTCATGTTTGGTATAGGTCCTTTAACATCACTTTTATCCAAGATTTCTAGAAACCCGAGGGAGGGGGGAGCTATAATTTCTATTTCTAACACCTCCATGTCCATGACCTCTGTTAGAATTGTGAAAAACATGAGCCACATGATCAAAAAACAAACAAAGAAACCTTCCAAAATAGATATGCAAACAAAGAATTGCAATATTCCTCAACAAGAAAAAGCTACAAAATTCAAGAGTTTAAGAATATGAAATCTCAAGAGCAGAAGAGTGATAATGTAATGAGGGTTGAGTGCTATATAAGAGCAACCCTAAATGATAAAGGGATTAGATCATGAAATGTGTCAACATCTCATGCAATAAGACAAAGTGATATAATAATAGCTCTCTAGTTAACATAGAAAATCACTCCTAAGTTTAGCTTAAGTGCATGAGAATAAATTAGACTAGTAATTAATTAAAGATTAATTAATTATTAGCTAATGCATGATTACTCTAACACCCCCATTAAGATGAACTTAGGGATTAGCTAAAAACCCTAAAAAGAGAATGCATGATAGATCCTGGAAAACAAGGCCTTGTGAGGTACCCATGCACAATCAAAAGATCTCTCAAAATTGGAGAAAAGGGAGAAAACTACATGGGAAAAAATCCTCTCCAAAAGAGAGAAAGGTGAATGAAGGACTGAAAAAGGCCTCCAAATCAAGGTGAAGGTCTAAGAAGCCTCCAACCAAAGCAATGTCCCAAAAAAGAGAACATGTAGGACATCATGAAAGCATGAAGAAGTTGTAGACAACAATCGAAAGATGACTAATATAGTGCTGAAATGAATAACCTCCTATGAAACAACTGATGATCAAGATCAAGCTAACAATAATTTGCATGAGTGCCCCAAATGACACTACTCAGAACAAATGGAAAATAAAGGAAAACATCTGGAAATCAAAGATACAAATGTCAAAATTAAGAAGACTATAATCTGCATGAGTGCCTCTAACGACAGTACTTGAATCAGATGACAAACAAGGGAAAACATCTGGAAGTTGAAGATATAGATGGTACATGAATCAACGCGAGTGACCCCAACGACACTACTCTACATGCAAGATGCAAGTTGAAAATATAGGTACCAATAGTCTGAAGAACACTGATCAAGAGAGAGACAATAACCTGCATGATTGTCCCCAACGACACTACTTGAATCAGATGGAAAACAAAGGAAAACATTTGGAACTCAAAGATACAAATGGCATAGGCACCAATAGTCTTTTATCAAATGAAAATAGAAGGATGCAAAATAGGAATCAAAGAATGATCATATGGTAAATTTTTCATCTCATCAAAATGCATGGGTAACCAACCATTGCATCCACCTAGCACATAGGAACAAGAACTAGATACATAGATCACTCCAAAAAATGAAACCAAGGAAGCATTAGCACCAACAATAGAAACCCCCCCATAATCCAGAAAGGGAGAACCAAGACAGGTACACTGAAACTGTGTGAAACCAAGAAGTGCATGTAGGAGAACCAACCTGCAAATAAAAGGGTGTGCAAACTAAGGCACACATACATGAGGCAAGAATCATCATGATTCACTATTATCGTGGAAGGAACGCTCACTTGACAAAGGTGTGATGGAAAAAAAAAGGAAAACATCAACCCTCCCATGACACTTTATATCATAGTCCAAGTACAAAAGGAACAACAAGATGTGCAAAATCCTCGAAAAGTATACACTAAAATGACACTTTATCTTAGTGCGTCTATAAAAGAGAATACACATAAAAAAAGATGTCTACAATGCCCAAATGGGATAGAATATTGGAAATTCATGTAGAATAGCCAAAAATGAGTCATCCCACGCAAAAAAAAAGTTTCCATGAGCTAAGACATCCAAGTAATTCACCAAAAATAAAAAAAATTGAATAAAATGTACCTAGAGAGAAATAAAAAATAATTGCATGGATGGTTGTGAAGAGATTTGAAAGACCATCCCAACACCATTGGAAGTGCAAAAAAATGGAGAAACAGGTCAAAGTTTATGAGCTTGGTACTGAAAAAAATACCTATGACTTTAATAGGTTGTAGAATGCACTAACAATAAAAAATAGTGATGAGACTCACACCCCTAAAGTTGGTAGAACCAACTTTCTGATGATATCTCATTTGCCAAAATCCGACATCGTACACCCAAGTTATGGCCAAAAGAAAAAAACACCTCTTTTAGGGCATAAAGAGGGTTAGAAGGAGCCATAGGTAGTGTTTGTACCACTGACGTTAGCAAAATATTTTGAGAATATTCCCATGTGCTAGAAAAAAATCTGGCCCTTGAAAAAGAAAAAAATTGCCAAAAATTCCAAAAGATTCCATTCACCGCGAAAAGGTTGTCGGTGCTAGAAAACATGTGTAGATGCTGAAAATATTGTGTTGTCATCGAAATGGTTGTAGACATTGAAAAAGATCATTGGTTGGTTTTCTTTTTTCTATCGAGGTCAAAATGAAGTTGTTGGATGGCTAGAAGAATCTACTGCTAGTGGCTTTTAAATGTCATCAGTTGGCAATAAAAGTGTTGGCCACGGGGCTAATGTGAGACCCGCAAGCCTACGGTGGTAGGTACTTGCGAGGCACCCCACAATAAAAACACCCCTATATTTAAAAAAATCCTTTTTGCTTTTAATTTTTTTTTTTTATATTAATAAAAACTTCAAAAAACTATCTTTTTGAAAATTGCTTTTTTTTAAAAACAATCTTTGTACTTGCATCGTATAGGGGTCATTTTTTTTTTTTGCCTCAAAAAATCTTGACAAGCAATATAGGTGAATTTATAGTTAATTTTGTCAAATTGGTCTCCTGAATCCAATAGTCAGGTCATTTTCCTGTCAAAATACACCAAAATCATAACTACCCTCTGGATCTAGAAAAAAAACTCTTTCAAACCCTTGCAAATCTGACCTCAGGAATCCAAATTAGGCCAAACAAAAGACAAAACTAACTTTCCCAATGGCTTTGAATCCAATGGAAGAATTTGTTTTGATCCCAAATGCACCAAAAATTTCCCACCTCCAAAATCACTAGATCTGATGCCTATAACCCGTGTTGAAGAAAAAAATTGAGAAATTGAGAAGGGGTTCGATAAATCCACACTCTGATTCCATGTTAGAACCGTGAAAACTCGAGCCACAAGATCAAACAACGAAAAAAAACACTTTCCACACAAGAGATTTGCAAACAAAGAATTGCAATATTCCTCAATAAGAAAAAGCTACAAAATTCAAGAGTTCAAGAGTATGAAAGCTCAAGAGCAGAAGAGTGATAGTACAATGAGGGTTGAGTGCTATATAGGAGCAACCCTAAATGATAAAGGGATTAGATCATGACAAGCGTTAACATCTCATGCAATGAGACAAAATGATCTAATAATAGCTCTCTAGTTAACATAGAAAATCACTCCTAAGTTTAGCTTAAGTGCATGAGAATAAATTAGACTAATAATTAAGTAAAGATTAATTAATTATTAGCTAATGCATGATTACTCTAATATCCTCATCTTGATTATTATCCTCATCAAGATCTTCTTCCTTCTCATCTCTTTCATGTTCCTCCATTTATTCATCGTCCTACATATCCTCCTCAGACTTGTTCTCTAAGTCTCCCTCCTCCCAACCATCATCTGGTTGAGGAAGAAACTCCTCGTCACCATTCTCTTCTTTGTCAAACTCCTCCAAAATACTTTTTCCTTTATTTCTTTTAGTATTCTCAACTTTCTAGGCTTGGGCCAGTTTAGCAGACCTATGGCCACCCTACCCTTTTGTGTTTTATTGAAAAGTCCCCACATTATCCTTATTTGCACCCTCAAAATAAGAGATATCAATAGCCCCTACAACAATAGGGAGGGGAATGGGGCCTTTAGCTTTTTTCTTTTTTCTTTTTTTCTTTTTTCTTTTTTCCTTTTCCTTATGCACACCCAAGACTACAACCTTCCTTTTATTAGTGAGTAAAATCACCAACTCATTTGGAGGGGGGCAGGGTGTTAACCTCCACAGGCACCTTTCCCTTTTCCTTAGACCCGCATTCCCACAAAGCTAGGGCTAGGGTTAGTCTTAATCAGAGAAACAAAGGGGGCCTTAGAAGCTTTATCATCCAAAAGTTTAATTTTATTGTTTCTCTCAGCCTCAAGGTTGATGGCAGGGGTCATGGTAAGGAATTACTTATAGAATTCCATAATAAGGCCCTGGTGCAAGGGGTAGGACCCGTCAAGAATACAAGCCTCCAGGGATGAGGACAAATAGAAAGGAAGGTTGATTTTTCACCATGTATCAAATGGTTAAGAATGGGGAGATGGTAACCATGGACAGTCTTGAACCTTTCTTCTGTAGAAGTTTATAGTAAACTCCTCAACACCCCAAGATCACCTGAAAGAAAATAATAGCTTCCACAAGAGAGAAATGGTACAAATATCATGCTATGATTATGGATGCAAGATTGCCAAATTGAACTACATGTACATATGATTCCTTACTTATAAAGGCAAGTTGTGAGATATGATTAGAAAAGATATTGACATGTGTCTTAATCCTATACAATGAGGCAACTACCTCAACAAATATTAAATGGCCTAGGACACAAGCATTAAATACCAAAAGATAAGATAAAATCTAGTGACAACTAGCACTATCTAGAAGATTCCCTCCTAGGACCTAAGCGGACTTGACATGTAAATAGGACCTAGATAGGTAAAACACCTATTTACACCAATACCACCCCTTAAGTGCAACTTAGGGAGTAGATTATTATGCAAAGGATACAAATATGGGTCTTGAAAATGAGGCCATGTTAGGTAACCATGTACAAATGCAATGCAACTCTCAAAAATGGAGAAAAGGAGAAAACCTAGTGGGACAAATCTCCTCCCCAAAAGAGAGAAAAAATAAAGATGCTCTCAAGGATGCATGAGAAGGACAAAACCTCATATGAGGAAAAAGACCCCCATAAAATAGAAGAAGAGAGACCATACAAACCCCCCTCAATGTAGTGTCTCTTATAATGATGATAAATGCCTGACAATGAATGTTGAAGATGATCCAAGATTGTCAAACAACTTTCCTCCCCTTAGGAAGAAACAAGACTAAGATGATATGCAGGATGTCTTCTCATTCATGAAAGGAAGATGCGAGAAGGAAGATGATATGTGATGTCTTTGACTAATGCTCAAGTGTCTTCGTGTCAATTCCGAAAGGTGTCATACTCCAAACAGTGTTCTAGGCCACACTGCCGAAGAAGATAATCTAGAATATCCTAGAAACGATTGTAGAACATAATCCAAAGACAAAGATATCTCCTTTGAAGTCAAATAAGCCTCCTCCAAATACTATCCAAATGAATCCACACTCATGTCAAACTACGAAGGATGATCATGTAGAGAATGAATAAGAGGGTTAGAGTGTTCCCTCACAACAACTTGAAGAAGGATCATCTCCATCAAAGATCTAAGATGAATGAAATCAATGATGTCTCCCAAATTTGAAATATGGGACTCATAAAAAAAACCATTAATTTTTTTCAAGTACTCATCCCAAGTGGCCATCTTTGGAAGATGATGTATGTCCTTTTGCACTGAATCACAAGGAGCCACAACTGTGGAATCACAAGCATCCTTAGATACAACAGTAGATGAAGGAGATGAGACCTTAGTGCATGCCATTTGACTACACTTATCATCTCCAAAAGTTTCCATACTAGATGCCTAAATACAAACATCAAACGATTATACCAATGTTGTATTATAAGAGTCCTTAACCTCAAGATGTTGAATCATAAATGAAGAAGATGAACCCTCTAAATCTAGATTAGGATCCATAGAAAATAAAGTCTCAACAAAAGTAGGATGAGAAAGAGAAGGTTTTATGTCATCAAAACAACTATACTTTTCCCAATCGACAAGAACTATAGCTATTTTATCATTAATTGCTCAAAACTCATCAAGTGGAACAAGACAATCTGCAACAGGATCCTCTAAGAATGGAGGTTCATTCAAGTCTCCATACATCTCCAAAAGTCTGGTCATAAGGTCATGAGGGATCTCAATACGATCAATGGACATTTATGTGTCAATATCACATACAACCAACTACTCCTAGGATATGTTCAATTTTTATGTCCCACACATCTCCTTTCCATTTGGATGAAGGTTCGGGAACTAGTCCATAGAGATATGGAAAAATATTAAGAACCTACAATGTGTTAGGATTCCATCTCGCCAAGACTTAAAGTTTCATCTATTCAACTTGATTAAAACAAGATGCCTTTTGATAGCCATGTTAAAATCCTCAACTTTAGTCACTCAATAGACCAATCAAGAGACTTGAGCCAACAAAAGCATAAGATTACCCCCCAAAATTACTCAACCAAGAAACCCCCCAACAATAAATGAGGTTGGTACTTTATACTTAGTGTGATTACAGGTGCCACTTACTAAAAACAATGAATTGGACTTGATCTTAGTGCTTACAAATGACAAATTTAGCCACAATATCAAAGTAATTTTTTTTACATAGAATGGGATCAATATGATCACACAAATGTAAATTACATGAAAAATTATATACTTTTAAAAAAATTCACTCAAAAGTGTTACCGTAGGATCAAGAATGGAGCCCCGAAAGTTCCCAAAATAAGAATGACTTAGCAATACTTGTGAGAATATACAATTTCTATAAAATTCATGCACCAAAATTAAAAACCAATTGCACCACTGCAAAGAGCACAAAATTCTACCCTAAATAAAAATATCTCAAAAAATGGAGTTCGTAAGACCAAGTTATGGTTGTTTGAAGTCAGACTGCAAATTCAAAATTGTTGATGAAGAGGGCGGGGGTAGATTGGAGCGACCCACTAATGGTCATTTGGACGTCAAATTTAACATAGTGTTTATGATGGTTCTTTGGACATCAAATTTAAGATAGTTAACTGAAATTTAAAAGAAAATACCAAAAACATTTGATGCCAAAAATGAAGTGTTATATATGAAAATAGGGGTTTTTGGGTCTTCTAAGCATAAGGGTAGGGTCAAATTTGACCTAAAATGCTCTAAAATTTCAGCTACCTCCAAGATCTGGAAACTGTAACCCTCAACTTGAAACCCTTGTTGATAAGTCAAAATACTACGAAATTTGATGAAACAAAAGACAAACCTAACTTTATCTGACACCATAGATTCAATGGTGAGGTCCTTGAAACCTCCAATCACACCCATCAAAATATTCAATCCAAGATTGGTCCCTTAGATATGGGAAGAAGTTTGCATCATTGAAGCTCTGATACCATGTAGGAGTTTATAGTGAACTCCTCAACACCTCAAGATCACCTACAAGACAACAATAACTTCCACAAGAGAGAAATGACAAAAATATCATGTTATGATTATGGATGCAAGATTTCCAAATTGAATTACATATACATATGATGCCTTGCTCATAAAAGCAAGTTGTGAGATAGGATTAGACAAGATCTTGACATGTGTCTTAATCTTGTACAATGAGACAAATACCTCAAAAAACATTAAATGACCTAGGACACAAATATTAAATGCAAAAAGATAAGGTAAGATCTAGTGACAATTAACACTATCTAGAAGATTCCCTCTTAGGACCTAAGTGGACTTAACATTTAAATAGGACGTAACACCTATTTATACCAACATATTCAAGTGTAAAATACTTCATGCAATTTAAACTCACCAAGACCTAAGGAGCCAAAACCTTTTCCCTATTGGAATAATTTTGGAAATGGCCCAATTTTTCCTCTCCAATGAAGAAGGCAACAATACAAATTTTGTATTCCACTTTTCTCTTCTTCACCACCTTAAGGCCCTTAGAAGACAACCTAGTAGCCTTCACAATCAAATCATTAGAGATAGAAATAGACCCCACCGATAGTGATCTCACCTTGAGACCACAAGTTCAAAAATTTAGAGACAAGTTTATCATTGTATCCCTTCATATCTTGGAAAAAAGGAGTGAAGCCACCTCGGTCAAAGAACTCCTAATGTTCCATGTTCTATTTGAGAGCTTCATAGGAGATGGGTTCGGTCTTGAGACATGGGTCTCCCAAATATCTATTTTATCGAACAACACAAAGATCCACCCAATCCGTAGGAAGTACTTCGAGGCAGCTAAATACCAAAGGAAAAAAATAATAACATAGGGGATTCTCATAATTTTTTTTAGAAATGCAACTACTTCTTTTGGTGTCAGTATAAAAAGAGGAAGTTCTAATTACCATATGTCTTCTAACATAGTCACTAAATTTTGTAGTACTGGAGTTATAATTGTTCGAAGCCTTTGTCGTCTTTAGGCCAAAAATCATAATATTACCAATAATGGTCTTATGAGGTAAAATACATCCCCCACAAGTGAGGGTAAAATACACATGATCAAGGGGAATTTCCATATCCAACATCACAATTAACTTCCAAGTGTACTAAAAGCTTATTACACCACAATCATAACTCGTAGCCTTAAGATCTTCCTTGCTTCCTTTAATATAACACCAAATATAAAATAAATTAACATGAAGAATGATGTAACCCCTTGTGGGAACCATACTAATAAAATTGTTGCATTCCTTATTGTTACCTAGCATGAGATAATTGTGAATTAAATGCCAAATTGTAGCATCCATGACAACTAAGAAAACTTGCCACATCCTGTTCAAAGCATCCATCTCAACCTGACTCCTAACCTTTGAAAGAAAGAAAACAACCATGAAAAATTATGGGGTGGGACTTTTAAATCTTTCCCAGGAAAGAATATAGTGAAGAGTGCCCAAGCGATTTGAATTTGAATGCCAATAATGCAAATATTCAAACTACAGACCAAAGTTGCACATCAATTCCACAACACCATTTCCTTCCTTTTAGGTATGACTAATAGTAACATGTTGAAATATTCAAAGGTCATTTTTGTAATTCTCAATTAGTTTATGGATCTTCCAAGAGGAATCCTTGTCATTCTTAAAAAAGTTATTAATGACTTGAGAGTCACCTTTGACTTCCACATCAAGAAACCCCAACCTCTGAAGTATTTTCACCCCCACCACATTGCTATTGCCTAGAAAACATTATTTGATTTACATCCAATAGCTTGAGCATATCATTCAATGAGGTTTCCTTTATCCTTGATTATGCCTCCAGATGCAACCTCACCAAGGTTCCCCTTAGAATAGCCATCAAAATTAAGCTTAACCCACCCCCTTTTGGGGGCATTGTATTTGGTCTACTTTCTAGCTATGATATTACTCCAATTTATTTTGGTTAAGCTATGAGACTCTCCAATTTTCTTGACTCTTAATTCCACATATGGCATTTTCTTGGAGGAGCCAAAAGATAGGGAATTTATGTTGTCTTGTAGGTTGTGTTTGAAGACACAAAGGATGACCTTGCTATTTCTCCTGTGGTCTCTCAACACCTTTTTATTCCTTTCTTTTCATAGCTACCAAGAGACAAACAAGGAATTTGGTTCCATATTTCACAAATAACTAGATGCTTGTAGGGGGAACCATAATGCTAGGAATTGGAAAAGTCTCTAAGATGCAAGGGGAAAGTCTAGTAGATCAATTGGTGGGCCGAAAAATCCTCTTAAACCCATCTAGAAAAACCACAGTGGAAGAACAAATGGTTGACTATTTCTTCCAATTTGTAACATATATTGCATCTATTAACCAAAGAGAATTCCCTCTTATTCAGGCTATCAATAGTGAGGGCCTTATTATGCATGGAATCCCACCAAAAACAACTAATTTTAAGTATCATTTTGTTGTTCAAAAATAGGTTCCAATTAAACGTAGATTCATCCTTATCCTCTGCAATAAGAGCATAATTAGTTTAACAAAGAAGTGTCTAGAGGGGTTAGGGGACTAGTGACATGCATCTTGCTTATCAAGACTGAAGAAGTAACATTTACCAATAATCTTGTACAAACTATGCACCTCCTCTTTCCACTTGTGTTTCCTTCCACTTCTCAAGTTCCTTCCCCTCAGTTGAATCTCGAAGTCTTTCCACTTGGTATGCATACCATTTCAACTGATGTACCCATGGATTTTTGTACCATTTAATCTTATAAGTGATTCCCTTAAGTGAGAGGCTTTGATTAGAGGACAAAGAGAGACCTTCAATCTATTGATCATTGCAAATTTAGTACACTTACCATTCCCACATTCCAAAATAATCCATGCTTAATAAAATTATGTGTTAGGAAACTTGAAAGTGTCAATAAAAATCTTCCACTATTTTCTCTTGTATCATTTTTCTTGAAGAAAGTATTTGATTTAGTAAAATTAAGATCTCCACTAAAAAAAGTGAAAGCTCAAAATATCTTCATACTACAACTAAAAATGAAATGCATAAGTGAAAGTGGCAATGAAACATTATGGATTAGAGTGGATGGAGGTGTTATGCTATTTTTTTGTAATTGAGGATAGCTCCTCTAATTGCTTCCTTTTGAAGAGGATGAAGGCCCTTAAAATTTTACCTACACTTCTTGACTTGAGCACACGACTTCACCATGTATGAAATCCTTAGATGGATTCACCTCTTAATGTCTTAGCATGGTCAATTTCATCCTACATAAGACCTTATTTTAAAGAAAAATGTGTTACTTTCATATTATAAGTAACCAAACAATAACATGCAATTCAATGTGATTATTATTGACCCTGTTACCTAATGGATAAGACATGATTGAATGTTCAAAGTTCACATGGAAAATTCATTTATATTTGTACATCATTAGGGGAGAGGGACCTATAGTGGAGCACCCTAACTTTGCATTTCTCAAAATCCTATGTGGAAATTTCAAATCACTCCCAATTTTGTACAACAGTTTATTTGGCAACTTACGTGCTTCTATATTTCATTTTAGGGCCACATCATCAAATATGATGCCACATCAGCATGCTTTTTGTTGAGGTATCCAAAAAGGCCCAAAAAAAAGGTGAGACCGACAGTGGTGCACTAAGCCATGTTTTATTGGTGTGCTAATGTGGCATCACATGATTTGTCAATTTGTGTACTTAATGGATAAAAAGTGTTTAACAATTGGATATTAAGGTGCTCCACTATAAGACCCACCAAGGACTACTTCTATCCCCAATATTGGACCCTGCTCCATTATGGGCCCCTCTCCCCTAGTGTACCTAGCAATCTTATGTTAAAAAAAGTTGATCAAAGGTATGTCTTAGATACAAAAGGCCCAATTACGAAGTTTATGTCACTTGGGTTCCCTTTTAAGTTAATATAAACAATTCCACATTGATAGGTGTATATACCTATTTTAAGAATCAATCCAAAAAAAGGTGTCGAGATTGTCTTATTATTAAATGGACTAAATCCTAAAATAATGGTCAATTGTAAAAGTGTAGCATGTAGATGCATTAAAAATATACAATTATTAAAGGCACTTTAAGTTATGTCGAGAGAAAAAAGTGGAAATTTGTTATGTAACTACCTCCACCATATAATGTGATTAAAAGATAGCCAAAAAAAACATGTGAAGGGGTCGGAAAGATTTGTAGGTTCCTCTAGTTGGAAATTTCTATTTTCCAATATGTCATATTTTTCATTTTTTCCTCGCAAGCCTCCTATAGGGCATGCAACTTTTTTTTATTATATTTTATTTATCATTGTCATTGGAATAAAGTTTGTAATATGAAATAATTTACTATTTCTCATAGATTTGAATTTTTTTAATGAACTGTAACAATTTTAATTTAGTTATTTTTAATTGTATTTTACTTTTATTTTCTAATATTTTTTATAATAATAGGATTTAAATGAGTAATTTATGTATCATTTATATATGTAGTTAAATTTGAAAATATAATTTTGTTTTTATGATATTTTAATCTTTTTATCATGTAAAGTATACATATATTTATATTTGTATTTAAGAAGAGAAGTTTCAAATATGTATGAGTATTCAAATATAAATGATTATGATGTGAAAAAGTGCTAAGCTAAATATAAATAAATGTAAATTATAGTGTTCAATTTATTTATTTTTTTTTTGTTAGACTGCAGGAATGGGGTAGCCGACCCATCATCCACGATTTTCCACCGGACGAGGGGAGACTAGAACTTCGTGACCAGTGAGCACTGTGAAATTATAGCCAACCGAGCTAGGGCCCCCGCCCTGTAGTGTTCAATTTATTGAATAAAGCATTCAACCTAAAATATTAACAGTAATTGTTGGAATTATTTGTCTCAAAATCTTTTAAAAATGAGGGTATATCAAAAAAGAGTAACATTCTTATTTTGAGACACAATATTATTAACATAGTGTCCACCATATCCTCAAAGGGTACTTCATATATATCTTTCTAAAATATTATTTGCATGTTAACAACCAAATTGATGAAAAATAAATTGTACACATTTTCTCATTTTATAACATCTTAAGAATGTAAAATCTCATTGTGATAACCATGGCTTATGAAATTAATCATTTTTTGTACACAAGTAGACATAAAGAGGTGTGGCTAAGTTGGTTATATTAAATCCTTTTGACTAGGCCATTTGATGCATTTTATATGATGTTACAAAATTATTTCAAATATTTGGTAAAAATGGACTAGATGGTCCAACTCAAATGCTAGATTTTTCGTGTGAGTCATCAGGTCCCATACATATATGTTCAACTCTTCTAGATCTCTCCAATAGGGTGCTCCTCTTTCTTCTTAAATGTACATCATTATAACTTAAAATCTTAAGCATCCTTTAAAAAATATTACTTGAAAATTTGCTTGGATGGTATTGAACTTTATGTGATATGATCATCCCTCTTCAATTTATCAATGAAAGATTCTTAAATTGTGAGTATTTTGATCCCATAGAATAGGTACATCAAGGAAATTTTGAGAAGTATATTTGTCTCAAAACAACAATATAAAAGTTTATTCAAACTCACATCTTAATATTGATCCAAATAAGTAGTCCTTTTTTCCAAACTATAAATTTTGAGAGGGTTGATCTTTCATATTTCCACCTTAAAATACCTCCATTGAAAGGATGACCAAGGTTGATTAGAAAATTAGTTGAATTACAAGCTACAAAGCAAGATTTCAATTTTTTAAAAGGAAGTGATTATTATTGGTTCATTCTTCAACCAATCATCATTTGCTAGGTTTGGAGATTGCAAGCCCCTTTTAAGATTATTGATGAGATTAACAAGATCTTGCACCTCATTCTTTGGCATAGGATGGGTGAAGAACACAAATTTATAGTTTTACATTTGAAATGTAGTTTTTTAACTATTTGTAAGGGATTGATATAAAAAAAATTGAAATGATTAGCAATGTCTTTAAAGCAAAAATCTCCTAGAGATTTTATATAAAGGATAGATTACAAAGCATTGTGGTGTAGAATTATTTATATATTGATCCAACAAGAAATTTTTTTAAATATTAGACATAAGTTATGGTTTGATGATCTAGAGTAAGATCTTTGGGTCATGCTCCCTTCTCATATATGAGTATTTGTAAGATGTTCAAATTTGGGGAAAAGTTAAGTTTTTCAAAATGCACTTAGATCAAAGACTATTTTTTTGTCATTCATCCTAGTATTACAAAACTATGAGTTATTTTAACATAAGGGTAGTAAATCCTATTGATATTAGTGGATTGTGTAGAAATCAGGAAATGTGTCTTAACAAGGCCTAGGCACTTCAAAAATATTTTGAAATATACAAGTTTGAATTAACAATAAGGCTGTAACTTCCAGTGCTTTAGAGTATGTCGGAAGATTGTTGCCACCTTCAAGGACCTATTGAATAATATGTATGAAATAACATTTGACATTCCAAAGCCTTGCATAATCCAATGGCTCACTTTTGACATACAACTTGTCAAGCACCAAAATATGAAATACAAAAATTATTTCAAGGGCCTAGAATGAATAATAAGTACTTACAATCATTTATTTTACGATAAAATTGGGATAATATTTTGGTCTACAAAATAGAAGATTATATAATCGATAAAGCCATTTAGATGGATCTTCTAAATGTTAGAGCAACCAGGATATTTTAAAATAAAAATATGCAAGATGAAACAAAATATCATATGCATCGTGTAATGCCCCAAGCCACATGCCTAGGACACTAAATAACCAAATATTTTTTTCTTTTGAAACAACAACAAAAAGGATACAACAACCAAGTGTCACACTACAAAAAAACATGCACACAAGTGCATAACAAACACCATGACATAAGGAAACTAACAAAAATACAACTTCACCACTGCTACAAGCAAGGTATCACCGACAAAAGACTTATCAATCAGATGAATTCACCATAATGGACCTATGAGAGAGTGAAGCAACACCCCAAATGACAGTTGGGAACTAACCCAATATCGTGTTCTCTTATGAAAACAACACACATATGGATGAGGGAAAAATAAACCTCAAATATCCACCAACATGCACTTAAAATATCTCACAACACCCAAGGAAACCTGTACAATGAAGGAACAACTAGATGACATGACCATAGAGTTTCCAACACTAAATGCACAAACCAACTCCCAAGAGGGATAAAACCTAACAAGGAGCCTCTAACATATGGGTTAGAACACTACAAGATAAGGAAACCCTAGGAGGCACAAGCCTCCCACCAAAATAGAGCAACAAAAAGTCCTTTCAAGCACTGACACACTTCCCAATGAAAGAGGTGCCATAAATATCAAGGTATGATGCTTATCACCAAGGTGGAAACATGGGAAGACTCACTAGACCAAGGGAAATAAATTTCATATACAAAGCTTCCCTAAGAAATTGCTTGAAGAACTCATCTAATGAAATGATGGAAAATGGTGCACTAGAGAACTACAATGCACCAAGGACACTAGCGCCCAAGGAGGACACTAGCATGAGTTCAAAAGTGTCTTACACCCATGTAGAAGTCTTGTTGTGCATATTTTGTACACACGCCCCGCCGTAGGTAGGGACCCCCTTTTTTTGCTCCCAACAGGCTGCTTTGCTCCTGTCTTCTTTTGTGTGCCCCATTTTCCAAACCCAAATTGGTCATGTGCCTTCAAACAATCAAATCCCCCTGACCAAATTCACCTACTTGGGGTATTCAAATCCGAGGAGAAACAAAGTCCCTCGTCCCTTTTCTGCCTTTTGTCTTGTTCTTGCTAGCTTGGTCCCTGATCGTTTGATTCACTTTTTTCTACATTTTTGACTTTGGGGACAACTTTCTGGTGGATTTGGGATGTTTTTGTGGTGCCTAAGTGAACTGCCAAGGTTTCGTCAACGTTTCGTTAAGTTTCGGTGGTTTCAGAACTTTCCCTCTGGAACTCCCTCCCTCTTTGGTTGTTTTGAAACATCTGTGGACCCCCGACGGTCCACTTTCCACATTTTTTACTTTGGGGAAAACTTTCTGGTGGATTTGCGATGTTTTTGTGGTGCCTAAGTGAATTGCTAAGGTTTTGTCAACGTTCTGTTAAGTTTCGGTGGTTTCATAACTTTCCCTCCGGAACTCCCTCCCTCTTTAGCTGTTTTGAAACATCTGTCAACCCCTGACGGTCTGATTTCCACATTTTTGACTTTGGGGACAACTTTCTGGTGGATTTGGGATGTTTTTGTGGTACCTAAGTCAACTGCCAAGGTTTCGTCAACATTCCATTAAGTTTCGGTGGTTTCGAAACTTTCCCTCCAGAACTCGCTCCCTCTTTGGTTGTTTTGAAACATTCGTTGACCCCTGACGGTCCGCTTTCCACATTTTTGACTTTGGGGAAAACTTTCTGGTGGATTTGGGATGTGTTGTGTTGCCTAATTGAAGCGCCAAGGTTTAGTTAAGTTTGAGAACTTTCCCTTGAACTCCCTCCCTCTTTGGCTGTTTGAAACATGCATGGACCCCAAATGATCACACTTTCACATTTTACTTTGGGACAACTTTTGGTGGATTTGGGATGTTTCTATGGTGCCTAAGTGAACTTCCAAGGTTTTATCAACATTCCATTAAGTTTTGGTGGTTTCAAAACTTTCCCTCCAAAACTCCCTCCCTCTTTGGCTGTTTTGAAACATCTGTGGACCCCCGATGGTCCGCTTTTCACATTTTTGACTTTGGGGAAAACTTTCAAGTGGATTTGGGATGTTTTTGTGGTGCTTAAGTGAACTGCCAAGGTTTCGTTAACGTTCTATTAAATTTTGGTGGTTTTGGAACTTTCCCTTCGGAACTCCCTCCCTCT